>JANJXV010000038.1:8375000-8377500 GCA_024803745.1 Megascapheus bottae | reverse complement strand
GGGTTAGGGTTAGGGTAAGGGTTAGGTGTGGGGTTAGGGTTAGCGTTAGGTTTAGGGTTAGGGTTAAAGTTAGGTTTAGGGTAAGAGTAAGGTTTAGGGTTAAGGTTAGGGTTAGGGTTAGGGTTAGGTTTAGGGTAAGGGTAAATGTTAGGTTTAGGTTTAGGGTTAGGGTTAGGGTAAGGGTAAGAATTTGGTTTAGGGTTAGGGTTAGGTTTAGGGTTAAGGTTAGGGTTAGGGTTAGGGTTAGGGGTTAGGGTTAGGTTTAGGGTTAGTGTTAGTGTTAAGGTTAGGGTTAGGGTAAGGGTTAGGGTTAGGGTTAGGGTTAGAGTTAGTTTTAGGGATAGGTTTAGGGTAAGGGTAAGGGTTAGGGTTAGGGTTAGGGTTAGTTTTAGGGATAGGTTTAGCGTAAGGGTAAGGGCTAGGGTTAGGGTTAGGGTAAGGGTCAGGGTTACGTTTAGTGTTAGGTTTAGGGTTAAGTTTAGGGTTAGGGTTAGGGTAAGGGTAAGGGTAAGGTTTAGGTTTAGGGTTAGATGTTAGGGTTAGGGTTATTGTTAGGTTTAGGTTTAGGGTAAGGGTTAGGGTTAGGGTTTAGGGTCAGGGTTAGGGTTAGGATAAGGGTTAGGGTTAGTTGTAGGGTTAAAGTAAGGGTTAGGGTTAGGGTGAGGGAAAGGTTTATTGTTACGTTTAGGTTAGGTTTGGGTTTAGGGTTAGGGTAAGAGTAAGGGTTAGGTTTAGGGTTAGGGTTAGGGTTTGGTTAGGTTTGGGTAAGGGTAAGGGTAGGGGTTAGGGTAAGGGTTAGGGTTAGGTTTAGGGTTAAGGTTAGGGTTAGTGTTAGGGTAACGGTAAGGGTTAGGGTTAGGGTAGGGTTAGGGGTTAGGTTTAGGGTTAGGATTAGTTTTAGGGTTAGGGTAAGGGTAAGGTTTAGGGTTAGGGTTAGGGTTAGGGGTTAGAGTTAGGGTTAGAGTTGGGTTACGGTTAGGGTAAGGGTTAGGGTTAGGTTTAGGCTAAGGGTAAGGTTTAGGGTTAGAGTTATGTTTGGGGTTAGGGTTAGGGTAAAAGCAAGTGTTAGGATTAGGGTTAGGGTTAGGGTTAGGGTAAGGGTTAGGGTTAGGGTTAGGGTTAGGTTTGTGGTTAGGGTTAGGGTAGGGTAAGGGTAGGGTTAGGGTTAAGGTTAGGTTTAGAGTTAGGGTTAGGGTTAGGGTTAGGGTTAAGTTTAGGATTACGGTAAGGATTAGTGTTAGGGTAAGTGTTAGATTTAGTGTTATTGTTCGAATTAGATTTAGGGTTAGCGATAGGATAAGGGTAAGGGTCAGCGTTAGGTTTAGGGTTGGGTTTAGGGTTAGGGTTAGGGTTAGGGTTAGGGTAAGGGTAAGGGTTAGGGTTAGGGTGAGGGTTAGTGTAAGGGTTAGGGTTAGGTTTAGGTTTAGGGTGAGCGTTAGGGTTACGGTTAGGGTTAGGGGTAAGTTTTAGGTTAGGGTAAGGGTTAGGGTTAGGGTTAGGGTAAGGTTGAGGGTTAGGGTTAGGGTTAGCGTTTGGGTAAGGCTAAGGGTTAGAGTTAGGGTTAGGGTTCGGATAAGGGTTAGGGTTATGGTTAGGGTTAGGGTGAGCGTTAGGTTTAGGTTTAGTGTTAGGGTTAGGGTAAGGGTTAGAGGTAGGTTTAGGGAAAGGGTTAGGGTTAGTGTTAGGGTAAGGTTAAGGGTTAGAGTTAGGGTTAGGGTAAGATTTAGGGTTAGGGTTCGAGTTAGTGTAAGGCTAAGGGGTAGAGTTAGGGTTAGGGTTAGGTTTCGGGGTTAGGGTTAGGGTTATGGTTAGGGTAAGGGTAAGGGTTAGGTTTAGGGTTAAGGTTAGGATAAGGGTAAGGTTTACTGTTAGGTTAGGGTTAGCGTTAACTTAGTGTTAGGGTTAGGGTTAGGGTTAGGGTAAGGGTAATGGTTAGGGTTAAGGTTAGGGTAAGGGTTAAGGTTAGGGTTGTTGTTAGGGTTAGGCTAAGTGTTAGGGTTAGGGTAAGAGTAAGGGTTAGGTTTAGGTTAGGGTAAAAGTTAGGGTTAGTTTTAGGTTAGTGTTAGGGTTAAGGTTAGGGTAAGGGTGAGTGTTAGGGTTAGGGTTAGGGTTAGGGTAAGGGAAAGGTTTAGGGTTAGGGTTAGGTTTAGGGTTTGGCTTGGGGTTAGGGTTAGGGTATGAGTAAGGGTTAGGGTTAGGGTTAGGGTAAGGGTTAGGGTTAGGGTTAGGGTTAGGTTTGGGGTTATGGTTAGGGTAAGGGTAAGGGTGAGGCTAAGGGTTAGGTTTAAGGTTAGGGTTAGGATTAAATTTAGGGTTAGGGTAAGAATTTGGGTTAGGGTAAGGGTTAGGGTTAGGGTAAGGCTAAGGGTAAGGGTTAGGTTTAGGTTTAGGGTTAGGGTTAGGGAAAGGGTAAGGGTTAGGATTAAGGTTAGCGTTAGGGGTAGGTTTAGGTTTAGCGTAAGTATTAGGGTTAGGGTAAGGGTTAGGTTTAGGGTTAGGG
>JANJXV010000038.1:8332500-8370000 GCA_024803745.1 Megascapheus bottae | reverse complement strand
GTTAGGTTAAGGGTTAGGGTTAGGGGTTAGGTTTAGTGTTAGAGTTAGGGTTAGGGTAAGGGTAAGGTTTAGGGATAGCATTAGGGTTAGGGTTAGGGTAAGGGTTAGGGTTAGGGTTATGGTTAGGTTTATGGTTATGGTTAGGGTAAGGGTAAGTGTTAGGGTTAGGTTTAGGCTTAGGTTTAGTGTTGGGGTTAAGGTTAGGGTTAGTGTTAGGTTAAGGTTTAGGGTTAGGGTTATGGTTAGGGTTAGGGTAGGGGTTAGGGTTAGGGTTAGTGTTAGGGTTAGGGTTAGGGTTCAGGTTGAGGTTATGGTTAGGGTTAGGGTTAGCGTAAGGGTTAGGGTTAGGGTTAGGGTTAGGGTAAGGGTTCGGGTTAGGGTTAGGGAAAGGGTAAGGTTTGGGTTTAGGTTTAAGGTTAGGGCAAGGATTAGGGTTAGGGTTAGGGTTATGGTAAGGGTTATGGTTAGGGTTAGGCTTAGCGTTAAGTTTAGGGTTAGGGTTATGGTAAGGGTAAGGGTTAGGGTTAGTGTTAGGTTTACGGTTAGGGTTAGGGGTTAGGGTTAGTGTTAGGTTTAGGGTTATGGTTAGGGTAAGAATAAGATTTAGGTTTAGGGATAGGGTTAGGGTTCGGGTTAGGTTTAGGTTTAGGGTTAGGGTAAGGTGTAGGGTTAGGGTTATTTTTATGGTTAAGGTTTGGGTTAGGGTTAGGGTAAGGGTAAGTGTTAGAGTTAGGGGTAGGGTTAGGGTTAGGGTAAGGGTAAGGGTTAGCGTTAAGGTTAGGATTAGGTTTAGGTTACGGTTAGGGTTAGGGTAAAGGTAAGGTTTAGAGTTAGGTTTAGGATTAGGGTTAGTCTAAGGTTAAGGGTTAGGTTTAGGGTTAGGGTTAGGTTTAGGGTTAAGGTAAGGGTAAGCGTAAGGTTAGGGTTAGGGTTAGGCTTTGGGTTAATGTTGAGGTTAGGGTTAGGGTTAGGGTTAGTGTAAGAGTTAGGGTTAGGGCTAGGGTAAGGGTTAGGGTAAGGGTGAGGGTTAGGGTTAGGGTTAAGGTAATGGTTAGTGTTAGGGTTAGGGTTAAGATTGAGTTTAGGGTTAGGGTTAGAGTAAGGATTAGGGTTAAGGTTAGGGTAAGGGTTAGGGATAGGGTTAGGGTTAGTGTTAGGGTTAGGGTTAGGGTAAGGGTAAGGGTTAGGGTTAGGGTTAGGGTAAGGGTTAGGGTTAGGGGTTAGGATAAGTATTATGGTTAGGTTTAGGTTTAGGGTTAGGTTGAGTGTAAGAGTTAGGGTTAGGTTTGGGGTTAGGTTAAGGGTTAGGGTTAGGGTTAGTGTTAGAGTTAGGTTTAGGGTTGGTTTTGGGCAAGGGTTAGGGTTAGGGTTAGGGTTAGGATTAGGGTTAGGATAAGGGTTAGGGTTAGGGGTTAGAGTTAGGTTTAGGGTAAGGGAAAGGTTTAGGGTTAGGTTAGGGTTAGGGTAAGTGTTAGAGTTACGGTTAGGGTTAGGGTTAGTGTATGGGTGAGTGTTAGGGTTAGGTTAGGGTTAGGGTAAGTGTTAGAGTTACGGTTAGGGTTAGGGTTAGGGTAAGGGTAAGGGTTAGGGTTAGGGTTAGGGTAAGAGTAAGGGTTAGGGTTAGGGTTAGGGTTAGGGTTATGGTTGAGGTTAGGGTTAGACTTAGAGGAAGGGGTAGGTTTAAGGTTAGGGTAAGGGTTAGGGTTAGGGTTAGAGTTAGAGTTAGGGTTAGGGTTAGAGTGAGGGTTAGGGTTAGGGTTAGGTTTGGGGTTATTGTTAGGGTAAGGGTTAGGGTTAGGGGTTAGGATTAATGTTATGGGTTAGGTTACGGGTTTGGGTTAGGATTAGGGTTAGGGTTAGGATAAGGGTTAGGGTTAGTGTAAGGCTAAGCGTTAGGGTTAGGGTTAGGGTTAGGGTTAGGGTTAGAGTTAGGTTTAGGGTTGGGGTTAAGGTTAGGGTTAGGGTTAGGTTTAGGCTTTGGGTTAAGGTTGAGGTTAGGGTTAGGGTTAGGGTTAGGGTTAAGGTAAGGGTAAGGTAAAGGTTAGGGTTAGGTTTAGGCTTTGGGTTAAGGTTGAGGTTAGGGTTAGTGTAAGGGGTAGGGTTAAGATTATGGTTATGGTTAAGGTTAGGGTTAGGGTTAGGGTATGGGTAAGTGTTAGGGTTAGGGTTAGGGTTAGGGTTAGGGTTAGGTTAGGGTTAGGGTTAGAGTAAGGGTAAGGTTTAAGGTTAGGTTTAGGATTAGGGTTAGTCTAAGGGTAAGGGTTAGGTTTAGGGTTAGGTTTAGGATTAGGGTTAGTCTAAGGGTAAGGGTTAGGTTTACGGTTAGCGTTAGGTTTAGGGTTATGGTTAGGGTAAGGATAAGGGTTAGAGTCCAGGTTAGGGTTAGTGTTAGGGTTAGGGTTAAGGTTGGGCTGAGCTTAAGTGTAAGGTTTAGGGTTAGGTTTAGGGTTACGGTTAGAGTAAGGGTAAGGGTTAGGGTTAGGTTTAGGGTTACTGTTAATGTTAGGGTTAGATTTAGGGTTAGCATAAGGGTTAGGGTAAGGGTTAGGGTAAGGGTAAAGGTTAGGGTTATGGTTAGGGTTAGGGTAAGGTTTAGGTTTAGGGTAAGGTTTAGGGTTAGGGTTAGAGTTAGGGTAAGGGCTAGGGTTAGGGTTAGAGTAAGGGTTAGGTTTAGGGGTTAGGTTTAATGGTATGGGTTAGGTTACAGGTTTGGGTTAGGGTTAGGGTTACGGTTAGGATAAGGGTTAGGGTTAGGGTAAGGGTAAGTTTTAGGGTTAGAGTGAGGGTTAGGGTTAGAGTTAGAGTAAGTGTTATGGTTAGGTTTAGGGTTAGGTTTAGGGTTGGGTTTAAGGTTAGGGTTAGTGTTAGGTTAAGGGTAAGTGTTAGGTTAGGGTTAGGCTTAGGGTAAGTGTGAGGGTTAGGGTTAGGTTTAGGGTTAAGGTAAGGGTAAGGGTAAAGGTTAGGGTTAGGGTTCGGCTTTGGGTTAATGTTGAGGTTAGGGTTAGGGTTAGGGTAAGAGTTAGGGTTAGGGCTAGTGTAAGGGTTAGGGTAAGGGTGAGGGTTAGGGTTAGGGTAAGGGTAATGGTTAGGGTTAGGGTTAGGGTTAAGATTGAGGTTAGGGTTAGGGTTAGAGTAAGGATTAGGGTTAAGGTTAGGGTAAGGGTTAGGGATAGGGTTAGGGTTAGGGTTAGTGTTAGGGTTCGGGTTAGGGTAAGGGTAAGGGTTAGGGTTAGGGGTTAGGATAAGTATTATGGTTAGGGTAATGGTAAGTGTTAGGGTTTGGTTAGGGTTAGGGTTACTGTTAATGTTAGGGTTAGATTTAGGGTTAGCATAAGGGTTAGGGTAAGGGTAAAGGTTAGGGTTATGGTTAGGGTTAGGGTAAGGTTTAGGGTTAGGGTAAGGTTTAGGGTTAGGGTTAGAGTTAGGGTAAGGGTTAGGGTTAGGGTTAGGGTAAGGGTTAGGGTTAGGGTTTAGGATTAATGGTATGTGTTTGGTTACGGGTTTGGGTTAGGGTTAGGGTTACGGTTAGGATAAGGGTTAGGGTTAGGGTAAGGGTAAGTTTTAGGGTTAGAGTGAGGGTTAGGGTTAGGGTTAGAGTAAGTGTTAGGGTTAGGTTTAGGGTTAGGTTTAGGGTTGGGTTTAAGGTTAGGGTTAGTGTTAGGTTAAGGGTAAGTGTTAGGTTAGGGTTAGGCTTAGGGTAAGTGTGAGGGTTAGGGTTAGGTTTAGGGTTAAGGTAAGGGTAAGGGTAAAGGTTAGGGTTAGGGTTCGGCTTTGGGTTAATGTTGAGGTTAGGGTTAGGGTTAGGGTAAGAGTTAGGGTTAGGGCTAGTGTAAGGTTTAGGGTAAGGGTGAGGGTTAGGGTTAGGGTAAGGGTAATGGTTAGGGTTAGAGTTAGGGTTAAGATTGAGGTTAGGGTTAGGGTTAGAGTAAGGATTAGGGTTATGGTGAGGGTAAGGGTTAGGGATAGGGTTAGGGTTAGGGTTAGTATTAGGGTTAGGGTTAGGGTAAGGGTAAGGGTTAGGGTTAGGGGTTAGGATACGTATTATGGTTAGGGTAATGGTAAGTGTTAGGGTTAGGTTAGGGTTAGGGTAAGGGTTAGGGTTAGGGTTCGGTTTAGGTGGTAGGGTTAGGGTTAGGGTTAGGGTTAGAGTTAGGGAAAGGGTAAGGTTTAGGGTTAGGGTTAGGGTTAAGGTTAGGGTTAGGGTTACATTTAGGTTTAGGGTTAAGGTTAGGGTTAGCGTTAGGTTAGGGTTAAGGTTAGGGTATGGCTAAGGTTTAGGGTTAGGTTTAGGATTAGGGTTAGTGTAAGGGTAAGGGTTAGGTTTAGGGTTAGGGTTAGGATTAGGGTTAGGGTAAGGATAAGGGTTATAGTTCAGGTTAGGGTTAGGGTTAGGTTCAGGGTTAGGGTTAGGGTTAGGGTAAGGGTAAGGGTTAGGTTTACGGTTAGGGTTAGTGTTACTGTTAGTGTTAGGGTTAGATTTAGGGTTAGGATTAGGGTTAGGGTTAAGGTAAGGGTTAGGTTTAGGGTTAGGGTCAGGATTAGGGTTATGGTTATGGTAAGGGTAAGGGTAAGGGTTAGGGTTAGGGTTAAGGTTGAGGTTAGGATTAGGGTTAGGGTTAGGGTAAGGGTTAGGGTTAGATTTAGGGTAAGGGTTAAGGTTAGGGTTAGGGTTAGGGTAAGGTTAAGGGTTAAGGTTAGGGTTAGGGTTAGGGTTGAGGTTAGGGTTAGAGTTAGAGGAAGGGTTATGGTTAGGATTAGTGTAAGGTTTGGGGTTAGGATTAGAGTTAAGGTTAGGGTTAGAGTAAGGGTAAGGGTTAGGGTTAGGGTTAGGGTTAGGGTAAGAGGTAGGGTTAGGGGTTAAGATTAATGTTATGGGTTAGGTTACGGGTTTGGGTTAGGGTTATGGTTAGGGTTAGGATAAGGGTTAGGGTTAGGTTTAGGGTAAGTGTTAGGGTTAGGGTTAGGGTTAGGGTTAGGGTAAGGGTAAGGGTTAGGGTTAGGGGTAGGGTTAGGGTTGAGGTTAGGGTTAGAGTTAAAGGAAGGGTTATGGTTAGGGTTAGGGTTAGGGTTAGGGTTAGGGTTAGTGTTAGGGTTAGGGTTAGAATAAGGGTAAGGGTTGGGGTTAGGGTTAGGGTAAGCGTTAGGGTTAGGGGTTAAGATTAATGTTATGGGTTAGGTTAGGTTTAGGGTTAGGGTTAGGGTTAGGGTTAAGTTTGAGGTTAGCGTTAGGGTTAGGGATAGGGTAAGGGTTAGGGTTAGGGTTAGGGTAAGGGTTAGGGTTAGGGTTAGGGTAGGGTTTAGGGTAAGGGTAAGTGTTAGTGTTAGGATTAAGTTTAGGATAAGGGTAAGGATTAGGGTTTGGTTTAGGATTAGGGTTAGAGGTTAGAGTTAGGGTTATGGTTAGGGTGAGGGTTAGGTTTAGGGTTAGGGTTAGGGAAAGGGCAAGGGTTAGGGTTAGGGTTAGTGTTAAGGTAAGGGTTAGGGTTAGGTTTAGGGTTAGTGTTAAGGTTAGGGTTAGGGTTAGGTTTAGGGTTAGAGTAAGCTTTAGGGTTAGGGTTAGGTTTAGGGTTAGAGTTAGGTTTATGGTTAGGGTTAGGGGTTAGGCTTAGTGTTAGGGTTAGGGTAAGTGTTAGGGTTAGGGTTAGTTTAAGGGTTAGGGTTAGGGTTAGGAATAGGGTTAGGTTCAGGGTTAGGATTAGGCTTAGGGTTAGGGTTAGGGTTAGGGTTAGGTTAAGGGTAAGAGTTAGGGTTAAAGTTAGGGTCAAGATTAGGGTTAGGGTTAGGGTTAGGGTTAAGGTTAGGGTTAGGGTTAGGGTTAGGGTTAGGGTAAGGGTTAGGGTTAGGGTTAGGGTAGGGTTTAGGGTAAGGTTAATTGTTAGTGTTAGGGTTAAGTTTAGGATAAATGTAAGGATTAGGGTTTGGTTTAGGATTAGGGTTAGAGGTTAGAGTTAGGGTTAGGGTTAGGGTGAGGGTTAGGTTTAGGGTTAGTGTTAGGGAACTGGTAAGGGTTAGGGTTAGGGTTAGCGTTAGGGTTAGGGTTCGTGTTAAGTTTAGGTTAGGTTTAGGGTAAGGGCAAGGGTTAGGGTTAGGCTTAAGTTTAGGGTTAGGGTTAGGGTTAGGATTAGTGTTAAGGTTAGGGTTAGGGTTAGGGTTAGGGTTAGGGTTAGGGTAAGAGTTAGGGTTAGGGGTTAAGATTAATGTTATGGGTTAGGTTACGGGTTTGGGTTAGGGTTAGGGTTAGGATAAGGGTTAAGATTAGGGTAAGTGTTAGGGTGAGGGTTATGGTTAGGGTTAGGGTTAGCGTTAAGTTGAGGGTTAGGGTTATGGTAAGGGTAAGGGTTAGGGTTAGTGTTAGGGTTACGGTTGGGGTTAGGGGTTAGGGTTAGTGTTAGGTTTAGGGTTATGGTTAGGGTAAGAATAAGAGTTAGGTTTAGGGATAGGGTTAGGGTTCGGGTTAGATTTAGGGTTAGGGTTAGGGTAAGGTGTATGGTTAAGGTTATTTTTATGGTTAAGGTTAGGGTTAGGGTTAGGGTAAGGGTAAGTGTTAGAGTTAGGGGTAGGGTTAGGGTTAGGGTAAGGGTAAGGGTTAGGGTTAAGGTTAGGGTTAGGTTTAGTTTAGGGTTAGGGTTAGAGCAAAGGTAAGGTTTAGGGTTAGGTTTAGGATTAGGGTTAGTCTAAGGTTAAGGGTTAGGTTTAGGGTTAGGGTTAGGTTTAGGGTTAAGGTAAGGGTAAGCGAAAGGTTAGGGTTAGGGTTAGGCTTTGGGTTAATGTTGAGGTTAGGGTTAGGGTTAGGGTTAGTGTAAGAGTTAGGGTTAGCGCTAGGGTAAGGGTTAGGGTAAGGGTGAGGGTTAGGGTTAGGGTTAAGGTAATGGTTAGTGTTAGGGTTAGGGTTAAGATTGAGTTTAGGGTTAGGGTTAGAGTAAGGATTAGGGTTAAGGTTAGGGTAAGGGTTAGGGATAGGGTTAGGGTTAGTGTTAGGGTTAGGGTTAGGGTAAGGGTAATGGTTAGGGTTAGGGTTAGGGTAAGGGTTAGGTTTAGGGGTTAGGATAAGTATTATGGTTAGGTTTAGGTTTAGGGTTATGTTGAGTGTAAGGGTTAGGGTTAGGTTTGGGGTTAGGTTAAGGGTTAGGGTTAGGGTTAGTGTTAGAGTTAGGTTTAGGGTTGGTTTTGGGCAAGGGTTAGGGTTAGGGTTAGGGTTAGGATTAGGGTTAGGTTAAGGGTTAGGGTTAGGGGTTAGGGTTAGGTTTAGGGTAAGGGAAAGGTTTAGGGTTAGGTTAGGGTTAGGGTAAGTGTTAGAGTTACGGTTAGGGTTAGGGTTAGTGTATGGGTAAGTGTTAGGGTTAGGTTAGGTTTAGGGTAAGTGTTAGAGTTACGGTTAGGGTTAGGGTTAGGGTAAGGGTAAGGGTTAGGGTTAGGGTTAGGGTAAGAGTAAGGGTTAGGGTTAGGGTTAGGGTTAGGGTTATGGTTGAGGTTAGGGTTAGAGTTAGAGGAAGGGGTAGGTTTAAGGTTAGGGTAAGGGTTAGGGTTAGGGTTAGAGTTAGAGTTAGGGTTAGGGTTAGAGTGAGGGTTAGGGTTAGGGTTGGGGTTATGGTTAGTGTAAGGGTTAGGGTTAGGGGTTAGAATTAATGTTATGGGTTAGGTCACGGGTTTGGGTTAGGATTAGGGTTAGGGTTAGGATAAGGGTTAGGGTTAGTGTAAGGCTAAGCGTTAGGGTTAGGGTTAGGGTTAGGGTTAGGGTTAGAGTTAGGTTTAGGGTTGGGGTTAAGGTTAGGGTTAGGGTTAGGGTAAGGGTAAGTGTTAGGTTAGGGTTAGGCTTAGGGTAAGTGTTAGGGTTAGGGTTAGGGTTAAGGTAAGGGTAAGGTAAAGGTTAGGGTTAGGTTTAGGCTTTGGGTTAAGGTTGAGGTTAGGGTTAGGGTAAGGGGTAGGGTTAAGATTATGGTTATGGTTAAGGTTAGGGTTAGTGTTAGGGTATGGGTAAGTGTTAGGGTTAGGGTTAGGGTTAGGGTTAGGGTTAGAGTAAGGGTACGGTTTAAGGTTAGGTTTAGGATTAGGGTTAGTCTAAGGGTAAGGGTTAGGTTTAGGGTTAGGTTTAGGATTAGGGTTAGTCTAAGGGTAAGGGTTAGGTTTATGTTTAGCGTTAGGTTTAGGGTTATGGTTAGGGTAAGGATAAGGGTTAGAGTCCAGGTTAGTGTTAGTGTTAGGGTTAGGGTTAAGGTTGGGGTGAGCTTAAGTGTAAGGGTTAGGGTTAGGTTTAGGTTTACGGTTAGAGTAAGGGTAAGGGTTAGGGTTAGGGTTACTGTTAATGTTAGGGTTAGATTTAGGGTTAGCATAAGGGTTAGGGTAAGGGTTAGGGTAAGGGTAAAGGTTAGGGTTATGGTTAGGGTTAGGGTAAGGTTTAGGGTTAGGGTAAGGTTTAGGGTTAGAGTTAGGGTAAGGGCTAGGGTTAGGGTTAGGGTAAGGGTTAGGGTTAGGGGTTAGGTTTAATGGTATGGGTTAGGTTACGGGTTTGGGTTAGGGTTAGGGTTACGGTTAGGATAAGGGTTAGGGTTAGGGTAAGGGTAAGTTTTAGGGTTAGAGTGAGGGTTAGGGTTAGGGTTAGAGTAAGTGTTATGGTTAGGTTTAGGGTTAGGTTTAGTTTTGGGTTTAAGGTTAGGGTTAGTGTTAGGTTAAGGGTAAGTGTTAGGTTAGGGTTAGGCTTAGGGTAAGTGTGAGGGTTAGGGTTAGGTTTAGGGTTAAGGTAAGGGTAAGGGTAAAGGTTAGGGTTAGGGTTCGGCTTTGGGTTAATGTTGAGGTTAGGGTTAGGGTAAGGGTAAGAGTTAGGGTTAGGGCTAGTGTAAGGGTTAGGGTAAGGGTGAGGGTTAGGGTTAGGGTAAGGGTAATGGTTAGGGTTAGGGTTAGGGTTAAGATTGAGGTTAGGGTTAGGGTTAGAGTAAGGATTAGGGTTAAGGTTAGGGTAAGGGTTAGGGATAGGGTTAGGGTTAGGGTTAGTGTTAGGGTTAGGGTTAGGGTAAGGGTAAGGGTTAGGGTTAGGGTTTAGGATACGTATTATGGTTAGGGTAATGGTAAGTGTTAGGGTTAGGTTAGGGTTAGGGTAAGGGTTAGGGTTAGGGTTCGGTTTAGGTGGTAGGGTTAGGGTTAGGGTTAGGGTTAGAGTTAGGGAAAGGGTAAGGTTTAGGGTTAGGGTTAGGGTTAAGGTTAAGGTTAGGGTTACATTTAGGTTTAGGGTTAAGGTTAGGGTTAGCGTTAGGTTAGGGTTAAGGTTAGGGTAAGGCTAAGGTTTAGGGTTAGGTTTAGGATTAGGGTTAGTCTAAGGGTAAGGGTTAGGTTTAGGGTTAGGGTTAGGATTAGGGTTAGGGTAAGGATAAGGGTTATAGTTCAGGTTAGGGTTAGGGTTAGGTTCAGGGTTAGGGTTAGGGTAAGGGTAAGGGTTAGGGTTAGGGTTAGGGTTAGTGTTACTGTTAGTGTTAGGGTTAGATTTAGGGTTAGGATTAGGGTTAGGGTTACGGTAAGGGTTAGGGTTAGGGTTAGGGTCAGGATTAGGGTTATGGTTATGGTAAGGGTAAGGGTAAGGGTTAGGGTTAGGGTTAGGGTTAGGGTTAAGGTTGAGGTTAGGATTAGGGTTAGGGTTAGGGTAAGGGTTAGGGTTAGGGCTAGGGTAAGGGTTAGGGTAAGGGTGAGGGTTAGGGTTAGGGTTAAGGTAATGGTTAGTGTTAGGGTTAGGGTTAAGATTGAGTTTAGGGTTAGGGTTAGAGTAAGGATTAGGGTTAAGGTTAGGGTCAGGGTTAGGGATAGGGTTAGGGTTAGTGTTAGGGTTAGGGTAAGTGTTAGAGTTACGGTTAGGGTTAGGGTTAGTGTATGGGTAAGTGTTAGGGTTAGGTTAGGGTTAGGGTAAGTGTTAGAGTTATGGTTAGGGTTAGGGTTAGGGTAAGGGTAAGGGTTAGGGTTAGGGTTAGGGTAAGAGTAAGGGTTAGGGTTAGGGTTAGGGTTAGGGTTATGGTTGAGGTTAGGGTTAGAGTTAGAGGAAGGGGTAGGTTTAAGGTTAGGGTAAGGGTTAGGGTTAGGGTTAGAGTTAGAGTTAGGGTTAGGGTTAGAGTGAGGGTTAGGGTTAGGGTTGGGGTTATGGTTAGTGTAAGGGTTAGGGTTAGGGGTTAGGATTAATGTTATGGGTTAGGTTATGGGTTTGGGTTAGGATTAGGGTTAGGGTTAGGATAAGGGTTAGGGTTAGTGTAAGGCTAAGCGTTAGGGATAGGGTTAGGGTTATGGTTAGAGTTAGAGTTAGGTTTAGGGTTGGGGTTAAGATTAGGGTTAGGGTTAGGGTAAGGGTAAGTGTTAGGTTAGGGTTAGGCTTAGGGTAAGTGTTAGGGTTAGGGTTAGGGTTAGGGTTAAGGTAAGGGTAAGGTAAAGGTTAGGGTTAGGTTTAGGCTTTGGGTTAAGGTTGAGGTTAGGGTTAGGGTAAGGGGTAGGGTTAAGATTATGGTTATGGTTAAGGTTAGGGTTAGGGTTAGGGTATGGGTAAGTGTTAGGGTTAGGGTTAGGGTTAGGGTTAGGGTTAGGGTTAGGTTAGGGATAGGGTTAGAGTAAGGGTAAGGTTTAAGGTTAGGTTTAGGATTAGGGTTAGTCTAAGGGTAAGGGTTATGTTTAGGGTTAGGTTTAGGATTAGGGTTAGTCTAAGGGTAAGGGTTAGGTTTACGGTTAGCGTTAGGTTTAGGGTTATGGTTAGGGTAAGGATAAGGGTTAGAGTCCAGGTTAGGGTTAGTGTTAGGGTTAGGGTTAAGGTTGGGGTGAGCTTAAGTGTAAGGGTTAGGGTTAGGTTTAGGGTTACGGTTAGAGTAAGGGTAAGGGTTAGGGTTAGGTTTAGGGTTACTGTTAATGTTAGGGTTAGATTTAGGGTTAGGGTTAAGATTGAGGTTAGGGTTAGGGTTAGAGTAAGGATTAGGGTTAAGGTTAGGGTAAGGGTTAGGGATAGGGTTAGGGTTAGGGTTAGTGTTAGGGTTAGGGTTAGGGTAAGGGTAAGGGTTAGGGTTAAGGGTTAGGATAAGTATTATGGTTAGGGTAATGGTAAGTGTTAGGGTTAGGTTAGGGTTAGGGTTACTGTTAATGTTAGGGTTAGATTTAGGGTTAGCATAAGGGTTAGGGTAAGGGTAAAGGTTAGGGTTATGGTTAGGGTTAGGGTAAGGTTTAGGGTTAGGGTAAGGTTTAGGGTTAGGGTTAGAGTTAGGGTAAGGGTTAGGGTTAGGGTTACGGTAAGGGTTAGGGTTAGGGGTTAGGATTAATGGTATGGGTTAGGTTACGGGTTTGGGTTAGGGTTAGGGTTACGGTTAGGATAAGGGTTAGGGTTAGGGTAAGGGTAAGTTTTAGGGTTAGAGTGAGGGTTAGGGTTAGGGTTAGAGTAAGTGTTAGGGTAAGGTTTAGGGTTAGGTTTAGGGTTGGGTTTAAGGTTAGGGTTAGTGTTAGGTTAAGGGTAAGTGTTAGGTTAGGGTTAGGCTTAGGGTAAGTGTGAGGGTTAGGGTTAGGTTTAGGGTTAAGGTAAGGGTAAGTGTAAAGGTTAGGGTTAGGGTTCGGCTTTGGGTTAATGTTGAGGTTAGGGTTAGGGTTAGGGTAAGAGTTAGGGTTAGGGCTAGTGTAAGGGTTAGGGTAAGGGTGAGGGTTAGGGTTAGGGTAAGGGTAATGGTTAGGGTTAGGGTTAGGGTTAAGATTGAGGTTAGGGTTAGGGTTAGAGTAAGGATTAGGGTTAAGGTTAGGGTAAGGTTTAGGGATAGGGTTAGGGTTAGGGTTAGTGTTAGGGTTAGGGTTAGGGTAAGGGTAAGGGTTAGGTTTAGGGGTTAGGATACGTATTATGGTTAGGGTAATGGTAAGTGTTAGGGTTAGGTTAGGGTTAGGGTAAGGGTTAGGGTTAGGGTTCGGTTTAGGTTGTAGGGTTAGGGTTAGGGTTACGGTTAGAGTTAGGGAAAGGGTAAGGTTTAGGGTTAGGGTTAGGGTTAAGGTTAGGGTTAGGGTTACATTTAGGTTTAGGGTTAAGGTTAGGGTTAGCGTTAGGTTAGGGTTAAGGTTAGGGTAAGGCTAAGGTTTAGGGTTAGGTTTAGGATTAGGGTTAGTCTAAGGGTAAGGGTTAGGTTTAGGGTTAGGGTTAGGATTAGGGTTAGGGTAAGGATAAGGGTTATAGTTCAGGTTAGGGTTAGGGTTAGGTTCAGGGTTAGGGTTAGGGTAAGGGTAAGGGTTAGGGTTACGGTTAGGGTTAGTGTTACTGTTAGTGTTAGGGTTAGATTTAGGGTTAGGATTAGGGTTAGTGTTACGGTAAGGGTTAGGGTTAGGGTTTGGGTCAGGATTAGGGTTATGGTTATGGTAAGGGTAAGGGTAAGGGTTAGGGTTAGGGTTAGGGTTAAGGTTGAGGTTAGGATTAGGGTAAGGGTTAGCGTAAGGGTTAGGGTTGGATTTAGGGTAAGGGTTAAGGTTAGGGTTAGGGTATGGTTAAGGGTTAAGGTTAGGGGTAGGGTTAGGGTTGAGGTTAGGGTTAGAGTTAGAGGAAGGGTTATGGTTAGGATTAGTGTAAGGTTTGGGGTTAGGGTTAGAGTTAGGGTTAGGGTTAGAGTAAGGGTACGGGTTAGGGTTAGGGTTAGGGTTAGGGTTAGGGTAAGAGTTAGGGTTAGGGGTTAAGATTAATGTTATGGGTTAGGTTACGGGTTTGGGTTAGGGTTATGGTTAGGGTTAGGATAAGGGTTAGGGTTAGGGTAAGTGTTAGGGTTAGGGTTAGGGTTAAGGTTAGGGTAAGGGTAAGGGTTAGGGTTAGGGGTAGGGTTAGGGTTGAGGTTAGGGTTAGAGTTAAAGGAAGGGTTATGGTTAGGGTTAGGGTAAGGGTTAGGGTTAGGGTTAGTGTTAGGGTTCGGGTTAGAGTAAGGGTAAGGGTTGGGGTTAGGGTTAGGGTAATGGTTAGGGTTAGGGGTTAAGATTAATGTTATGGGTTAGGTTAGGTTTAGGGTTAGGGTTAGGGTTAGGGTTAAGTTTGAGGTTAGGGTTAGGGTTAGGGATAGGGTAAGGGTTAGGGTTAGGGTTAGGGTAAGGGTTAGTGTTAGGGTTAGGGTAGGGTTTAGGGTAAGGGAAAGTGTTAGTGTTAGGGTTAAGTTTAGTATAAGAGTAAGGATTAGGGTTTGGTTTAGGATTAGGGTTAGAGGTTAGAGTTAGGGTTAGGGTTAGGGTGAGGGTTAGGTTTAGGGTTAGGGTTAGGGAAAGGGCAAGGGTTAGGGTTAGGGTTAGTGTTAAGGTTAGGGTTAGGGTTAGGGTTAGTGTTAAGGTTAGGGTTAGGGTTAGGTTTAGGGTTAGAGTAAGGTTTAGGTTTAGGATTAGGGTTAGGGTTAGAGTTAGGTTTATGGTTAGGGTTAGGGGTTAGGCTTAGTGTTAGGGTTAGGATAAGGGTTAGGGTTAGGGGTAGTTTAAGGGTTAGGGTTAGGGTTAGGAATAGGGTTAGGTTCAGGGTTAGGATTAGGCTTAGGGTTAGGGTTAGGGTTAGGGTTAGGTTAAGGGTAAGAGTTAGGGTTAAAGTTAGGGTCAAGATTAGGGTTAGGGTTAGGGTTAGGGTTAGGGTTAAGGTTAGGGTTAGGGTTAGGGTTAGGGTTAGGGTAAGGGTTAGGGTTAGGGTTAGGGTAGGGTTTAGGGTAAGGGTAAGTGTTAGTGTTAGGGTTAAGTTTAGGATAAGGGTAAGGATTAGGGTTTGGTTTAGGATTAGGTTTAGAGGTTAGAGTTAGGGTTAGGGTTAGGGTGAGGGTTAGGTTTAGGGTTAGTGTTAGGGAACTGGTAAGGGTTAGGGTTAGGGTTAGCGTTAGGGTTAGGGTTCGTGTTAAGTTTAGGTTAGGTTTAGGGTAAGGGCAAGGGTTAGGGTTAGGGTTACGGTTAGGGTTAGGGTTAGGGTTAGGGTTAGAGTTAGGTTTATGGTTAGGGTTAGGGGTTAGGCTTAGTGTTAGGGTTAGGGTAAGCGTTAGGGTTAGGGTTAGTTTAAGGGTTAGGGTTCGGGTTAGGAATAGGGTTAGGTTAAGGGAACTGGTAAGGGTTAGGGTTAGGGTTAGGGTAAGAGTTAGGGTTAGGGGTTAAAATTAATGTTATGGGTTAGGTTACGGGTTTGGGTTAGGGTTAGGGTTAGGATAAGGGTTAGGGTTAGGGTAAGTGTTAGGGTGAGGGTTAGGGTAAGGGTTAGGGTTAGGGTAAGGGTAAGGTTAGGTTTAGGGGTAGGGGTAGGGTTGACGTTACGGTTATAGTTAAAGGAAGGGTTATGGTTAGGGTTAGGGTAAGGGTTGGGGTTAGGGTTAGTTTTAGGGTTAGGATTAGAGTAAGGGTCAGGGTTGGGGTTAGGGTTAGGGTTAGGTTAAGGGTTATGGTTAGGAGTTAAAATTAATGTTCTGGGTTAGGTTAGGGTTAGGGTTAGGTTTAGGGTTAGGGTTAAGTTTGAGGTTAGGGTTAGGGATAGGGATAGGGTAAGGGTTAGGGTTTAGGTTAGGGTTAGGGTAAAGGTTAGGGTTAGGGTTAGGGTAGTGTTTAGGGTAAGGGTAAGTGTTAGTGTTAGGGTTAAGTTTAGGATAAGGGTAAGGATTAGGGTTTGGTTTAGGGTAAGGGTATGGGTTAGGGTTAGGGTTAGGGTTAGGGTTAGGGTTAGAGTTAGGTTTAGGGTTAGGGTTAGGGGTTAGGCTTAGGGTTAGGGTTAGGGTAAGGGTTAGGGTTAGGGTTAGTTTAAGGGTTAGGTTTAGGGTTAGGGTAAGGGTAAGGGTTAGGGTTAGGGTTAGGTTTAGGGTTAGGGTTAGGTTTAGGGTAAGGGTATGGGTTAGGGTAGGATAAGGGTTAGGGTTAGGGTTAGGGTTAGGTTTAGGGTAAGAGTTAGGGTTAGGTTTAGGGATAGCTTAAGGGTAAGGGTTAGTGTTAGGGTTACGGTTAGGTTTAGGGTTGTGGTTAAGGTTAGGGTTAGGGTTAGCGTACGTTTAAGGATTAGGGTTAAGTTTAGGGTTAGGGTTATGCTTAGGGTTAGGGTTAGGGTTAGGGTTAGGATTAGGGTTAGGTTCAGGGTTAGGATTAGGCTTAGGGTTAGGGTTAGCGTTAGGGTAAGGGTAAGAGTTAGGGTTAAAGTTAGGGTCAAGATTAGGGTTAGGGTTAGGGTTAGGGTTAGGGTTAAGTTTAGGGTTAGGTTAGGGTTAGGGTAAGGGTTAGGGTTAGGGTTAGGGTAGGGTTTAGGGTAAGGGTAAGTGTTAGTGTTAGGGTTAAGTTTAGGATAAGGGTAAGGATTAGGGTTTGGGTTAGGATTAGGGTCAGAGGTTAGAGTTAGGGTTAGGGTTAGGGTGAGCGTTAGGTTTAGGTTAGGTTTAGGGAAAGGGCAAGGGTTAGGGTTAGGTTTAGTGTTAAGTTTAGGGTTAGGGTTAGGGTTAGGGTTAGTGTTAAGGTTAGGGTTAGGGTTAGGTTTAGGGTTAGAATAAGGTTTAGGGTTAGGGTTAGGGTTAGAGTTAGGTTTATGGTTAGGGTTAGGGGTTAGGCTTAGTGTTAGGGTTAGGGTAAGGGTTAGGGTTAGGGTTAGTTTAAGGGTTAGGGTTAGGGTTAGGATTAGGGTTAGGTTCAGGGTTAGGATTAGGCTTAGGGTTAGGGTTAGGGATAGTTTAAGGGTAAGAGTTAGGGTTAAAGTTAGGGTCAAGATTAGGGTTAGGGTTAGGGTTAGGGTTAGGGTTAAGTATAGGGTTAGGGTTAGGGTTAGGGTAAGGGTTAGGGTTAGGGTTAGGGTAGGGTTTAGGGTAAGGTTAATTGTTAGTGTTAGGGTTAAGTTTAGGATAAATGTAAGGATTAGGGTTTGGTTTAGGATTAGGGTTAGAGGTTAGAGTTAGGGTTAGGGTTAGGGTGAGGGTTAGGTTTAGGGTTAGTGTTAGGGAACTGGTAAGGGTTAGGGTTAGGGTTAGCGTTAGGGTTAGGGTTCGTGTTAAGTTTAGGTTAGGTTTAGGGTAAGGGCAAGGGTTAGGGTTAGGCTTAAGTTTAGGGTTAGGGTTAGGGTTAGGATTAGTGTTAAGGTTAGGGTTAGGGTTAGGGTTAGGGTTAGGGTTAGGGTAAGAGTTAGGGTTAGGGGTTAAGATTAATGTTATGGGTTAGGTTACGGGTTTGGGTTAGGGTTAGGGTTAGGATAAGGGTTAAGATTAGGGTAAGTGTTAGGGTGAGGGTTATGGTTAGGGTTAGGGTTAGCGTTAAGTTGAGGGTTAGGGTTATGGTAAGGGTAAGGGTTAGGGTTAGTGTTAGGGTTACGGTTGGGGTTAGGGGTTAGGGTTAGTGTTAGGTTTAGGGTTATGGTTAGGGTAAGAATAAGAGTTAGGTTTAGGGATAGGGTTAGGGTTCGGGTTAGATTTAGGGTTAGGGTTAGGGTAAGGTGTATGGTTAAGGTTATTTTTATGGTTAAGGTTAGGGTTAGGGTTAGGGTAAGGGTAAGTGTTAGAGTTAGGGGTAGGGTTAGGGTTAGGGTAAGGGTAAGGGTTAGGGTTAAGGTTAGGGTTAGGTTTAGTTTAGGGTTAGGGTTAGAGCAAAGGTAAGGTTTAGGGTTAGGTTTAGGATTAGGGTTAGTCTAAGGTTAAGGGTTAGGTTTAGGGTTAGGGTTAGGTTTAGGGTTAAGGTAAGGGTAAGCGAAAGGTTAGGGTTAGGGTTAGGCTTTGGGTTAATGTTGAGGTTAGGGTTAGGGTTAGGGTTAGTGTAAGAGTTAGGGTTAGCGCTAGGGTAAGGGTTAGGGTAAGGGTGAGGGTTAGGGTTAGGGTTAAGGTAATGGTTAGTGTTAGGGTTAGGGTTAAGATTGAGTTTAGGGTTAGGGTTAGAGTAAGGATTAGGGTTAAGGTTAGGGTAAGGGTTAGGGATAGGGTTAGGGTTAGTGTTAGGTTTAGGGTTATGGTTAGGGTAAGAATAAGAGTTAGGTTTAGGGATAGGGTTAGGGTTCGGGTTAGATTTAGGGTTAGGGTTAGGGTAAGGTGTATGGTTAAGGTTATTTTTATGGTTAAGGTTAGGGTTAGGGTTAGGGTAAGGGTAAGTGTTAGAGTTAGGGGTAGGGTTAGGGTTAGGGTAAGGGTAAGGGTTAGGGTTAAGGTTAGGGTTAGGTTTAGTTTAGGGTTAGGGTTAGAGCAAAGGTAAGGTTTAGGGTTAGGTTTAGGATTAGGGTTAGTCTAAGGTTAAGGGTTAGGTTTAGGGTTAGGGTTAGGTTTAGGGTTAAGGTAAGGGTAAGCGAAAGGTTAGGGTTAGGGTTAGGCTTTGGGTTAATGTTGAGGTTAGGGTTAGGGTTAGGGTTAGTGTAAGAGTTAGGGTTAGCGCTAGGGTAAGGGTTAGGGTAAGGGTGAGGGTTAGGGTTAGGGTTAAGGTAATGGTTAGTGTTAGGGTTAGGGTTAAGATTGAGTTTAGGGTTAGGGTTAGAGTAAGGATTAGGGTTAAGGTTAGGGTAAGGGTTAGGGATAGGGTTAGGGTTAGTGTTAGGGTTAGGGTTAGGGTAAGGGTAATGGTTAGGGTTAGGGTTAGGGTAAGGGTTAGGTTTAGGGGT
Source organism: Megascapheus bottae (assembly GCA_024803745.1). Classification (NCBI taxonomy): domain Eukaryota; kingdom Metazoa; phylum Chordata; class Mammalia; order Rodentia; family Geomyidae; genus Megascapheus; species Megascapheus bottae. Next base: position 8,352,476 of record JANJXV010000038.1, on the reverse strand, counting down.
TAGGATAAGTATTATGGTTAGGTTTAGGTTTAGGGTTATGTTGAGTGTAAGGGTTAGGGTTAGGTTTGGGGTTAGGTTAAGGGTTAGGGTTAGGGTTAGTGTTAGAGTTAGGTTTAGGGTTGGTTTTGGGCAAGGGTTAGGGTTAGGGTTAGGGTTAGGATTAGGGTTAGGTTAAGGGTTAGGGTTAGGGGTTAGGGTTAGGTTTAGGGTAAGGGAAAGGTTTAGGGTTAGGTTAGGGTTAGGGTAAGTGTTAGAGTTACGGTTAGGGTTAGGGTTAGTGTATGGGTAAGTGTTAGGGTTAGGTTAGGTTTAGGGTAAGTGTTAGAGTTACGGTTAGGGTTAGGGTTAGGGTAAGGGTAAGGGTTAGGGTTAGGGTTAGGGTAAGAGTAAGGGTTAGGGTTAGGGTTAGGGTTAGGGTTATGGTTGAGGTTAGGGTTAGAGTTAGAGGAAGGGGTAGGTTTAAGGTTAGGGTAAGGGTTAGGGTTAGGGTTAGAGTTAGAGTTAGGGTTAGGGTTAGAGTGAGGGTTAGGGTTAGGGTTGGGGTTATGGTTAGTGTAAGGGTTAGGGTTAGGGGTTAGAATTAATGTTATGGGTTAGGTCACGGGTTTGGGTTAGGATTAGGGTTAGGGTTAGGATAAGGGTTAGGGTTAGTGTAAGGCTAAGCGTTAGGGTTAGGGTTAGGGTTAGGGTTAGGGTTAGAGTTAGGTTTAGGGTTGGGGTTAAGGTTAGGGTTAGGGTTAGGGTAAGGGTAAGTGTTAGGTTAGGGTTAGGCTTAGGGTAAGTGTTAGGGTTAGGGTTAGGGTTAAGGTAAGGGTAAGGTAAAGGTTAGGGTTAGGTTTAGGCTTTGGGTTAAGGTTGAGGTTAGGGTTAGGGTAAGGGGTAGGGTTAAGATTATGGTTATGGTTAAGGTTAGGGTTAGTGTTAGGGTATGGGTAAGTGTTAGGGTTAGGGTTAGGGTTAGGGTTAGGGTTAGAGTAAGGGTACGGTTTAAGGTTAGGTTTAGGATTAGGGTTAGTCTAAGGGTAAGGGTTAGGTTTAGGGTTAGGTTTAGGATTAGGGTTAGTCTAAGGGTAAGGGTTAGGTTTATGTTTAGCGTTAGGTTTAGGGTTATGGTTAGGGTAAGGATAAGGGTTAGAGTCCAGGTTAGGGTTAGTGTTAGGGTTAGGGTTAAGGTTGGGGTGAGCTTAAGTGTAAGGGTTAGGGTTAGGTTTAGGTTTACGGTTAGAGTAAGGGTAAGGGTTAGGGTTAGGGTTACTGTTAATGTTAGGGTTAGATTTAGGGTTAGCATAAGGGTTAGGGTAAGGGTTAGGGTAAGGGTAAAGGTTAGGGTTATGGTTAGGGTTAGGGTAAGGTTTAGGGTTAGGGTAAGGTTTAGGGTTAGAGTTAGGGTAAGGGCTAGGGTTAGGGTTAGGGTAAGGGTTAGGGTTAGGGGTTAGGTTTAATGGTATGGGTTAGGTTACGGGTTTGGGTTAGGGTTAGGGTTACGGTTAGGATAAGGGTTAGGGTTAGGGTAAGGGTAAGTTTTAGGGTTAGAGTGAGGGTTAGGGTTAGGGTTAGAGTAAGTGTTATGGTTAGGTTTAGGGTTAGGTTTAGTTTTGGGTTTAAGGTTAGGGTTAGTGTTAGGTTAAGGGTAAGTGTTAGGTTAGGGTTAGGCTTAGGGTAAGTGTGAGGGTTAGGGTTAGGTTTAGGGTTAAGGTAAGGGTAAGGGTAAAGGTTAGGGTTAGGGTTCGGCTTTGGGTTAATGTTGAGGTTAGGGTTAGGGTAAGGGTAAGAGTTAGGGTTAGGGCTAGTGTAAGGGTTAGGGTAAGGGTGAGGGTTAGGGTTAGGGTAAGGGTAATGGTTAGGGTTAGGGTTAGGGTTAAGATTGAGGTTAGGGTTAGGGTTAGAGTAAGGATTAGGGTTAAGGTTAGGGTAAGGGTTAGGGATAGGGTTAGGGTTAGGGTTAGTGTTAGGGTTAGGGTTAGGGTAAGGGTAAGGGTTAGGGTTAGGGGTTAGGATACGTATTATGGTTAGGGTAATGGTAAGTGTTAGGGTTAGGTTAGGGTTAGGGTAAGGGTTAGGGTTAGGGTTCGGTTTAGGTGGTAGGGTTAGGGTTAGGGTTAGGGTTAGAGTTAGGGAAAGGGTAAGGTTTAGGGTTAGGGTTAGGGTTAAGGTTAAGGTTAGGGTTACATTTAGGTTTAGGGTTAAGGTTAGGGTTAGCGTTAGGTTAGGGTTAAGGTTAGGGTAAGGCTAAGGTTTAGGGTTAGGTTTAGGATTAGGGTTAGTCTAAGGGTAAGGGTTAGGTTTAGGGTTAGGGTTAGGATTAGGGTTAGGGTAAGGATAAGGGTTATAGTTCAGGTTAGGGTTAGGGTTAGGTTCAGGGTTAGGGTTAGGGTAAGGGTAAGGGTTAGGGTTAGGGTTAGGGTTAGTGTTACTGTTAGTGTTAGGGTTAGATTTAGGGTTAGGATTAGGGTTAGGGTTACGGTAAGGGTTAGGGTTAGGGTTAGGGTCAGGATTAGGGTTATGGTTATGGTAAGGGTAAGGGTAAGGGTTAGGGTTAGGGTTAGGGTTAGGGTTAAGGTTGAGGTTAGGATTAGGGTTAGGGTTAGGGTAAGGGTTAGGGTTAGGGCTAGGGTAAGGGTTAGGGTAAGGGTGAGGGTTAGGGTTAGGGTTAAGGTAATGGTTAGTGTTAGGGTTAGGGTTAAGATTGAGTTTAGGGTTAGGGTTAGAGTAAGGATTAGGGTTAAGGTTAGGGTCAGGGTTAGGGATAGGGTTAGGGTTAGTGTTAGGGTTAGGGTAAGTGTTAGAGTTACGGTTAGGGTTAGGGTTAGTGTATGGGTAAGTGTTAGGGTTAGGTTAGGGTTAGGGTAAGTGTTAGAGTTATGGTTAGGGTTAGGGTTAGGGTAAGGGTAAGGGTTAGGGTTAGGGTTAGGGTAAGAGTAAGGGTTAGGGTTAGGGTTAGGGTTAGGGTTATGGTTGAGGTTAGGGTTAGAGTTAGAGGAAGGGGTAGGTTTAAGGTTAGGGTAAGGGTTAGGGTTAGGGTTAGAGTTAGAGTTAGGGTTAGGGTTAGAGTGAGGGTTAGGGTTAGGGTTGGGGTTATGGTTAGTGTAAGGGTTAGGGTTAGGGGTTAGGATTAATGTTATGGGTTAGGTTATGGGTTTGGGTTAGGATTAGGGTTAGGGTTAGGATAAGGGTTAGGGTTAGTGTAAGGCTAAGCGTTAGGGATAGGGTTAGGGTTATGGTTAGAGTTAGAGTTAGGTTTAGGGTTGGGGTTAAGATTAGGGTTAGGGTTAGGGTAAGGGTAAGTGTTAGGTTAGGGTTAGGCTTAGGGTAAGTGTTAGGGTTAGGGTTAGGGTTAGGGTTAAGGTAAGGGTAAGGTAAAGGTTAGGGTTAGGTTTAGGCTTTGGGTTAAGGTTGAGGTTAGGGTTAGGGTAAGGGGTAGGGTTAAGATTATGGTTATGGTTAAGGTTAGGGTTAGGGTTAGGGTATGGGTAAGTGTTAGGGTTAGGGTTAGGGTTAGGGTTAGGGTTAGGGTTAGGGTTAGGTTAGGGATAGGGTTAGAGTAAGGGTAAGGTTTAAGGTTAGGTTTAGGATTAGGGTTAGTCTAAGGGTAAGGGTTATGTTTAGGGTTAGGTTTAGGATTAGGGTTAGTCTAAGGGTAAGGGTTAGGTTTACGGTTAGCGTTAGGTTTAGGGTTATGGTTAGGGTAAGGATAAGGGTTAGAGTCCAGGTTAGGGTTAGTGTTAGGGTTAGGGTTAAGGTTGGGGTGAGCTTAAGTGTAAGGGTTAGGGTTAGGTTTAGGGTTACGGTTAGAGTAAGGGTAAGGGTTAGGGTTAGGTTTAGGGTTACTGTTAATGTTAGGGTTAGATTTAGGGTTAGGGTTAAGATTGAGGTTAGGGTTAGGGTTAGAGTAAGGATTAGGGTTAAGGTTAGGGTAAGGGTTAGGGATAGGGTTAGGGTTAGGGTTAGTGTTAGGGTTAGGGTTAGGGTAAGGGTAAGGGTTAGGGTTAAGGGTTAGGATAAGTATTATGGTTAGGGTAATGGTAAGTGTTAGGGTTAGGTTAGGGTTAGGGTTACTGTTAATGTTAGGGTTAGATTTAGGGTTAGCATAAGGGTTAGGGTAAGGGTAAAGGTTAGGGTTATGGTTAGGGTTAGGGTAAGGTTTAGGGTTAGGGTAAGGTTTAGGGTTAGGGTTAGAGTTAGGGTAAGGGTTAGGGTTAGGGTTACGGTAAGGGTTAGGGTTAGGGGTTAGGATTAATGGTATGGGTTAGGTTACGGGTTTGGGTTAGGGTTAGGGTTACGGTTAGGATAAGGGTTAGGGTTAGGGTAAGGGTAAGTTTTAGGGTTAGAGTGAGGGTTAGGGTTAGGGTTAGAGTAAGTGTTAGGGTTAGGTTTAGGGTTAGGTTTAGGGTTGGGTTTAAGGTTAGGGTTAGTGTTAGGTTAAGGGTAAGTGTTAGGTTAGGGTTAGGCTTAGGGTAAGTGTGAGGGTTAGGGTTAGGTTTAGGGTTAAGGTAAGGGTAAGTGTAAAGGTTAGGGTTAGGGTTCGGCTTTGGGTTAATGTTGAGGTTAGGGTTAGGGTTAGGGTAAGAGTTAGGGTTAGGGCTAGTGTAAGGGTTAGGGTAAGGGTGAGGGTTAGGGTTAGGGTAAGGGTAATGGTTAGGGTTAGGGTTAGGGTTAAGATTGAGTTTAGGGTTAGGGTTAGAGTAAGGATTAGGGTTAAGGTTAGGGTAAGGTTTAGGGATAGGGTTAGGGTTAGGGTTAGTGTTAGGGTTAGGGTTAGGGTAAGGGTAAGGGTTAGGTTTAGGGGTTAGGATACGTATTATGGTTAGGGTAATGGTAAGTGTTAGGGTTAGGTTAGGGTTAGGGTAAGGGTTAGGGTTAGGGTTCGGTTTAGGTGGTAGGGTTAGGGTTAGGGTTACGGTTAGAGTTAGGGAAAGGGTAAGGTTTAGGGTTAGGGTTAGGGTTAAGGTTAGGGTTAGGGTTACATTTAGGTTTAGGGTTAAGGTTAGGGTTAGCGTTAGGTTAGGGTTAAGGTTAGGGTAAGGCTAAGGTTTAGGGTTAGGTTTAGGATTAGGGTTAGTCTAAGGGTAAGGGTTAGGTTTAGGGTTAGGGTTAGGATTAGGGTTAGGGTAAGGATAAGGGTTATAGTTCAGGTTAGGGTTAGGGTTAGGTTCAGGGTTAGGGTTAGGGTAAGGGTAAGGGTTAGGGTTACGGTTAGGGTTAGTGTTACTGTTAGTGTTAGGGTTAGATTTAGGGTTAGGATTAGGGTTAGTGTTACGGTAAGGGTTAGGGTTAGGGTTTGGGTCAGGATTAGGGTTATGGTTATGGTAAGGGTAAGGGTAAGGGTTAGGGTTAGGGTTAGGGTTAAGGTTGAGGTTAGGATTAGGGTAAGGGTTAGCGTAAGGGTTAGGGTTGGATTTAGGGTAAGGGTTAAGGTTAGGGTTAGGGTATGGTTAAGGGTTAAGGTTAGGGGTAGGGTTAGGGTTGAGGTTAGGGTTAGAGTTAGAGGAAGGGTTATGGTTAGGATTAGTGTAAGGTTTGGGGTTAGGGTTAGAGTTAGGGTTAGGGTTAGAGTAAGGGTACGGGTTAGGGTTAGGGTTAGGGTTAGGGTTAGGGTAAGAGTTAGGGTTAGGGGTTAAGATTAATGTTATGGGTTAGGTTACGGGTTTGGGTTAGGGTTATGGTTAGGGTTAGGATAAGGGTTAGGGTTAGGGTAAGTGTTAGGGTTAGGGTTAGGGTTAAGGTTAGGGTAAGGGTAAGGGTTAGGGTTAGGGGTAGGGTTAGGGTTGAGGTTAGGGTTAGAGTTAAAGGAAGGGTTATGGTTAGGGTTAGGGTAAGGGTTAGGGTTAGGGTTAGTGTTAGGGTTCGGGTTAGAGTAAGGGTAAGGGTTGGGGTTAGGGTTAGGGTAATGGTTAGGGTTAGGGGTTAAGATTAATGTTATGGGTTAGGTTAGGTTTAGGGTTAGGGTTAGGGTTAGGGTTAAGTTTGAGGTTAGGGTTAGGGTTAGGGATAGGGTAAGGGTTAGGGTTAGGGTTAGGGTAAGGGTTAGTGTTAGGGTTAGGGTAGGGTTTAGGGTAAGGGAAAGTGTTAGTGTTAGGGTTAAGTTTAGTATAAGAGTAAGGATTAGGGTTTGGTTTAGGATTAGGGTTAGAGGTTAGAGTTAGGGTTAGGGTTAGGGTGAGGGTTAGGTTTAGGGTTAGGGTTAGGGAAAGGGCAAGGGTTAGGGTTAGGGTTAGTGTTAAGGTTAGGGTTAGGGTTAGGGTTAGTGTTAAGGTTAGGGTTAGGGTTAGGTTTAGGGTTAGAGTAAGGTTTAGGTTTAGGATTAGGGTTAGGGTTAGAGTTAGGTTTATGGTTAGGGTTAGGGGTTAGGCTTAGTGTTAGGGTTAGGGTAAGGGTTAGGGTTAGGGGTAGTTTAAGGGTTAGGGTTAGGGTTAGGAATAGGGTTAGGTTCAGGGTTAGGATTAGGCTTAGGGTTAGGGTTAGGGTTAGGGTTAGGTTAAGGGTAAGAGTTAGGGTTAAAGTTAGGGTCAAGATTAGGGTTAGGGTTAGGGTTAGGGTTAAGGTTAGGGTTAGGGTTAGGGTTAGGGTTAGGGTAAGGGTTAGGGTTAGGGTTAGGGTAGGGTTTAGGGTAAGGGTAAGTGTTAGTGTTAGGGTTAAGTTTAGGATAAGGGTAAGGATTAGGGTTTGGTTTAGGATTAGGTTTAGAGGTTAGAGTTAGGGTTAGGGTTAGGGTGAGGGTTAGGTTTAGGGTTAGTGTTAGGGAACTGGTAAGGGTTAGGGTTAGGGTTAGCGTTAGGGTTAGGGTTCGTGTTAAGTTTAGGTTAGGTTTAGGGTAAGGGCAAGGGTTAGGGTTAGGGTTACGGTTAGGGTTAGGGTTAGGGTTAGGGTTAGAGTTAGGTTTATGGTTAGGGTTAGGGGTTAGGCTTAGTGTTAGGGTTAGGGTAAGCGTTAGGGTTAGGGTTAGTTTAAGGGTTAGGGTTCGGGTTAGGAATAGGGTTAGGTTAAGGGAACTGGTAAGGGTTAGGGTTAGGGTTAGGGTAAGAGTTAGTGTTAGGGGTTAAAATTAATGTTATGGGTTAGGTTACGGGTTTGGGTTAGGGTTAGGGTTAGGATAAGGGTTAGGGTTAGGGTAAGTGTTAGGGTGAGGGTTAGGGTAAGGGTTAGGGTTAGGGTAAGGGTAAGGTTAGGTTTAGGGGTGGGGGTAGGGTTGACGTTACGGTTATAGTTAAAGGAAGGGTTATGGTTAGGGTTAGGGTAAGGGTTGGGGTTAGGGTTAGTTTTAGGGTTAGGATTAGAGTAAGGGTCAGGGTTGGGGTTAGGGTTAGGGTTAGGTTAAGGGTTATGGTTAGGAGTTAAAATTAATGTTCTGGGTTAGGTTAGGGTTAGGGTTAGGTTTAGGGTTAGGGTTAAGTTTGAGGTTAGGGTTAGGGATAGGGATAGGGTAAGGGTTAGGGTTTAGGTTAGGGTTAGGGTAAAGGTTAGGGTTAGGGTTAGGGTAGTGTTTAGGGTAAGGGTAAGTGTTAGTGTTAGGGTTAAGTTTAGGATAAGGGTAAGGATTAGGGTTTGGTTTAGGATTAGGGTTAGAGGTTAGAGTTAGGGTTAGGGTTAGGGTGAGGGTTACGTTTAGGGTTAGGGTTATTGAAAGGGTAAGGGGTAGGGTAAGGATTTGTGTTAGGGTTAGGGTACGTGTTAGGTTTAGGGTTAGGTTTAGGGTAAGGGCAAGGGTTAGGGTTAGGGTTAGGGTTAAAGTTAGGGTTAGGGTTCGGTTTAGGGTTAGTGTTAAGATTAGGTTTAGGGTTAGGTTTAGGGTTAGGGTAAGGGTTAGGGTTAGGGTTAGGGTTAGGTTTAGAGTTAGGTTTAGTGTTAGTGTTAGGGGTTAGGCTTAGGGTTAGGGTTAGGGTAAGGGTTAGGGTTAGGGTTAGTTTAAGGGTTAGGTTTAGGGTTATGGTAAGGGTAAGGGTTAGGCTTAGGGTAAGTGTTAGGGTTAGGTTTAGGGTTAGGGTTAGGTTTAGAGTAAGGGTAAGGGTTAGGGTTAGGATTAGGGTTAGGGTTAGTGTAATGGTTAGTGTTAGCATTAGGGTAAGGTTTAGGGATAGGGTAAGGGTAAGGGTTAGTGTTAGGGTTACGGTTAGGTTTAGGGTTGGGGTTAAGGTTAGGTTTAGGGTTAGCGTACGTTTAAGGATTAGGGTTAGGATTAGGGTTAGGGTTATGCTTAGGGTTAGGGTTAGGGTTAGGATTAGGGTTAGGTTCAGGGTTAGGATTAGGCTTAGGGTTAGGGTTAGGGTTAGGGTAAGGGTAAGAGTTAGGGTTAAAGTTAGGGTCAAGATTAGGGTTAGGGTTAGGGTTAGGGTTAAGGTTAGGGTTAGGGTTAGGGTTTGGGAAAGGGTAAGGGTTAGGGTTAGGGTTAGCATTAGGGTTAGGGTTCGTGTTAGGTTTAGGGTTAGGTTTAGGGTAAAGGCAAGGGTTAGGGTTAGGTTTAGGGTTAAGGTTAGGGTTAGGGTTAGGTTTAGGGTTAGGGTAAGGGTTAGGGTTAGGTTTAGCGTTAGGGTTAGGGTAAGTGTTAGGGTTAGGGTTAGGGTTAGGGTTAGGGTAAGGGTAAGGTTTAGGGTGGGGTAGGGTTAGGGTTGACGTTAGGGTTAGAGTTAAAGGAAGGGTTATCGTTAGGGTTAGGGTAAGGGTTAGGGTTAGGGTTAGTGTTAGGGTTAGGGTTAGAGTAAGGTAAGGGTTGCGGTTAGGGTTGGGGTAAGGGTTATGGTTAGGGGTTAAGATTAATGTTATGGGTTAGTTTAGGGTTAGGGTTAGGATTAGGGTTACGGTTAACTTTGAGGTTAGGGTTACGGTTAGGGATAGGTTAAGTGTTAGGGTTAGGGTTAGGGTAAGGGTTAGGGTTAGGGTTAGGGTAGGGTTTAGGGTAAGGGTAAGTGTTAGTGTTAGGGATAAGTTTAGGATAAGGGTAAGGATTAGGGTTTGGTTTAGGATTAGGTTTAGAGGTTAGAGTTAGGGTTAGGCTTAGGGTGAGGGTTAGGTTTAGGGTTAGGGTTAGGGAAAGGGTAAGGGTGAGGGTTAGGGTTAACGTTAGGGTTAGGGTTCGTGTTAGGTTTAGGGTTAGGTTTAGTGTAAGGGCAAGGGTTAGGGTTAGGGTTAGTGTTAAGGTTAGGTTTAGGGTTAGGTTTAGGGTTAGGGTAACGGTTAGGGTTAGGGTTAGGGTTAGAGTTAGGTTTAGGGTTAGGGTTAGGGGTTAGGCTTAGGGTTAGGGTTAGGGTAAGGGTTAGGGTTAGGGTTAGTTTAAGGGTTAGGTTTAGGGTTAGGGTAAGGGTAAGGGTTAGGGTTAGGGTTAGGTTTAGGGTTAGGGTTAGGTTTAGGGTAAGGGTATGGGTTAGGGTTAGGGTTAGGGTTAGGGTTAGGGTTAGAGTTAGGTTTAGGGTTAGGGTTAGGGGTTAGGCTTAGGGTTAGGGTTAGGGTAAGGGTTAGGGTTAGGGTTAGTTTAAGGGTTAGGTTTAGGGTTAGGGTAAGGGTAAGGGTTAGGGTTAGGGTTAGGTTTAGGGTTAGGGTTAGGTTTAGGGTAAGGGTATGGGTTAGGGTAGGATAAGGGTTAGGGTTAGGGTTAGGGTTAGGTTTAGGGTAAGAGTTAGGGTTAGGTTTAGGGATAGCTTAAGTGTAAGGGTTAGTGTTAGGGTTACGGTTAGGTTTAGGGTTGTGGTTAAGGTTAGGGTTAGGGTTAGCGTACGTTTAAGGATTAGGGTTAAGTTTAGGGTTAGGGTTATGCTTAGGGTTAGGGTTAGGGTTAGGATTAGGGTTAGGTTCAGGGTTAGGATTAGGCTTAGGGTTAGGGTTAGCGTTAGGGTAAGGGTAAGAGTTAGGGTTAAAGTTAGGGTCAAGATTAGGGTTAGGGTTAGGGTTAGGGTTAGGGTTAAGTTTAGGGTTAGGTTAGGGTTAGGGTAAGGGTTAGGGTTAGGGTTAGGGTAGGGTTTAGGGTAAGGGTAAGTGTTAGTGTTAGGGTTAAGTTTAGGATAAGGGTAAGGATTAGGGTTTGGGTTAGGATTAGGGTCAGAGGTTAGAGTTAGGGTTAGGGTTAGGGTGAGCGTTAGGTTTAGGTTAGGTTTAGGGAAAGGGCAAGGGTTAGGGTTAGGTTTAGTGTTAAGTTTAGGGTTAGGGTTAGGGTTAGGGTTAGTGTTAAGGTTAGGGTTAGGGTTAGGTTTAGGGTTAGAATAAGGTTTAGGGTTAGGGTTAGGGTTAGAGTTAGGTTTATGGTTAGGGTTAGGGGTTAGGCTTAGTGTTAGGGTTAGGGTAAGGGTTAGGGTTAGGGTTAGTTTAAGGGTTAGGGTTAGGGTTAGGATTAGGGTTAGGTTCAGGGTTAGGATTAGGCTTAGGGTTAGGGTTAGGGTTAGTTTAAGGGTAAGAGTTAGGGTTAAAGTTAGGGTCAAGATTAGGGTTAGGGTTAGGGTTAGGGTTAGGGTTAAGTATAGGGTTAGGGTTAGGGTTAGGGTAAGGGTTAGGGTTAGGGTTAGGGTAGGGTTTAGGGTAAGGGTAAGTGTTAGTGTTAGGGTTAAGTTTAGGATAAGGGTAAGGATTAGGGTTTGGTTTAGGATTAGGGTTAGAGGTTAGAGTTAGGGTTAGGGTTAGGGTGAGGGTTAGGTTTAGGGTTAGTGTTAGGGAACTGGTAAGGGTTAGGGTTAGGGTTAGCGTTAGGGTTAGGGTTCGTGTTAAGTTTAGGTTAGGTTTAGGGTAAGGGCAAGGGTTAGGGTTAGGGTTAAGGTTAGGGTTAGGGTTAGGGTTAGGATTAGTGTTAAGGTTAGGGTTAGGGTTAGGGTTAGGGTTAGGCTTAGGGTAAGAGTTAGGGTTAGGGGTTAAGATTAATGTTATGGGTTAGGTTACGGGTTTGGGTTAGGGTTAGGGTTAGGATAAGTGTTAGGGTTAGGGTAAGTGTTAGGGTGAGGGTTATGGTTAGGGTTAGGGTTAGCGTTAAGTTTAGGGTTAGGGTTATGATAAGGGTAAGGGTTAGGGTTAGTGTTAGGGTTACGGTTAGGGTTAGGGGTTAGGGTTAGTGTTAGGTTTAGGGTTATGGTTAGGGTAAGAATAAGAGTTAGGTTTAGGGATAGGGTTAGGTTTCGGGTTAGGTTTAGGGTTAGGGTTAGGGTAAGGTGTAGGGTTAGGGTTATTTTTATGGTTAAGGTTAGGGTTAGGGTTAGGGTAAGGGTAAGTGTTAGAGTTAGGGGTAGGGTTAGGGTTAGGGTAAGGGTAAGGGTTAGGGTTAAGGTTAGGGTTAGGTTTAGGTTAGGGTTAGGGTTAGGGTAAAGGTAAGGTTTAGGGTTAGGTTTAGGATTAGGGTTAGTCTAAGGTTAAGGGTTAGGTTTAGGGTTAGGGTTAGGTTTAGGGTTAAGGTAAGGGTAAGCGTAAGGTTAGGGTTAGGGTTAGGCTTTGGGTTAATGTTGAGGTTAGGGTTAGGTTTAGGGTTAGGGTAAGAGTTAGGGTTAGGGCTAGGGTAAGGGCTAGAGGAAGGGGTAGGTTTAAGGTTAGGGTAAGGGTTAGGATTAGGGTTAGAGTTAGAGTTAGGGTTAGGGTTAGAGTGAGGGTTATGGTTAGGGTTAGGGTTGGGGTTATGGTTAGGGTAAGGGTTAGTGTTAGGGGTTAGGATTAATGTTATGGGTTAGGTTACGGGTTTGGGTTAGGATTAGGGTTAGGTTTAGGATAAGGGTTAGGGTTAGTGTAAGGCTAAGCGTTAGGGTTAGGGTTATGGTTAGGGTTAGTGTTAGAGTTAGTTTTAGGTTTGGGGTTAAGGTTAGGGTTAGGGTTAGGGTAAGGGTAAGTGTTAGGTTAGGGTTAGGCTTAGGGTAAGTGTTAGGGTTAGGGTTAGGGTTAAGGTAAGGGTAAGGTAAAGGTTAGGGTTAGGTTTAGGCTTTGGGTTAAGGTTGAGGTTAGGGTTAGGGTAAGGGGTAGGGTTAAGATTATGGTTATGGTTAAGGTTAGGGTTAGGGTTAGGGTATGGGTAAGTGTTAGGGTTAGGGTTTGGGTTAGGGTTAGGTTAGGGTTAGGGTTAGAGTAAGGGTAAGGTTTAAGGTTAGGTTTAGGATTAGGTTTAGTCTAAGGGGAAGGGTTAGGTTTAGGGTTAGGTTTAGGATTAGGGTTAGTCTAAGGGTAAGGGTTAGGTTTACGGTTAGCGTTAGGTTTAGGGTTATGGTTAGGGTAAGTATAAGGGTTAGAGTCCAGGTTAGGGTTAGTGTTAGGGTTAGGGTTAAGGTTGGGGTGAGCTTAAGTGTAAGGGTTAGGGTTAGGTTTAGGGTTATGGTTAGAGTAACGGTAAGGGTTAGGGTTAGGGTTAGGGTTAGGGTTACTGTTAATGTTAGGGTTAGATTTAGGGTTAGCATAAGGGTTAGGGTAAGGGTTAGGGTAAGGGTAAAGGTTAGGGTTATGGTTAGGGTTAGGGTAAGGTTTAGGGTTAGGGTAAGGTTTAGGGTTAGAGTTAGGGTAAGGGCTAGGGTTAGGGTTAGGGTAAGGGTTAGGGTTAGGGGTTAGGTTTAATGGTATGGGTTAGGTTACGGGTTTGGGTTAGGGTTAGGGTTACGGTTAGGATAAGGGTTAGGGTTAGGGTAAGTGTTATAGTTAGGTTTAGGGTTAGGTTTAGGGTTGGGTTTAAGGTTAGGGTTAGTGTTAGGTTAAGGGTAAGTGTTAGGTTAGGGTTAGGCTTAGGATAAGTGTGAGGGTTAGGGTTAGATTTAGGGTTAAGGTAAGGGTAAGGATAAAGGTTAGGGTTAGGGTTCGGCTTTGGGTTAATGTTGAGGTTAGGGTTAGGGTTAGGGTAAGAGTTAGGGTTAGGGCTAGTGTAAGGGTTAGGGTAAGGGTGAGGGTTAGGGTTAGGGTAAGGGTAATGGTTAGGGTTAGGGTTAGGGTTAAGATTGAGGTTAGGGTTAGGGTTAGAGTAAGGATTAGGGTTAAGGTTAGGGTAAGGGTTAGGGATAGGGTTAGGGTTAGGGTTAGTGTTAGGGTTAGGGTTAGGGTTAGGGTAAGGGTAAGGGTTAGGGTTAGGGTTAGGGTAAGAGTTAGGGTTAGGGGTTAAGACTAATGTTATGGGTTAGGTTACGGGTTTGGGTTAGGGTTAGGGTTAGGGTAAGTGTTAGGGTGAGGGTTATGGTTAGGGTTAGGGTTAGCGTTAAGTTTAGGGTTAAGGTTATGGTAAGGGTAAGGGTTAGGGTTAGTGTTAGGGTTATGGTTAGGGTTAGGGGTTAGGGTTAGTGTTAGGTTTAGGGTTATTGTTAGGGTAAGAATAAGAGTTAGGTTTAATGATAGGGTTAGGGTTCGGGTTAGGTTTAGGGTTAGGGTTAGGGTAAGGTGTAGGGTTAGGGTTATTTTTATGGTTAAGGTTAGGGTTAGGGTTAGGGTAAGGGTAAGTGTTAGAGTTAGGGGTAGGGTTAGGGTTAGGGTAAGGGTAAGGGTTAGGGTTAAGGTTAGGGTTAGGTTTAGGTTAGGGTTAGGGTTAGGGTAAAGGTAAGGTTTAGGGTTAGGTTTAGGATTAGGGTTAGTCTAAGGTTAAGGGTTAGGTTTAGGGTTAGGGTTAGGTTTAGGGTTAAGGTAAGGGTAAGCGTAAGGTTAGGGTTAGGGTTAGGCTTTGGGTTAATGTTGAGGTTAGGTTTAGGGTTAGGGTAAGAGTTAGGGTTAGGGCTAGGGTAAGGGTTAGGGTAAGGGTGAGGGTTAAGGTTAGGGTTAAGGTAATGGTTAGTGTTAGGTTTAGGGTTAAGATTGAGTTTAGGGTTAGGGTTAGAGTAAGGATTAGGGTTAAGTTTAGGGTAAGGGTTAGGGATAGGGTTAGGGTTAGTGTTAGGGTTAGGGTTAGGGTAAGGGTAAGGGTTAGGGTTAGGGTTAGGGTAAGGGTTAGGGTTAGGGTTATTGTTGAGGTTAGGGTTAGAGTTAGAGGAAGGGGTAGGTTTAAGGTTAGGGTAAGGGTTAGGATTAGGGTTAGAGTTAGAGTTAGGGTTAGGGTTAAAGTGAGGGTTATGGTTAGGGTTAGGGTTGGGGTTATGGTTAGGGTAAGGGTTAGTGTTAGGGGTTAGGATTAATGTTATGGGTTAGGTTACGGGTTTGGGTTAGGATTAGGGTTAGGTTTAGGATAAGGGTTAGGGTTAGTGTAAGGCTAAGCGTTAGGGTTAGGGTTATGGTTAGGGTTAGTGTTAGAGTTAGTTTTAGGTTTGGGGTTAAGGTTAGGGTTAGGGTTAGGGTAAGGGTAAGTGTTAGGTTAGGGTTAGGGTTAGGGTAAGAGTTAGGGTTAGGGCTAGTGTAAGGGTTAGGGTAAGGGTGAGGGTTAGGGTTAGGGTAAGGGTAATGGTTAGGGTTAGGGTTAGGGTTAAGATTGAGGTTAGGGTTAGGGTTAGAGTAAGGATTAGGGTTAAGGTTAGGGTAAGGGTTAGGGATAGGGTTAGGGTTAGGGTTAGGGTTAGGGTTAGGGTTAGGGTAAGGGTAAGGGTTAGGGTTAGGGTTAGGGTAAGAGTTAGGGTTAGGGGTTAAGACTAATGTTATGGGTTAGGTTACGGGTTTGGGTTAGGGTTAGGGTTAGGGTAAGTGTTAGGGTGAGGGTTATGGTTAGGGTTAGGGTTAGCGTTAAGTTTAGGGTTAAGGTTATGGTAAGGGTAAGGGTTAGGGTTAGTGTTAGGGTTATGGTTAGGGTTAGGGGTTAGGGTTAGTGTTAGGTTTAGGGTTATTGTTAGGGTAAGAATAAGAGTTAGGTTTAATGATAGGGTTAGGGTTCGGGTTAGGTTTAGGGTTAGGGTTAGGGTAAGGTGTAGGGTTAGGGTTATTTTTATGGTTAAGTTTAGGGTTAGGGTTAGGGTAAGGGTAAGTGTTAGAGTTAGGGGTAGGGTTAGGGTTAGGGTAAGGGTAAGGGTTAGGGTTAAGGTTAGGGTTAGGTTTAGGTTAGGGTTAGGGTTAGGGTAAAGGTAAGGCTTAGGGTTAGGTTTAGGATTAGGGTTAGTCTAAGGTTAAGGGTTAGGTTTAGGGTTAGGGTTAGGTTTAGGGTTAAGGTAAGGGTAAGCGTAAGGTTAGGGTTAGGGTTAGGCTTTGGGTTAATGTTGAGTTTAGGGTTAGGGTTAGGGTAAGATTTAGGGTTAGGGCTAGGGTAAGGGTTAGGGTAAGGGTGAGGGTTAAGGTTAGGGTTAAGGTAATGGTTAGTGTTAGGGTTAGGGTTAAGATTGAGTTTAGGGTTAGGGTTAGAGTAAGGATTAGGGTTAAGTTTGGGTAAGGGTTAGGGATAGGGTTAGGGTTAGTGTTAGGGTTAGGGTTAGGGTAAGGGTAAGGGTTAGGGTTAGGGTTAGGGTAAGGGTTAGGGTTAGGGTTATGGTTGAGGTTAGGGTTAGAGTTAGAGGAAGGGGTAGGTTTAAGGTTAGGGTAAGGGTTAGGGTTAGGGTTAGAGTTAGAGTTAGGGTTAGGTTTAGAGTGAGGGTTAGGGTTAGGGTTAGGGTTGGGGTTATGGTTAGGGTAAGGGTTAGGGTTAGGGGTTAGGATTAATGTTATGGGTTAGGTTACGGGTTTGGGTTAGGATTAGGGTTAGGGTTAGGATAAGGGTTAGGGTTAGTGTAAGGCTAAGCGTTAGGGTTAGGGTTAGGGTTAGGGTTAAGATTATGGTTATGGTTAAGGTTAGGGTTAGTGTTAGGGTATGGGTAAGTGTTAGGGTTAGGGTTAGGGTTAGGGTTAGGGTTAGGTTAGGGTTAGGGTTAGAGTAAGGGTAAGGTTTAAGGTTACGTTTAGAATTAGGGTTAGTCTAAGGGTAAGGGTTAGGTTTAGGGTTAGGTTTAGGATTAGGGTTAGTCTAAGGGTAAGTGTTAGGTTTATGTTTAGCGTTAGGTTTAGGGTTATGGTTAGGGTAAGGATAAGGGTTAGAGTCCAGGTTAGGGTTAGTGTTAGGGTTAGGGTTAAGGTTGGGGTGAGCTTAAGTGTAAGGGTTAGGGTTAGGTTTAGGTTTACGGTTAGAGTAAGGGTAAGGGTTAGGGTTAGGGTTACTGTTAATGTTAGGGTTAGATTTAGGGTTGGCATAAGGGTTAGGGTAAGGGTTAGGGTAAGGGTAAAGGTTAGGGTTATGGTTAGGGTTAGGGTAAGGTTTAGGGTTAGGGTAAGGTTTAGGGTTAGAGTTAGGGTAAGGGCTAGGGTTAGGGTTAGGGTAAGGGTTAGGGTTAGGGGTTAGGTTTAATGGTATGGGTTAGGTTACGGGTTTGGGTTAGGGTTAGGGTTACGGTTAGGATAAGGGTTAGGGTTAGGGTAAGGGTAAGTTTTAGGGTTAGAGTGAGGGTTAGGGTTAGAGTTAGAGTAAGTGTTATGGTTAGGTTTAGGGTTAGGTTTAGGGTTGGGTTTAAGGTTAGGGTTAGTGTTAGGTTAAGGGTAAGTGTTAGGTTAGGGTTAGGCTTAGGGTAAGTGTGAGGGTTAGGGTTAGGTTTAGGGTTAAGGTAAGGGTAAGGGTAAAGTTTAGGGTTAGGGTTCGGCTTTGGGTTAATGTTGAGGTTAGGGTTAGGGTTAGGGTAAGAGTTAGGGTTAGGGCTAGTGTAAGGGTTAGGGTAAGGGTGAGGGTTAGGGTTAGGGTAAGGGTAATGGTTAGGGTTAGGGTTAGGGTTAAGATTGAGGTTAGGGTTAGGGTTAGAGTAAGGATTAGGGTTAAGGTTAGGGTAAGGGTTAGGGATAGGGTTAGGGTTAGGGTTAGTGTTAGGGTTCGGGTTAGGGTAAGGGTAAGGGTTAGGGTTAGGGGTTAGGATAAGTATTATGGTTAGGGTAATGGTAAGTGTTAGGTTTAGGTTAGGGTTAGGGTTACTGTTAATGTTAGGGTTAGATTTAGGGTTAGCATAAGGGTTAGGATAAGGGTAAAGGTTAGGGTTATGGTTAGGGTTAGGGTAAGGTTTAGGGTTAGGGTAAGGTTTAGGGTTAGGGTTAGAGTTAGGGTAAGGGTTAGGGTTAGGGTTAGGGTAAGGGTTAGGGTTAGGGGTTAGGATTAATGGTATGTGTTAGGTTACAGGTTTGGGTTAGGGTTAGGGTTACGGTTAGGATAAGGGTTAGTGTTCGGGTAAGGGTAAGTTTTAGGGTTAGAGTGAGGGTTAGGGTTAGGGTTAGAGTAAGTGTCAGGGTTAGGTTTAGGGTTAGGTTTAGGGTTGGGTTTAAGGTTAGGGTTAGTGTTAGGTTAAGGGTAAGTGTTAGGTTAGGGTTAGGCTTAGGATAAGTGTGAAGGTTAGGGTTAGGTTTAGGGTTAAGGTAAGGGTAAGGGTAAAGGTTAGGGTTAGGGTTCGGCTTTGGGTTAATGTTGAGGTTAGGGTTAGGGTTAGGGTAAGAGTTAGGGTTAGGGCTAGTGTAAGGGTTAGGGTAAGTGTGAGGGTTAGGGTTAGGGTAAGGGTAATGGTTAGGGTTAGGGTTAGGGTTAAGATTGAGGTTAGGGTTAGGGTTAGAGTAAGGATTAGGGTTAAGGTTAGGGTAAGGGTTAGGGATAGGGTTAGGGTTAGGGTTAGTGTTAGGGTTAGGGTTAGGGTAAGGGTAAGGGTTAGGGTTAGGGGTTCGGATACGTATTATGGTTAGGGTAATGGTAAGTGTTAGGGTTAGGTTAGGGTTAGGGTAAGGGTTAGGGTTAGGGTTCGGTTTAGGTGGTAGGGTTAGGGTTAGGGTTAGGGTTAGAGTTAGGGAAAGGGTAAGGTTTAGGGTTAGGGTTAGGGTTAAGGTTAGGGTTAGGGTTACATTTAGGTTTAGGGTTAAGGTTAGGGTTAGCGTTAGGTTAGGGTTAAGGTTAGGGTAAGGCTAAGGTTTAGGGTTAGGTTTAGGATTAGGGTTAGTCTAAGGGTAAGGGTTAGGTTTAGGGTTAGGGTTAGGATTAGGGTTAGGGTTAGGGTAAGGATAAGGGTTATAGTTCAGGTTAGGGTTAGGGTTAGGTTCAGGGTTAGGGTTAGGGTAAGGGTAAGGGTTAGGGTTACGGTTAGGGTTAGTGTTACTGTTAGTGTTAGGGTTAGATTTAGGGTTAGGATTAGGGTTAGGGTTACGGTAAGGGTTAGGGTTAGGGTTAGGGTCAGGATTAGGGTTATGGTTATGGTAAGGGTAAGGGTAAGGGTAAGGGTTAGGGTTAGGGTTAAGGTTGAGGTTAGGATTAGGGTTAGGGTTAGGGTAAGGGTTAGGGTTAGATTTAGGGTAAGGGTTAAGGTTAGGGTTAGGGTTAGGGTAAGGTTAAGGGTTAAGGTTGGGGGTAGGGTTAGGGTTGAGGTTAGGGTTAGAGTTAGAGGAAGGGTTATGGTTAGGATTAGTGTAAGGTTTGGGGTTAGGGTTAGAGTTAGGGTTAGGGTTAGAGTAAGGGTAAGGGTTATGGTTAGGGTTAGGGTTAGGGTTAGGGTAAGAGTTAGGGTTAGGGGTTAAGATTAATGTTATGGGTTAGGTTACGGGTTTGGGTTAGGGTTATGGTTAGGGTTAGGATAAGGGTTAGGGTTAGGGTAAGTGTTAGGGTTAGGGTTAGGGTTAGGGTTAGGGTAAGGGTAAGGGTTAGGGTTAGGGGTAGGGTTAGGGTTGAGGTTAGGGTTAGAGTTAAAGGAAGGGTTATGGTTAGGGTTAGGGTAAGGGTTAGGGTTAGGGTTAGTGTTAAGGTTAGTGTTAGGGTTAGGGTTAGAGTAAGGTAAGGGTTGGGGTTAGGGTTAGGGTAAGGGTTAGGGTTAGGGGTTAAGATTAATGTTATGGGTTAGGTTAGGTTTAGGGTTAGGGTTAGGGTTAGGGTTAAGTTTGAGGTTAGGGTTAGGGTTAGGGATAGGGTAAGGGTTAGGGTTAGGGTTAGGGTAAGGGTTAGCGTTAGGGTTAGGGTAGGGTTTAGGGTAAGGGTAAGTGTTAGTGTTAGGGTTAAGTTTAGGATAAGGGTAAGGATTAGGGTTTGGTTAAGGAATAGGGTTAGATGTTAGAGTTAGGGTTAGGGTTAGGGTGAGGGTTAGGTTTAGGGTTAGGGTTAGGGAAAGGGCAAGGGTTAGGGATAGGGTTAGTGTTAAGGTAAGGGTTAGGGTTAGGGTTAGGGTTAGTGTTAAGGTTAGGGTTACGGTTAGGTTTAGGGTTAGAGTAAGGTTTAGGGTTAGGGTTAGGGTTAGGGTTAGGGTTCGGTTTAGGTGGTAGGGTTAGGGTTAGGGTTAGGGTTAGAGTTAGGGAAAGGGTAAGGTTTAGGGTTAGGGTTAGGGTTAAGGTTAGGGTTAGGGTTACATTTAGGTTTAGGGTTAAGGTTAGGGTTAGCGTTAGGTTAGGGTTAAGGTTAGGGTAAGGCTAAGGTTTAGGGTTAGGTTTAGGATTAGGGTTAGTCTAAGGGTAAGGGTTAGGTTTAGGGTTAGGGTTAGGATTAGGGTTAGGGTTAGGGTAAGGATAAGGGTTATAGTTCAGGTTAGGGTTAGGGTTAGGTTCAGGGTTAGGGTTAGGGTAAGGGTAAGGGTTAGGGTTACGGTTAGGGTTAGTGTTACTGTTAGTGTTAGGGTTAGATTTAGGGTTAGGATTAGGGTTAGGGTTACGGTAAGGGTTAGGGTTAGGGTTAGGGTCAGGATTAGGGTTATGGTTATGGTAAGGGTAAGGGTAAGGGTAAGGGTTAGGGTTAGGGTTAAGGTTGAGGTTAGGATTAGGGTTAGGGTTAGGGTAAGGGTTAGGGTTAGATTTAGGGTAAGGGTTAAGGTTAGGGTTAGGGTTAGGGTAAGGTTAAGGGTTAAGGTTGGGGGTAGGGTTAGGGTTGAGGTTAGGGTTAGAGTTAGAGGAAGGGTTATGGTTAGGATTAGTGTAAGGTTTGGGGTTAGGGTCAGAGTTAGGGTTAGGGTTAGAGTAAGGGTAAGGGTTATGGTTATGGTTAGGGTTAGGGTTAGGGTAAGAGTTAGGGTTAGGGGTTAAGATTAATGTTATGGGTTAGGTTACGGGTTTGGGTTAGGGTTATGGTTAGGGTTAGGATAAGGGTTAGGGTTAGGGTAAGTGTTATGGTTAGGGTTAGGGTTAGGGTTAGGGTAAGGGTAAGGGTTAGGGTTAGGGGTAGGGTTAGGGTTGAGGTT
>JANJXV010000038.1:8287500-8325000 GCA_024803745.1 Megascapheus bottae | reverse complement strand
GGGTTAGGGTAGGATAAGGGTTAGGGTTAGGGTTAGGTTTAGGGTAAGAGTTAGGGTTAGGTTTAGGGATAGGTTAAGGGTAAGGGTTAGTTTTAGGGTTACGGTTAGGTTTTGGGTTGTGGTTAAGGTTAGGGTTAGGGTTAGCGTACGTTTAAGGATTAGGGTTAAGGTTAGGGTTAGGGTTATGCTTAGGATTAGGGTTAGGGTTAGGATTAGGGTTAGGTTCAGGGTTAGGATTAGGCTTAGAGTTAGGGTTAGCGTTAGGGTAAGGGTAAGAGTTAGGGTTAAAGTTAGGGTCAAGATTAGGGTTAGGGTTAGGGTTAGGGTAACGGTAAGGTTTAGGGTTAGGTTTAGGGTTAGGGTAAGGGTAAGGGTTAGGGTTAGTTTAAGGGTTAGGTTTAGGGTTAGGGTAAGGGTAAGGGTTAGGGTTAGGGTTAGGGTAGGATAAGGGTTAAGGTTAGGGTTAGGGTTAGTGTTAAGGTTAGGGTTAGGGTTAGGTTTAGGGTTAGGGTAAGGGTTAGGGTTAGGGTTAGGGTTAGGGTTAGAGTTAGGTTTAGGGTTAGGGTTAGGGGTTAGGCTTATGGTTAGGGTTAGGGTAAGGGTTAGGGTTAGGGTTAGTTTACGGGTTTGGGTTAGGTTTAGCGTAAGGGTAACGGTTAGGGTTAGGGTAAGTGTTAGGGTTAGGTTTAGGGTTTGGGTTAGGTTTAGGGTAAGGGTAAGGGTTAGGGTTAGGATTAGGGTTAGGGTTAGTGTAATGGTTAGTGTTAGGGTTAGGGTTAGGTTTAGGGATATGGTAAGGGTAAGGGTTAGGTTTAGGTTTAGGGTTAGGTTTAGGGTTGGGGTTAAGGTTAGGTTTAGGGTTAGCGTACGTTTAAGGATTAGGGTTGGGGTTACGGTTATACTTAGGGTTAGGGTTATGGTTAGGATTAGGGTTAGGTTCACGGTTAGGATTAGGCTTAGGGTTAGGGTTAGGGTTAGGGTAAGGGTAAGAGTTAGGGTTAAAGTTAGGGTCAAGATTAGGGTTAGGGTTAGGGTTAGGGTTAGGGTTAAGATTAGGGTTAGGGTTAGGGTTAGGGTAAGGGATAGGGTTAGGGTTAGGGTAGGGTTTAGGGTAAGGGTAAGTGTTAGTGTTAGGGTTAAGTTTAGGACAAGGGTAAGGATTAGGGTTTGGGTTAGGATTAGGGTTAGAGATTAGAGTTAGGGTTAGGGTGAGGGTTAGGTTTAGGGTTAGGGTTAGGGAAAGGTTAAGGGTTAGGGTTAGGGTTAGCGTTAGGGTTAGGGTTAGGGTTAGGGTTAGGGTTAGTGTTAAGGTTAGGGTTAGGGTTAGGTTTAGGGTTAGGGTAAGGGTTAGGGTTAGGGTTAGGGTTATAGTTAGGTTTAGGGTTAGGGTTAGGGTTAGGGGTTAGGCCTAGGGTTAGGGTTAGGGTAAGGGTTAGGGTTAGGGTTAGTTTGAGGGTTTGGGTTAGGTTTAGGGTAAGGGTAACTGTTAGAGGTAGGGTAAGTGTTAGGGTTAGGTTTAGGGTTTGGGTTAGGTTTAGGGTAAGGGTAAGGGTTAGGGTTAGGATTAGGGTTAGGGTTAGTGTAATGGTTAGTGTTAGGGTTAGGGTTAGGTTTAGGGATATGGCAAGGGTAAGGGTTAGGTTTAGGTTTAGGGTTGGGGTTAAGGTTAGGTTTAGGGTTAGCGTGCGTTTAAGGATTAGGGTTAGGGTTAGGGTTATGCTTAGGTTTAGGGTTAGGGTTAGGATTAGGGTTAGGTTCAGGGATAGGATTAGGCTTAGGGTTAGGGTTAGTGTTAGGGTAAGGGTAAGAGTTAGGGTTAAAGTTAGGGTCAAGATTAGGGTTAGGGTTAGGGTTAGGGTAACGGTAAGGTTTAGGGTTAGGTTTAGGTTTAGGGTAAGGGTTAGGTTTAGGGTTAGGGTTAGGTTTAGGGTTAGGGTTAGGGTAAGGATAAATGTTAGAGTTAAGGTTAGGGTTATGGTTAGGTTTCTGGTTAAGGTTAATGTGAGGGTAAGGGCAAGGGGTAGGGTTAAGTTTAGGGTTAGGTTTAGGGTAAGGATTAGGGTTAGGATTAGGAGTAGGGTTAGGGTAAAAGTTAGTGTTAGGGTTAGGGTTAGGTTTAGGGTTGGGGTTAAGGATAGGATTAGGGTTTAGGGTAAGGGTAAGGGTTAGGTTAGGGTTAGGGTTAGGGTTAAACTTAGGGTTAGTGTTAGGTTTAGAGGTAGGATTAGGGTTATGGTTAAGGTAGGGTTAGGGTTAGGGTTAGGGTTAGGCTTAGTGATAGGGTAAGGGTAAGGGTAAGGGGTAGGGTAGCATTAGGGGTAGGGTAAGGGTTATGCTTAGTGTTAGGGTAAGGGTAAGGGTAAGGGGTAGGGTTAGGGTTAGGGTTAGGATTAAGGTTGAGGTTAGGGTTAGGTTTAGGGTTAGGATTAGGGTTAGGGTTAGGGTAAGGGTTATGGTTAGGTTTAGGGTTAGGCTTAGTGTTAGAGTAAGGGTAAGGGTTAGGGTTAGGGTTAGGGTTAGGGTTAAGTTTGAGGTTAGGGTTAGGGTTAGTGTTAGGGTAAGGATTACGGTTAGGGTTAGGGTTAGGGTAAGTGTTAGGGTGAGGGTTAGAGTTAGGGTTAGGGTTAGGGTAAGGGCAAGGTTTAAGGTTAGTGTTAAGTTTAGGGTTAGGGTTAGGGTTAGGGTTAGGGTAAGGGTAAGGGTTAGGGTTAGGGTTAGGGTAAGGGTTAGGGTTAGGGTTAGGGTTCGTGTTAGGTTTAGGGTTAGGGTTAGTGTAAGGGCAAGTGTTAGGGTTAGAGTTAGGGTTAAGTTTAGGGTTAGGGTTACGGTTAGGGTAAGGGTAAGTGTTAGGGTTAGGGTTAGGTTTAGGGTAAGGGTTAGGGTTAGGGTTAGGTTTAGTGTTCGTGTTAGGTTTAGGGTTAGGGTTAGGGCAAGGGCAAGGGTTAGGGTTAGGGTTAGGGTTAGGCTCAGGTTATGTGTTAGGGTTAGGGTTAGGGTTAGGGTTAGGGTTAGTGTTAGGATAAGGGTTAGGGTTAGGGTAAGGGTAAGTGTTAGGGTTAGGGTTAGGTTTAGCATTAGGTTAAGGGTTAGGGTTAGGGGTTAGGGTTAGGGTTAGGGGTAGGGATAGGTTTACGTTTAGAGTTAGATTTAGGGTTGGTTAAGGGTAAGGGTTAGGGTTAGGGTTAGGTTTAGGTTAAGGGTCAGGGTTAGGGTTAGAGTTAGAGTTAGTGTTAGGTTTGGTTAAGGGTAAGGGTTAGGCTTAGGGTTAGGGTTAGAGTTAGGTTAATGGTTTGGGTTAGTGGTTATGGTTATGGTTAAGGTTAGGGTTAGGTTAAGGGTTAGAGTTAGGGATAGGGTTAACGTAACGGTTATTGTTAGGGTTAGGGTTCGGGTAAGTGTTAGGGTTAGGGTTAGGGTTAGGGTTAGGATAAGGATAAGCGTTAGGGTTAGGGTTAGTGTTAGGTTTAGGGTAAGTGTTAGGGGTAAGGTTAGGGTTAGGGTTAGGTTTAGGGTTAGGGTGAGGGTGAGGGTTTGGGTAAGTGTAAGGTTAAGGGTTTGGTTTAGGGTTAGGGTTAGGGTAAGGGTTAGGGTTAGGTTTAGGGTTAGGTTAGGGTTTAGGGTAAGGGTAAGTGTTAGTGTTAGTGTTAGGTTTAGGTTTAGGATAAGGGTAAGGATTAGGTTTAGGTTTAGGGTTAGGGTTAGAGGTTAGGGTAGGGTTAGGGTGAGTGTTAGGTTTAGGGTTAGGGTTAGGATAAGGGTAAGGTTTAGGGTTAGGGTTAGGGTTAGTGTTAGGTTTATGGTTAGGGTTAGGATAAGGACAAGGGTTAGGTTTAGCGTTAGGGTTAAGGTTAGGGTTAGGATTAGGGTTAGGTTTAGGGTTAAGGTTAGGGTTAGGGTTAGGGTTAGGGTAAGGATAGAGTTAGAATTAGGGTAAGGGTTACGGATAGAGTTAGGTTTAGGGTTAGGGTTAGAGTTACGTTTAGTTTTAGGGTTAGGGGTTAGGCTTAGGTTTAGGGTTAGGGTATGGTTAGGTTTAGGGTTAGGTTTAGTTTAAGGGTTAGGGTTAGGTTTAGGGTAAGGGTAAGGGTTAGGGTTAGCGTAAGAGTTTGGGTAGGTTTAGGGTAAGGGTTAGGGTTAGGATTAGGGTTAGGGTTAGGGTAATATTTAGGGTTAGGGCAGGGTTAGGTTTAGGGCTAGGGATAGGGTAAGGGTAAGGGCTAGATTCACGGTTAGGTTTAGGGTTGGAGTTAAGGTTAGGTTTAGGTTTAGGGTTAGGGTTAGGGTTAAGGTTAGGGTGAGGGTAAGGGTAAGGGTTAGGGTTAAGATTAGGGTTTGGGTTAGGGTAATGGTTAGGGTTAGGTTTAGGGTAAGGGTTAGGGTTAGGGTTAGGTTTACGGTTGGGGTTAAGGATAGGGTTAGGGTTAGGGTAAGGGTAAGGGTTAGGTTAGGGTTAGTGTTAGGGTTCGGGTTAAGATTAGGGTTAGGGTTAGGGTTAGGTTTAGGATTAGGGTTATGGTAGAATAAGGGTTAGGGTTAGGGTTAGGGTTAGTGTTAGGATAAGGGTAAGGGTAAGGGTTAGGGTTAGGGTTAGGGTTAGGGTTAAGGTTGAGGTTAGGGTTAGGGTTAGGGTTAGGTTTAGGGTTAGGATTAGGGTTAGGGTTAGGGTAAGGGTTAGTGTTAGGTTTAGGGTTAGGGTTAGGCTTAGTGTTAGAGTAAGGGTAAGGGTTAGGTTTAGGGTTAGGGTGAGGATTAAGTTTGAGATTCGGGTTAGGGTTAGGATTAGGGTAAGGGTTAGGGTTAGTGTTAGGGTTAGGGTAAGTGTTAGGGTTAGGGTTAGGGTTAGGGTTAAGTTTAGAGTAAGGGCAAGTGTTAGGGTTAGTGTTAAGGTTAGGGTTAGGGTTAGGGTTAGGGTAAGGGTAAGGGTTAGGCTTAGGGTTAGGGTAGGGTTTAGGGTAAGGGTAAGTGTTAGTGTTAGTGTTAAGTTTAGGATAAGGGTAATGATTAGTGTTTGGTTTAGGGGTAGAGTTAGAGGTTAGAGTTAGGGTTAGGGTTAGGGTTAGGGTGAGGGTTAGGGTTAGGGTTAGGGTTAGGGTTTGTGTTAGGTTTACGGTTAGGGTTAGGGTAAGGGCAAGGGTTAGGGTTAGGGTTAGGGTTAAGGTTTGGGTTAGGGTTAGGGTTAGGTTTAAGGTTAGGGTTAGGGTTAGGGTTAGGGTTAGGTTTAGGGTAAGGGTTAGGGTTAGGGTTAGGGTTAGGGTTAGAGTTAGGTTTAGGGTTAGGGTTAGGGGTTAGGCTTAGGGTTAGGGTTAGGTTTAGGGTTAGTTTAAGGTTTAGTGTTAGGGTTAGGGTAAGGGTAAGGGTTAGGTTTAGGGTAAGAGTTTGGTTTAGGTTTAGGGTTAGGGTTAGGGTTAGGGTAAGGGTAAGGTTTAGGGTTAGGATTAGGGTTAGGGTTAGTGTAATGGTTAGTGTTAGTGTTAGGGTTAGGTTTAGGAATAGGGTAAGGGTAAGGGTTAGGGTTAGGGTTAGGGTTAGGTTTAGGGTTGTGGTTAAGGTTAGGTTTAGGGTTAGGGTACGTTTAAGGATTAGGGTTATGTTTAGAGTTAGGTTTATTCTTAGGGTTAGGGTTAGGGTTAGGATTAGGTTTATGTTTGGGGTTAGGGTTAAGGTTAGGGTAAGGGTTAGGGTTAGGTTTAGGGTTAGGTTAGGCTTAGTGTTAGGGTAAGGGTAAGGGTAAGGGGTAAGGTTAGGGTTAGAGTTAGGGTTAAGGTATAGGTTAGGGTTACGGTTAGGGTTAGCTTTAAGGTTAGGATTAGGGTTAGGGTTAAGCTAAGGTTTAGGATTAGGGTTAGGGTTTGGGTTAGTCTTTGTGTTAGAGTAAGGGTGAGGGTTAGGGTTAGGGTTAGTGTTAAGTTTGAGGTTAGGGTTAGGGTTAGGGTTAGGGTTAGGGTAAGGGTTAGGGTTAGGGTAAGGGTTAGGGTAAGGATTAGGGTTAGGGATAAAGTTAGGGTTAGGGTTAGGGTGAGGGCAGGGGTTAGGGTTAGTGTTAGGGTAAGGGTTATGGTTAGGGTTAGGATTAGACTAGGATTTAGGGTAAGGGTAAGTGTTAGTGTTAGGGTTAGGTTTAGGATAAGGGGAAGGATTAGGGTTAGGTTTAGGGTTTGGTGTAGAGTTTAGAGTTAGGGTTAGGGTTCGGGTGAGGGTTAGCTTTAGGGTTAGGGTTAGGGTAAGGGTAAGGGTTTGGGTTAGGGTTAGGGTTAGTGTTAGGTTTAGGGTTAGGTTTAGGGTTAGGGTAAGGGCATGTGTTAGGATTAGGGTTAGGGTTAAGTTTAGTCTTACTGTTAGGGTTAGGGTTAGGATTAAGATTAGGTTTAGGGTTAGGTTTAGGGTTTTTGTAAGGGTTAGGGTTAGTGTTAGCTAAGGGTTAGGGTTAGGGTTAGGATTAGGGTTAAGATTAGGGTTAGGGTTAGGGTTTAGGCTTAGTGTTAGGGTTAGGGTAAAGGTTAGGGTTAGGGTTAGGGTTAGTTTAAGCGTTAGGGCTAGGTTTAGGGTAAGGGTAAGGGTTATAGTTAGGGTAAGAGTTAGGGTAGGTTTTGGGTTAGGGTTAGGGTTAGGGTTAGGGTTAGGGTTAGGATTAGGGCTAGGTTCAGGGTTAGGATTAGGCTTAGGGTTAGGGTTAGTGTTAGGGTAAGGGTAAGAGTTAGGGTTAAAGATAGGGCCAAGATTAGGGTTAGGGTTAGGGTTAGGGTTAGGGTTAAGGTTAGGGTTAGGGTTAGGGTTAGGGTTAGGGTAAGGGTTAGGGTTAGGGTTAGGGTAGGGTTTAGGGTAAAGGTAAGTCTTAGTGTTAGGGTTAAGTTTAGGATAAGGGTAAGGATTAGGGTTTGGTTTAGGATTAGGGTTAGAGGTTAGAGTTAGGTTTAGGGTTAGGGTGAGGGTTAGGTTTAGGGTTAGGGTTAGGGAACTGGTAAGGGTTAGGGTTAGGGTTAGCGTTAGGGTTAAGGTTTGTGGTAGGTTTAGGATTAGGTTTAGGGTAAGGGCAAGGGTTAGGGTTAGGGTTAGGGTTAAGGTTAGGGTTAGGGTTAGGGTTAGGATTAGTGTTAAGGTTAGGGTTAGGGTTAGGTTTAGGGTTAGGGTAAGGGTTAGGGTTAGAGTCAGGTTTAGGGTTAGGGTAAGAGTTAGGTTTAGGGTTTAAGATTAATGTTATGGGTTAGGTTACGGGTTTGGGTTAGGGTTATGGTTAGGGTTAGGATAAGGGTTAGGGTTAGGGTTAGGGTTAGGGTTAGGGTTAGGGTAAGGGTAAGGTTTAGGGGTAGGGGTAGGGTTAGGGTTGAGGTTAAGGTTAGAGTTAAAGGAAGGGTTATGGTTAGGGTTAGGGTAAGGGTTAGGGTTAGGTTTAGTGTTAGGGTTAGGGTTAGAGTAAGGGTAAGGGTTGGGGTTAGGGTTAGGGTTAGGGTTAGGGTAAGGGTTAGGGTTAGGGGTTAAGATTAATGTCATGGGTTAGGTTAGGGTTAGGGTTAGGGTTAAGTTTGAGGTTAGGAATAGGGTTAGGGATAGGGTAAGGGTTAGCGTTAGGGTAAGGGTTAGGGTAGGGTTTAGGGTAAGGGTAAGGGTTAGGGTTAGGGTTAGGGTTAGAGTTAGGTTTAGGGTTAGGGTTAGGGGTTAGGCTTAGGGTTAAGGTTAGGGTAAGGATTAGGGTTAGGGTTAGTTTAAGGGTTAGGGTTAGGGTTAGGGTAAGGGTAAGGGTTAGGGTTATGGTAAGTGTTAGGGTTAGGTTTAGGGTTAGGGTTAGGTTTAGGGTAAGGGTAAGGGTTAGGGTTAGGATTAGGGTTAGGGTTAGTGTAATGGTTAGTTTTAGCGTTAGGGTTAGGTTTAGGGATAGGGTAAGGGTAAGGGTTAGTGTTAGGGTTATGGTTAGGTTTAGGGTTGGGGTTAAGGTTAGGATTAGGGTTAGCGTACGTTTAAGTATTAAGGTAAGGGTTAGGGTTAGGGTTATGCTTGGGGTTAGGGTTAGGGTTAGGATTAGGGTTAGGTTCAGTGTTAGGATTAGGCTTAGGGTTAGGGTTAGGGTTAGGGTTAGGGTAAGGGTAAGAGTTAGGGTTAAAGTTAGGGTCAAGATTAGGGTTAGGGTTAGCGTTAGGGTTAAATTTAGGGTTAAGGTTAGGGTTAGGGTTAGGGAAAGGGTAAGGGTTATTGTTAGGGTTAGCGTTAGGGTTAGGGTTCGTGTTAGGTTTAGGGTTAGGTTTAGGGTAAGGGCAAGGGTTAGGGTTAGGGTTAGGGTTAAGGTTAGGGTTAGGGTTAGGGTTAGGGTTAGGGTAAGGGTTAGGGTTAGGTTTAGGGTAGGGTTTAGGGTAAGGGTAAGTGTTAGGGTTAGGGTTAAGTTTAGGATAAGGGTAAGGATTAGGGTTTGGGTTAGGATTAGGGTTAGAGGTTAGAGTTAGGGTTAGGTTTAGGGTGAGGGTTAGATTTCGGGTTAGGGTTAGGGAAAGGGTAAGGGTTAGGTTTAGGGTTAGCGTTAGGGTTAGGGTTCATGTTAGGTTTAGGGTTAGGTTTAGGGTAAGGGCAAGGGTTAGGGTTAGGGTTAGGGTTAAGGTTAGGGTTAGGTTTAGGGTTAGGGTTAGTGTTAAGGTTAGGGTTAGGGTTAGGTTTAGGGTTAGGGTAAGGGTTAGGGTTAGGGTTAGGGTTAGAGTTAGGTTTAGGGTTAGGGTTAGGGTTAGGGGTTAGGCTTAGGGTTAGTGTTAGGGTAAGGGTTAGGGTTAGGGTTAGTTTAAGGGTTTGGGTGAGGTTTAGGGTAAGGGTAACGGTTAGGGTTAGGGTAAGTGTTAGGGTTAGGTTTAGGGTTTGGGTTAGGTTTAGGGTAAGGGTAAGGGTTAGGGTTAGGATTAGGGTTAGGGTTAGTGTAATGGTTAGTGTTAGGGTTAGGGTTAGGTTTAGGGATAGGGTAAGGGTAAGGGTTAGGGTTAGGGTTAGGATTAGGTTTAGGGTTGGGGTTAATGTTAGGATTAGGGTTAGCGTACGTTTAAGGATTAGGGTTAGGGTTAGGGTTATGCTTAGGGTTACGGTTAATGTTAGGATTAGGGTTAGGTTCAGGTATAGGATTAGGTTTAGGGTTAGGGTTAGTGTTAGGGTAAGGGTAAGAGTTAGGGTTAAAGTTAGGGTCAAGATTAGGGTTAGGGTTAGGGTTAGGGTAACGGTAAGGTTTAGCGTTAGGTTTAGGGTTAGGGTAAGGGTAAGGGTAAGGGTTAGGTTTAGGGTTAGGGTTAGGTTTAGGGTTAGGGTTAGGGTAAGGATAAATGTTAGAGTTAAGGTTAGGGTTATGGTTAGGGTTCAGGTTAAGGTTAATGTGAGGGTAAGGGTAAGGGTTAGGGTTAAGATTACGGTTAGGTTTAGGGTAAGGATCAGGGTTAGGATTAGGGGTAGGGTTAGGGTTAGGGTTAGGGTTAGTGTTAGGGTAAGGGTTAGGGTTAGGGTTAGGATTAGGTTTAGGGTTAGGGTTAGGGTTAGGGTAAGGGTAAGAGTTAGGGTTAAAGTTTGGGTCAAGATTAGGGTTAGGGTTAGGGTTAGGGTTAGGGTTAAGGTTAGGGTTAGGGTTAGGGTTAGGGTTAGGGTAAGGGTTAGGGTTAGGGTTAGGGTAGGGTTTAGGGTAAGGGTAACTGTTAGTGTTAGGGTTAAGTTTAGAATAAGGGTAAGGATTAGGGTTTGGTTTAGGATTAGGGTTAGAGGTTAGAGTTAGGTTTAGGGTTAGGGTGAGGGTTAGGTTTAGGGTTAGGGTTAGGGAACTGGTAAGGGTTAGGGTTAGGGTTAGCGTTAGGGTTAAGGTTTGTGTTAGGTTTAGGATTAGGTTTAGGGTAAGGGCAAGGGTTAGGGTTAGGGTAAGAGTTAAGGTTAGGGTTAGGGTTAGGGTTAGGATTAGTGTTAAGGTTAGGGTTAGGGTTAGGTTTAGGGTTAGGGTAAGGGTTAGGGTTAGAGTTAGGGTTAGGGTTAGGGTAAGAGTTAGGTTTAGGGCTAAGATTAATGTTATGGGTTAGGTTACGGGTTTGGGTTAGGGTTATGGTTAGGGTTAGGATAAGGGTTAGGTTTAGGGTAAGTGTTAGAGTTAGGGTTAGGGTTAGGGTTAGGGTTAGGGTAAGGGTAAGGGTTAGGGTTAGGGGTAGGGTTAGGGTTGAGGTTAAGGTTAGAGTTAAAGAAAGGGTTATGGTTAGGGTTAGGGTAAGGGTTAGGGTTAGGGTTAGTGTTAGGGTTAGGGTTAGAGTAATGGTAAGGGTTGGGGTTAAGGTTAGGGTTAGGGTAAGGGTTAGGGTTAGGGTTAGTTTAAGGGTTTGGGTTAGGTTTAGGGTAAGGGTAACTGTTAGGGTTAGGGTAAGGGTTAGGTTTAGGTTTAGAGTTTGGGTTAGGTTTAGGGTAAGGGTAAGGGTTAGGGTTAGGATTAGGGTTAGGGTTAGAGTAAGGGTAAGGGTTGGGGTTAGGGTTAGGGTTAGGGTTAGTGTAAGGGTTAGGGTTAGGGGTTAAGATTAATGTTATGGGTTAGGTTAGGGTTAGGGTTAGGGTTAGGGTTAGGGTTAAGTTTGAGGTTAGGGATAGGATTAGGGATAGGGTAAGAGTTAGGGATAGGGTTAGGGTAAGGGTTAGGGTAGGGTTTAGGGTAAGGGTTAGGGTTTGGGTTAGGGTTAGGGTTAGAGTTAGGTTTAGGGTTAGGGGTAGGGGTTATGCTTGGGGTTAGGGTTAGGGTTAGGATTAGGGTTAGGTTCAGGGTTAGGATTAGGCTTAGGGTTAGGGTTAGGGTTAGGGTAAGGGTAAGAGTTAGGGTTAAAGTTAGGGTCAAGATTAGAGTTAGGGTTAGAGTTAGGGTTAAGTTTAGGGTTAAGGTTAGGTTTAGGGTTAGGGAAAGAGTAAGGGTTAGTGTTAGGTTTAGCGTTAGGGTTAGGGTTCGTGTTAGGTTTAGGGTTAGGTTTAGGGTAAGTTCAAGGGTTAGGGTTAGGGTTAGGGTTAAGGTTAGGGTTAGGGTTAGGGTTAGGATTAGTGTTAAGGTTAGGGTTAGGGTTAGGTTTAGGGTTAGGGTAAGGGTTAGGGTTAGAGTTAGGGTTAGGGTTAGTGTAAGAGTTAGGTTTAGGGGTTAAGATTAATGTTATGGGATAGGTTATGGGTTTGGGTTAGGGTTATGGTTAGGGTTAGGATAAGGGTTAGGGTTAGGGTAAGTGTTAGTGTTAGGGTTAGGGTTAGGGTAAGGTTAAGGGTTAGAGTTAGGGGTAGGGTTAGGGTTGAGGTTAAGGTTAGAGTTAAAGGAAGGGTTATGGTTAGAGTTAGGGTAAGGGTTAGGGTTAGGGGTTAAGATTAATGTTATGGGTTAGGTTAGGGTTAGGGTTAGGGTTAGGGTTAAGTTTGAGGTTAGGGATAGGGTAAGGGTTAGGGTTAGGGTTAGGGTAAGGGTTAGGGTAGGGTTTAGGGTAAGGGTTAGGGTTAGGGTTAGGGTTAGGGTTAGAGTTAGGTTTAGGGTTAGGGTTAGGGGTTAGGGTTAGGGTTAGGGTTAGGGTAAGGGTTAGGGTTAGTGTTAGTTTAAGGGTTAGGGTTAGGGTTAGGGTAAGGGTAAGGATTAGGGTGAGGGTAAGTGATAGGGTTAGGTTTAGGGTTAGGGTTAGGTTTAGGGTAAGGGTAAGGGTTAGGGTTAGGATTAGGGTTAGGGTTAGTGTAATGGTTAGTTTTAGCGTTAGGGTTAGGTTTAGGGATAGGGTAAGGGTAAGGGTTAGTGTTAGGGTTATGGTTAGGTTTAGGGTTGGGGTTAAGGTTAGGATTAGGGTTAGCGTACGTTTAAGTATTAAGGTAAGGGTTAGGGTTAGGGTTATGCTTGGGGTTAGGGTTAGGGTTAGGATTAGGGTTAGGTTCAGTGTTAGGATTAGGCTTAGGGTTAGGGTTAGGGTTAGGGTTAGGGTAAGGGTAAGAGTTAGGGTTAAAGTTAGGGTCAAGATTAGGGTTAGGGTTAGCGTTAGGGTTAAATTTAGGGTTAAGGTTAGGGTTAGGGTTAGGGAAAGGGTAAGGGTTAGTGTTAGGGTTAGCGTTAGGGTTAGGGTTCGTGTTAGGTTTAGGGTTAGGTTTAGGGTAAGGGCAAGGGTTAGGGTTAGGGTTAGGGTTAAGGTTAGGGTTAGGGTTAGGGTTAGGGTAAGGGTTAGGGTTAGGGTTAGGGTAGGGTTTAGGTTAAGGGTAAGTGTTAGGGTTAGGGTTAAGTTTAGGATAAGGGTAAGGATTAGGGTTTGGGTTAGGATTAGGGTTAGAGGTTAGAGTTAGGATTAGGGTTAGGGTGAGGGTTAGGGTTAGGGTTAGGGTTAGGGAAAGGGTAAGGGTTAGGGTTAGGGTTAGCATTAGGGTTAGGGTTCGTGTTAGGTTTAGGGTTAGGTTTAGGGTAAGGGCAAGGGTTAGGGTTAGGGTTAGGGTTAGGGTTCGGGTTAGTGTTAAGGTTAGGGTTAGGGTTAGGTTTAGGGTTAGGGTAAGGGTTAGGGTTAGGGTTAGGGTTAGAGTTAGGTTTAGGGTTAGGGTTAGGGTTAGGGGTTAGGCTTAGGGTTAGGGTTAGGGTAAGGGTTAGGTTTAGGGTTAGTTTAAAGGTTTGGGTTAGGTTTAGGGTAAGGTTAACGGTTAGGGTTAGGGTAAGTGTTAGGGTTAGGTTTAGGGTTTGGGTTAGGTTTAGGGTAAGGGTAAGGGTTAGGGTTAGGATTAGGGTTAGGGTTAGTGTAATGGTTAGTGTTAGCGTTAGGGTTAGGTTTAGGGATAGGGTAAGGGTAAGGGTTAGGGTTAGGGTTAGGGTTAGGTTTAGGGTTGGGGTTAAGGTTAGGTTTAGGGTTAGCGTACGTTTAAGGATTAGGGTTAGGGTTAGGGTTATGCTTAGGGTTACGGTTAGGGTTAGGATTAGGGTTAGGTTCAGGGATAGGATTAGGGTTAGGGTTAGGATTAGTGTTAGGGTAAGTGTAAGAGTTAGGGTTAAAGTTAGGGTCAACATTAGGGTTAGGGTTAGGGTTAGGGTAACGGTAAGTTTTAGGGTTAGGTTTAGGGTTAGGGTAAGGGTAAGGGTAAGGGTTAGGTTTAGGGTTAGGGTTAGGTTTAGTGTTAGGGTTAGGGTAAGGATAAATGTTAGAGTTAAGGTTAGGGTTATGGTTAGGGTTCGGGTTAAGGTTAATGTGAGGGTAAGGGCAAGGGTTAGGGTTAAGATTACGGTTAGGTTTAGGGTAAGGATTAGGGTTAGGATTAGGGGTAGGGTTAGGGCAAGGGTTAGGGTTAGGGTTAGGTTTAGGGTTGGGGTTAAGTATAGGATTAGGGTTAGGGGAAGGGTAAGGGTTAGGTTAGGGTTAGGGCTAGGGTTAAAGTTATGGTTAGTGTTAGTTTTAGAGTTAGGATTAGGGTTATGGTTAGGGTAGGGTTAGGTTTAGGGTTAGGGTAAGTGTAAGGGTTAGATTTAGGTTTTGGTTAGGGATAGGGTAATGGTAAGGGTTAGGGTTAGGGTTAGGGTTAGTGTAAGGGTTAGTTTTAGGGTGAGGCTTTGGGTTAGAGTTAGGGTTAGGGTTAGTGTAAGGGTAGGGGTTAGAGTTAGGGTTAGGGTTAGGTTAAGGGTTAGGGTTAGGGGTTAGGGTTATGGTTAGGGTAAGGGTTAGGGTTACAGTTAGGGTTAGGGTTAGGTTAAGGTTTAGGGTTAAGGTTAGTTTTAGGGTTAGAGTAAGTGTAAGGGTTAAGGTTAGGGTTAGGGTTAGGGTTATGGTAAGGGTTAGGATTAGGGTTAGGGTTAGTGTAAGGGTTAGTGGTATGGTTAGAGTTCGGTTAAGGGTTAGGGGTAGGGTTAAGTTTAATATTAGGGGTAGGTTTAGGGTTAGGGTAAGGGTACGGGTTAGGGTTAGGATTAGGGTTAAGGTTAGGGTTAGGGTTAGGTTTAGGGTTAGGGTTAGGGTAAGGGAAAGGGTTAGGGTTACGGTTAGTGTTAGGGTTAAGGTTAGGGTTAGGGTTAGGGTTAGGTTTAGGGTAAGGTTTAGGGTTAGGGTTAGATTTAGGGTTAGGGTTAGAGTTAGGTTTAGGGTTAGGGTAAGGGTAAGGGTTAGGGTTAGGGGTAGGTTAAGGGTTAGGGTTAGGGGTTAGGTTTAGGGTTGTGGTTTGGGTTAGGGTAAGGGTTAGGATTAGGGTTAGTTTTAGGGTTAGCGTAAGGGTTAGTTTTAAGTTTAGTGTTAAGGTTAGGTAAGGGTTAGAGTTAGGGTTAGGATTAGGGTTAGAGTTAGGGTAAGGGTAAGGGTTAGGGTTAGGGTAAGTTTTAGGGTTAGGGTTATTGTTAGGGTAGGGGTTAGGTAAGTGTTAGTGTTAGAGTTAGGGTTAGGGTAAGGGTTAGGGTTAGGGTTTGTGTTAAGCTTAGGTAAATGGTAAAGGTAAGGTTAGGGTTAGGGTTAGGGTTAGATTAAGGATTAGGTTTAGGGTTAGGGTTAGGGTTAGGATTAGGGTTAGGGTTAGGTTTAGGGTTAGGGTTAGGGTTAGGGTTTGGGTAGGGGTTAGGTAATGGTACGTTTTAGGGTTAGGGTTAGGGTTAGGATAAGGGAAAGGTTTAGGGTTGGGGTTGGGTTAGGGTTAGGGGTTAGGGTTAGGGTTAGTGGTTAGGGTTAGTGTTAGGGTTAGGGTTTTTGTTAGGGTTAGGGTAAGGGTTAGGGTTAGGTATTAGGGTTAGTGTTAGGGTTAGCTTATGGGTTAGGGTTAGGTTTAGGGTTAGGTTAGGGTAAGGGTAAGTGTTAGGTTTAGGTTTAGGGTTAGGGTTAGGGTTAGGGTAAGGGTAAGGGTTAGGGTTAGGGTTAGGGTTAGGGTAAGGGTTTGTTTTAGGGTTTGGGTTAGGGTTAGAGGTAGGGTTAGGGTTAGTGTAATGGTAGATCTTAGTATTAGGGTTAGGGTTAGGGTTACGTTTAGGGTAAGGGTTAGGGTTAGGGTTATGGTTATGGTTAGGGTAAGGGTTATTGTTAGAGTTAGGGTTGGGGTTAGGGTTAGGGTAAGGGTTAGGGTAAGGGTTAGGTTTAGGGTAAGGGTTAGGGGTTAGGGTTAGGGTTAGGTTTAGGGTTAGGGTAAGGGTACGGGTTCGGGTTAGCATTAGGTTTAGGTTTAGGGTTAGGGTTAGGGTAAGGGCAAGGGTTAGTGTTAGGGTTGGGTTTAAGGTTAGGGTTAGGTTTAGGGTTAGGTTAGGTTTAGGGTTAGGGTTAGGGTTAGGGTAAGGGTAAGGGTTAGGGTTAGGGTTAAGGTTAGAGTTAAGGTTAGGTTTAGGGTTATGGTTAGGTTTAGAGTAAGTTTTAGGCTTATGGTTAGGGTTAGTGTTAGAGTTAGGTTTAGTGTTAGGGTAAGGGTAAGGGTTAGGGTTAGGGTTAGGTTTAGGGTTAGGTTAAGGGTTAGGGTTAGGGGTTAGGTTTAGGGTTAGGGTTAGGGTTAGGGTAAGAGTAAGGTTTAGGGGTAGGATTAGGGTTAGGGTTAGAGTAAGGGTTAGGGTTAGGGTTATGGTTAGGTTTATGGTTATGGTTAGGGTAAGGGTAAATGTTAGGGTTAGGTTTAGGCTTAGGTTTAGTGTTGGGGTTAAGGTTAGGGTTAGGGTAA
Organism: Megascapheus bottae; assembly: GCA_024803745.1. NCBI lineage: Eukaryota > Metazoa > Chordata > Mammalia > Rodentia > Geomyidae > Megascapheus > Megascapheus bottae. The sequence continues at coordinate 8,309,421 of JANJXV010000038.1, read as the reverse complement.
GGTTAAGGTTTAGGGTTAGGGTTAGGGTTAGGGGAGGGGTTAGGGTTAGGGTTAGGGTTAGGGTTAGGGTTAAGGTTGAGGTTATGGTTAGGGTTAGGGTTAGGGTAAGGGTTATGGTTAGGGTTAGGGTAAGGGTAAGGGTTAGGGTTAGGGTTAGGGTTAGGAAAAGGGTAAGGTTTGGGGTTAGGTTTAAGGTTAGGCCACGGATTAGGGTTAGGGTTAGGGTTAGGGTTAGGGTTATGGTTAGGGTTAGGGTTAGCGTTAAGTTTAGGGTTAGGGTTATGGTAAGGGTAAGGGTTAGGGTTTGTGTTAGGTTTACGGTTAGGGTTAGGGGTTAGGGTTAGTGTTAGGTTTAGGGTTATGGTTAGGGTAAGGATAAGAGTTAGGTTTATGGATAGGGTTAGGGTTCGGGTTAGGTTTAGGGTTAGGGTTAGGGTAAGGTGTAGGGTTAGGGTTATTTTTATGGTTAAGTTTAGGGTTAGGGTTAGGGTAAGGGTAAGTGTTAGAGTTATGGGTAGGGTTAGGGTTAGGGTAAGGGTAAGGGTTAGGGTTAAGGTTAGGGTTAGGTTTAGGTTAGGGTTAGGGTTAGGGTAAAGGTAAGGTTTAGGGTTAGGTTTAGGATTAGGGGTAGTCTAAGGTTAAGTGTTAGGTTTAGGGTTAGGGTTAGGTTTAGGGTTAAGGTAAGAGTAAGCGTAAGGTTAGGGTTAGGCTTTGGGTTAACGTTGAGGTTAGGGTTAGGGTTAGGGTTAGGGTAAGAGTTAGGGTTAGGGCTAGGGTAAGGGTTAGGGTAAGGGTGAGGGTTGGGGTTAGGGTTAAGGTAATGGTTAGTGTTAGGGTTAGGGTTAAGATTGAGTTTAGGGTTAGGGTTAGAGTAAGGATTAGGGTTAAGGTTAGGGTAAGGGTTAGGGATAGGGTTAGGGTTAGTGTTAGGGTTAGGATTAGGGTAAGGGTTAGGGTTAGGGGTTAGGATAAGTATTATGGTTAGGTTTAGGTTTAGGGTTAGGTTGAGTGTAAGGGTTAGGGTTAGGTTTGGGGTTAGGTTAAGGGTTAGGGTTAGGGTTAGTGTTAGAGTTAGGTTTAAGGTTGGTTTTGGGCAAGGGGTAGGGTTAGGGTTAGGGTTAGGATTAGGGTTAGGTTAAGGGTTAGGGTTAGGGGTTAGGGTTAGGTTTAGGGTAAGGGAAAGGTTTAGGGTTAGTTTAGGGTTAGGGTAAGTGATAGAGTTACGGTTAGGGTTAGGGTTAGGGTTGAGGTTAGGGTTAGAGTTAGGGTTAGGGTTAGGGTTAGGGTTAGGGTTAGGATAAGGGTTAGGGTTAGGGTAAGTGTTAGAGTTAGGGTTAGGGTTAGGGTTAGGTTTAGGGTAAGGGTATGGGTTAGGGTTAGGGGTAGGGTTAGGGTTGAGGTTAGGGTTAGAGTTAAAGGAAGCGTTATGGTTAGGGTTATGGTAAGGATTAGGGTTAGGGTTAGTGTTAGGGTTAGGGTTAGAGTAAGGATAAGGGTTGGGGTTAGGGTTAGGGTAGGGGTTAGGGTTAGGGGTTAAGATTAATGTTTTGGGTTAGGTTACGTTTAGGGTTAGGGTTAGGGTTAGGGTTAAGTTTGAGGTTAGGGTTAGGGTTAGGGATAGGGTAAGGGTTAGGGTTAGGGTTAGGGTAAGGGTTAGGGTTAGGGTTAGGGTAGGGTTTAGGGTAAGGGTAAGTGTTAGTGTTAGGGTTAAGTTTAGGATAAGGGTAAGGGTTAGGGTTTGCTTTAGGTTTAGGGTTAGAGGTTAGAGTTAGGGTTAGGGTTAGGGTGAGGGTTAGGTTTAGGGTTAGGGTTAGGGAAAGGGCAAGGGTTAGGGTTAGGGTTAGTGTTAAGGTTAGGGTTAGGGTTTGGGTTAAGGTTAGTGTTAAGGTTAGGGTTAGGGTTAGGTTTAGGTTTAGAGTAAGGTTTAGGGATAGGGTTAGGGTTAGGGTTAGAGTTAGGTTTATGGTTAGGGTTAGGGGTTAGGCTTAGTGTTAGGGTTAGGGTAAGGGTTAGGGTTAGGGTTAGTTTAAGGGTTAGGGTTAGGGTTAGGAATAGGGTTAGGTTCAGGGTTAGGATTAGGCTTAGGGTTAGGGTTAGGGTTAGGGTTAGGTTAAGGGTTAGGGTTAGGGTTAGGGTTAGGGTTAGGGTAAGGGTTAGGGTTAGGATTAGGTTTAGGGTTAGTGTAATGGTTAGGGTTAGGGTAGGGTTAGGTTTAGGGTTATCGATAGGTTAAGGTTAAGGGCTAGATTTACGGTTAGGTTTAGGGTTGGGGTTAAGATTAGGGTTAGGGTTAGGGTTAGGTTTAGGGTAAGGGTTAGGGTTAGGGTTAGGGTAGGGTTTAAGGTAAGGGTAAGTGTTAGTGTTAGGGTTAAGTTTAGGATAAGGGTAAGGATTAGGGTTTGGTTTAGGATTAGGGTTAGAAGTTAGAGTTAGGCTTAGGGTTAGGGTGAGGGTTAGGTGTAGGGTTAGTGTTAGGGAACTGGTAAGGGTTAGGGTTAGGTTTAGCGTTAGGGTTAGGGTTCGTGTTAAGTTTAGGTTAGGTTTAGGGTAAGGGCAAGGGTTGGGGTTAGGGTTAAAGTTAGGGTTAGGGTTAGGGTTAGGATTAGTGTTAAGGTTAGGGTTAGGGTTAGGGTTAGGGTTAGGGTTAGGGTAAGAGTTAGGGTTAGGGGTTAAGATTAATGTTATGGGTTAGGTTACGGGTTTGGGTTAGGGTTAGGGTTAAGATAAGGGTTAGGGTTAGGGTAAGTGTTAGGGTGAGGGTGAGGGTTAGGGTTAGGGTTAGGGTTAGATTAAGGGTAAGGTTAGGTTTAGGGTTAGGGGTAGGGTTGACGTTACGGTTATAGTTAAAGGAAGGGTTATGGTTAGTGTTAGGGTAAGGGTTAGGGTTAGGGTTAGTGTTAGGTTTAGGGTTAGAGTAAGGGTAAGGGTTGGGGTTAGGGTTAGGGTTAGGGTTAGGTTAAGGGTTATGGTTAGGAGTTAAGATTAATGTTATGGGTTAGGTTAGGGTTAGGGTTAGGTTTAGGTTTAGGGTTAGGGTTAAGTTTGAGGTTAGGGTTAGGGTTAGGGATAGGGTAAGGGTTAGGGTTTAGGTTAGGGTTAGGGTAAGAGATAGGGTTAGGGTTAGGGTATTGTTTAGGGTAAGTGTAAGTGTTAGTGTTAGGGTTAAGTTTAGGATAAGGGTAAGGATTAGGGTTTGGTTTAGGATTAGGGTTAGAGGTTAGAGTTAGGGTTAGGGTTAGGGTGAGGGTTAGGTTTAGGTTTAGGGTTAGGGAAAGGATAAGGGTTAGGGTAAGGGTTTGTGTTAGGGTTAGGGTTCGTGTTAGGTTTAGGGTTAGGTTTAGGGTAAGGGCAAGGGTTAGGGTTAGGGGTAGGTTAAAGTTAGGGTTAGGGTTCGGTTTAGGGTTAGTGTTAAGATTATGTTTAAGGTTAGGTTTAGGGTTAGGGTAAGGGTTAGGGTTAGGGTTAGGGTTAGGTTTAGAGTTAGGTTTAGGGTTAGTGTTAGGGGTTAGGCTTAGGGTTAGGGTTAGGGTAAGGGTTAGGGTTAGGGTAAGTTTAAGGGTTAGGGTTAGGGTAAGGGTAAGGGTTAGGGTTAGGGTAAGTGTTAGGGTTAGGTTTAGGGTTAGGGTTAGGTTTAGGGTAAGGGTAAGGGTTAGGGTTAGGATTAGGGTTAGGGTTAGTGTAATGGTTAGTGTTAGCGTTAGGGTTAGGTTTAGGGATAGAGTAAGGGTAAGAGTTAGTGTTAGGGTTACGGTTAGGTTTAGGGTTGGGGTTAAGGTTAGGTTTAGGGTTAGCGTACGTTTAAGGATTAGGGTTAGGATTAGGGTTAGGGTTATGCTTAGGGTTAGGGTTAAGGTTAGGATTAGGGTTAGGTTCAGGGTTAGGATTAGGCTTAGGGTTAGGGTTAGGGTTAGGGTAAGGGTAAGAGTTAGGCTTAAAGTTAGGGTCAAGATTAGGGTTAGGGTTAGGGTTAGGGTTAAGGTTAGGGTTAGGGTTAGGGTTAGGGTTTGGGAAAGGGTAAGGGTTAGGGTTAGGGTTAGTGTTAGGGTTAGGGTTCGTGTTAGGTTTAGGGTAAGGGCAAGGGTTAGGGTTAGGGTTAGGGTTAAGGTTAGGTTTAGGGTTAGGTTTAGGGTTAGGGTAAGGGTTAGGGTTAGGTTTAGGGTTAGGGTAAGAGTTAGGGATAGGGGTTAAGATTAATGTTATGGGTTAGGTTACGGGTTTGGGTTAGGGTTATGGTTAGGGTTAGGATAAGTGTTAGGGTTAGGGTAAGTGTTAGGGTTAGGGTTAGGCTTAGGGTTAGGGTAAGGGTAAGGTTTAGGGTTAGTGATAGGGTTAGGGTTGACGTTAGGGTTAGAGTTAAACTAAGGGTTATCGTTAGGGTTAGGGTAAGGGTTAGGGTTAGGGTTAGGGTTAGGTTTAGGGTTAGGGTTAGGTTTAGGGTAAGGGTAAGGGTTAGGGTAGGATAAGAGTTAGGGTTAGGGTTAGGGTTATGTTTAGGGTAAGAGTTAGGGTTAGGTTTAGGGTAAGGGTTAGGGTTAGGGTTAGGGTTAGGGTGAGGGGTAGGTTTAGGGTTAGGGTTAGGGAAAGGGTAAGGGTTAGGGTTAGGGTTAGCGTTAGGGTTAGGGTTCGTGTTAGGTTTGGGGTTAGGTTTAGGGTAAGGGCAAGGGTTAGGGTTAGGGTTAGGGTTAAGGTTAGGGTTAGGGTTAGCTTTAGGGTTAGCATTAGGGTTACGGTTAGGGTAAGGGTTAGGGTTAGGTTTAGGGTTAGGTTTAGGCTTAGTGTTAGGGTAAGGGCAAGTGTAAGGGGTAAGGTTAGGTTTAGGGTTAGGGTTAAGGTTGAGGTTAGGGTTACGGTTAGGGTTAGGTTTAAGTTTAGGATTAGGGTTAGGGTTAGGGTTAGGGTTAGGGTTAGTCTTAGTGTTAGAGTAAGGGTGAGGTTAGGTTTAGGGTTAGGGTTAAGTTTGAGGTTAGGGTTAGGGTTAGGGTTAGGGTTAGGGTAAGGGTTAGGGTTAGGGTTAGGGTTAGGATAAGGATTAGGTTTAGGGTTAAAGTTAGGGTTAGGGTTAGGGTAAGGGCAAGGGTTAGGGTTAGGGTTAGGGTAAGGGTTAGGGTTAGGGTTAGGATTAGAGTAGAGTTTAGGGTAAGGGTAAGTGTTAGTGTTAGTGTTAAGTTTAGGATAAGCGTAATGATTAGGGTTTGGTTTAGGGGTAGAGTTAGAGGTTAGAGTTAGGGTTAGGGTTAGGGTGAGGGTTAGGGTTAGGGTTAGGGTTAGGGTTCGTGTTAGGTTTACGGTTAGGGTTAGGGTAAGGGCAAGGGTTAGGGTTAGGGTTAGGGTTAAGTTTTGGGTTAGGGTTAGGTCTAAGGTTAGGGTTAGGGTTAGGGTTAGGGTAAGGGTTAGGGTTAGGGTTAGGTTTAGGGTTAGAGTTAGGTTTAGGTTTAGGGTTAGGGGTTAGGCTTAGGGTTAGGGTAAGGGTTAGGGTTAGGGTTAGGGTTAGTTTAAGGTTTAGGGTTAGGGTTAGGGTAAGGGTAATGGTTAGGGTTAGGGTAAGAGTTTGGTTTAGGTTTAGGGTTAGGGTTAGAGTTAGGGTAAGGGTAAGGTTTAGGGTTAGGATTAGGGTTAGGGTTAGTGTAATGGTTAGTGTTAGTGTTAGGGTTAGGTTTAGGGATAGGGTAAGGGTAAGGGTTAGGGTTAGGGTTAGGGTTAGGTTTAGGGTTGGGGTTAAGTTTAGGTTTAGGGTTAGGGTACGTTTAAGGATTAGGGTTAGGTTTAGGGTTAGGTTTATTCTTAGGGTTAGGGTTAGGGTTAGGATTAGGTTTAGGTTTGGGGTTAGGGTTACGGTTAGGGTTAGGGTTAGGCTCAGGTTATGTGTTAGGGTTAGGGTTACGGTTAGGGTTAGGGTTAGGGTAAGTGTTAGGATTAGGGTTACGGTTACAGTTAGTATTAGGGTAAAGGTAGGGGTTAGGGTTAAAGTTAGGGTCAGTGTTAGTGTTAGGGTTAGGGTTAGGGTAAGGGTAAGAGTTCAGGTTAGGGTTAGGGTTAAGGTTAGGGTTAGGGTTAGCTTTAGGGTTAGGATTAGGGTTACGGTTAGGGTAAGGGTTAGGGTTAGGTTTAGGGTTAGGGTTAGGGTAAGGATAAATGTTAGAGTTAAGGTTAGGGTTATGGTTAGGGTTCGGGTTAAGGTTAATGTGATGGTAAGGGTAAGGGTTAGGGTTAAGGTTACGGTTAGGTTTAGGGTAAGGATTAGGGTTAGGATTAGGGGTAGGGTTAGGGTAAGGGTTAGGGTTAGGGTTAGGTTTAGGGTTGGGGTTAAGGATAGGATTAGGGTTAGGGTAAGGGTAAGGGTTACGTTAGGGTTAGGGTTAGGGTTAAAGTTAGTGTTAGTGTTAGGTTTAGAGTTAGGATTAGGGTTATGGTTTGGGTAGGGTTAGGGTTAGGGTTAGGGTTAGGCTTAGTGTTAGGGTAAGGGTAAGGGTAAGGGGTAGGTTAGGATTAGGGGTAGGGTTAGGGTTATGCTTAGTGTTAGGGTAAGGGTTAGGGTTAGGGTAAGGGCAAGGGTTAGGGTTAGGGTTAGGGTTAGGCTCAGGTTATGTGTTAGGGTTAGGGTTAGGGTTAAGGTTAGGGTTAGTGTTAGGATAAGGGTATGGGTTAGGGTAAGGGTAAGTGTTAGGGTTAGGGTTAGTTTTAGCAGTAGGTTAAGGGTTAGGGTTAGGGGTTAGGGGTAGGATTAGGGTTAGGGATAGGTTTACTTTTTGAGTTAGATTTAGGGTTGGTTAAGGGTAAGGGTTAGAGTTAGGGTTAAGGTTAGGTTAAGGGTCAGGGTTTGGGTTAGGGTTAGATTTAGTGTTAGGGTTGGTTAAGGGTAAGGGCTAGGCTTAGGGTTAGGGTTAGAGTTAGGTTAAGTGTTTGGGTTAGGGGTTAGGGTTAGGGTTAAGGTTAGGGTTAGGGTAAGGGTTAGGGTTAGGGATAGGGTTAACGTAAGGGTTATGGTTAGGGTTAGGGTTCGGGTAAATGTTAGGGTTAGGGTTAGGGTTAGGGTTAGGGTAAGGATAAGCGTTAGGGTTAGGGTTAGTGTTAGGTTTAGGGTAAGTGTTAGGGGTAAGGTTAGGGTTAGGGTTAGGTTTAGGGTTAGGGTGAGGGTGAGGGTTTGGGAAAGGGTAAGGGTTTGGTTTAGGGTTAGGGTTAGGGTAAGGGTTAGGGTTAGGGTTAGGGTTAGGGTAGGGTTTAGGGTAAGGGTAAGTGTTAGTGTTAGGTTTAGGTTAAGGATAAGGGTAAGGATTAGGGTTAGGTTTAGGGTTAGGGTTAGAGGTTAGGGTTAGGGTTAGGGTCAGGGTGAGTGTTAGGTTTAGGGTTAGGGTTAGGATAAGGGTAAGGTTTAGGGTTAGGGTTAGGGTTAGTGTTAGGTTTAGGGTTAGGGTTAGGATAAGGACAAGGGTTAGGTTTAGGGTTAGGGTTAAGGTTAGGGTTAGGATTAGGGTTAGGTTTAGGGTTAAGGTTAGGGTTAGGGTTAGGGTTAGGGTAAGGTTAGAGTTAGAGATAGAGTTAGGGTAAGGGTTAGGGATAGAGTTAGGGTTAGGGTTAGGGTTAGAGTTACGTTTAGTTTTAGGGTTAGGGGTTAGGCTTAGGATTAGGGTTAGGGTATGGCTAGGTTTAGGGTTAGGTTTAGTTTAAGGGTTAGGGTTAGGGTTAGGGTGAGGGTTAGGTTTAGGGTTAGGGTTAGGGAAAGGGTAAGGGTTAGGGTAAGGGTTTGTGTTAGGGTTAGGGTTCATGTTAGGTTTAGGGTTAGGTTTAGGGTAAGGGCAAGGGTTAGGGTTAGGGGTAGGTTAAAGTTAGGGTTAGGGTTCGGTTTAGGGTTAGTGTTAAGATTATGTTTAAGGTTAGGTTTAGGGTTAGGGTAAGCATTAGGGTTAGGGTTAGGGTTAGGTTTAGAGTTAGGTTTAGGGTTTGTGTTAGGGGTTAGGCTTAGGGTTAGGGTTAGGGTAAGGTTAGGGTTAGGGTAAGTTTAAGGGTTAGGGTTAGGGTTAGGGTAAGGGTAAGGGTTAGGGTTAGGGTAAGTGTTAGGGTTAGGTTTAGGGTTAGGGTTAGGTTTAGGGTAAGGGTAAGGGTTAGGGTTAGGATTAGGGTTAGGGTTAGTGTAATGGTTAGTGTTAGCGTTAGGGTTAGGTTTAGGGATAGGGTAAGGGTAAGGGTTAGTGTTAGGGTTACGGTTAGGTTTAGGGTTGGGGTTAAGGTTAGGTTTAGGGTTAGCGTACGTTTAAGGATTAGGGTTAGGATTAGGGTTAGGGTTATGCTTAGGGTTAGGGTTAAGGTTAGGATTAGGGTTAGGTTCAGGGTTAGGATTAGGCTTAGGGTTAGGGTTAGGGTTAGGGTAAGGGTAAGAGTTAGGCTTAAAGTTAGGGTCAAGTTTAGGGTTAGGGTTAGGTTTAGGGTTAAGGTTAGGGTTAGGGTTAGGGTTAGGGTTTGGGAAAGGGTAAGGGTTAGGGTTAGGGTTAGCGTTAGGGTTAGGGTTCTTGTTAGATTTAGGGTTAGGTTTAGGGTAAGGGCAAGGGTTAGGGTTAGGGTTAGGGTTAAGGTTAGGGTTAGGGTTAGGTTTAGGGTTAGGGTAAGGGTTAGGGTTAGGGTTAGGGTTAGGGTAAGAGTTAGGGTTAGGGGTTAAGATTAATGTTATGGGTTAGGTTACGGTTTTGGGTTAGGGTTATGGTTAGGGTTAGGATAAGTGTTAGGGTTAGGGTAAGTGTTAGGGTTAGGGTTAGGGTTAGGGTTAGGGTAAGGGTAAGGTTTAGGGTTAGGGATAGGGTTAGGGTTGACGTTAGGGTTAGAGTTAAACTAAGGGTTATCGTTAGGGTTAGGGTAAGGGTTAGGGTTAGGGTTAGGGTTAGGTTTAGGGTTAGGGTTAGGTTTAGGGTAAGGGTAAGGGTTAGGGTAGGATAAGAGTTAGGGTTAGGGTTAGGGTTAGGTTTAGGATAAGAGTTAGGGTTAGGTTTAGGGATAGGTTAAGGGTAAGGGTTAGTGTTAATATTACGGTTAGGTTTAGGGTTGTGGTTATGGTTAGGGTTAGGGTTAGCGTACGTTTAAGGATTAGGGTTAAGTTTAGGGTTAGGGTTATGCTTAGGGTTAGGGTTAGGGTTAGGATTAGGGTTAGGTTCCGGGTTAGGATTAGGCTTAGGGTTAGGGTTAGGGTTAGGGTAAGGGTAAGAGTTAGGGTTAGGGTTAGGGTTAGAGTTAGGTTTAGGGTTAGGGTTAGGGGTTAGGCTTAGGGTTAGGGTTAGGGTGAGGTTTAGGTTTAGGGTTAGGGTTAGGGAAAGGGTAAGGGTTAGGGTTAGGGTTAGCGTTAGGGTTAGGGTTCGTGTTAGGTTTGGGGTTAGGTTTAGGGTAAGGGCAAGGGTTAGGGTTAGGGTTAAGGTTAGGGTTAGGGTTAGGGTTAGTGTTAAGGTTATGGTTAGGGTTAGGTTTAGGGTTAGGGTAAGAGTTAGGGTTAGGGTTAGGTTTAGGGTTAGAGTTAGGTTTAGGGTTAGGGTTGGGGGTAAGGCTTATGGTTAGGGTTAGGGTAAGGGTTAGGGTTAGGGTTAGTTTAAGGGTTTGGGTTAGGTTTAGGGTAAGAGTAACGGTAAGGGTTAGGGTAAGTGTTAGGGTTAGGTTTAGGGTTTGGGTTAGGTTTAGGGTAAGGGTAAGGGTTAGGGTTAGGATTAGGGTTAGGTTTAGTGTAATGGTTAGTGTTAGGGTTAGGGTTAGGTTTAGGGATAGGGTAAGGGTAAGGGTTAGTGTTAGGGTTAGGGTTAGGTTTAGGGTTGGGGTTAAGGTTAGGTTTAGGGTTAGCGTAGGTTTAAGGTTTAGGGTTAGGGTTAGGGGTATGCTTAGGGTTAGGGTTAGGGTTAGGATTAGGGTTAGGTTCAAGGTTAGGATTAGGCTTAGGGTTAGGGTTAGGGTTAGGGTAAGGGTAAGAGTTAGGTTTAAAGTTAGGGTCAAGATTAGGGTTAGGGTTAGGGTTAGGATTAGGGTTAAGTTTAGGGTTAGGTTTAGGGTAAGGGTTAGGGTTAGGGTTAGGGTAGGGATTAGGGTAAGGGTAAGTGTTAGTGTTAGGGTTAAGTTTAGGATAAGGGTAAGGATTAGGGTTTGGGTTAGGATTAGGGTTAGAGGTTAGAGTTAGGGTTAGGGTTAGGGTGAGGGTTAGGTTTAGGGTTAGGGTTAGGGAAAGGGTAAGGGTTAGGGTTAGGGTTAGGGTTAAGGTTAGGGTTCGTGTTAGGTTTAGGGTTAGGTTTAGGGTAAGGGCATGGGTTAGGGTTAGGGTTAGGGTTAAGGTTAGGGTTAGGGTTAGGGTTCGGGTTAGTGTTAAGGTTAGGGTTAGGGTTAGGTTTAGGGTTAGGGTAAGGGTTAGTGTTAGGGTTAGGGTTAGAGTTAGGTTTAGGGTTAGGGTTAGGGTTAGGGGTTAGGCTTAGGGTTAGGGTTAGGGTTAGTTTAAGGGTTTGGGTTAGGTTTAGGGTAAGGGTAACTGTTAGGTTTAGGTTAAGTGTTAGGGTTAGGTTTAGGTTTGGGTTAGGTTTAGGGTAAGGGTAAGGGTTAGGGTTAGGATTAGGGTTAGGGTTAGTGTGATGGTTAGTGTTAGCGTTAGGGTTAGGTTTAGGGATATGGTAAGGGTAAGGGTTAGGTTTAGGTTTAGGGTTAGGATTAGGGTTAGGGTTAAGGTAAGGGTTAGGGTTAGGGTTAGGGTTAGGGTTAGTCTTAGTGTTAGAGTAAGGGTGAGGTTACGGTTAGGGTTAGGGTTAGGGTTAAGTTTGAGGTTAGGGTTAGGGTTAGGTTTAGGGTTAGAGTAAGGGTTAGGGTTAGGGTTAGGGTTAGGATAAGGATTAGGGTTAGGGTTAAAGTTAGGGTTAGGGTTAGGGTAAGGGCAAGGGTTAGGGTTCGGGTTAGGGTAAGGTTTAGGGTTAGGGTTAGGATTAGAGTAGGGTTTAGGGTAAGGGTAAGTGTTAGTGTTAGGGTTAAGTTTAGGATAAGGGTAATGATTAGGGTTTGGTTTAGGGGTAGAGTTAGAGGTTAGAGTTAGGGTTAGGGTAAGGGCGAGGGTTAGGGTTAGGGTTAGAGTTAAGGTTTCGGTTAGGGTTAGGTTTAAGGTTAGGGTTAGGGTTAGGGTTAGGGTAAGGGTTAGGGTTAGGGTTAGGTTTAGGGTTAGAGTTAGGTTTAGGTTTAGGGTTAGGGGTTAGGCTTAGGGTTAGGGTAAGGGTTAGGGTTAGGGTTAGGGTTAGTTTAAGGTTTAGGGTTAGGGTTAGGGTAAGGGTAAGGGTTAGGGTTAGGGTAAGAGTTTGGTTTAGGTTTAGGGTTAGGGTTAGGGTTAGGGTAAGGGTAAGGTTTAGGGTTAGGATTAGGGTTAGGGTTAGTGTAATGGTTAGTGTTAGTGTTAGGGTTAGGTCTAGGGATAGGGTAAGGGTAAGGGTTAGGGTTAGGGTTAGGGTTAGGTTTAGGGTTGGGGTTAAGTTTAGGTTTAGGGTTAGGGTACGTTTAAGGATTAGGGTTAGGTTTAGGGTTAGGTTTATTCTTAGGGTTAGGGTTAGGGTTAGGATTAGGTTTAGGTTTGGGGTTAGGGTGACGGTTAGGGTTAGGGTTAGGCTCAGGTTATGTGTTAGGGTTATGGTTACGGTTAGGGTTAGGGTTAGGGTAAGTGTTAGGATTAGGGTTACGGTTACAGTTAGTATTAGGGTAAGGGTAGGGGTTAGGGTTAAAGTTAGGGTCAGTGTTAGTGTTAGGGTTAGGGTTAGGGTAAGGGTAAGAGTTAAGGTTAGGGTTAGGGTTAAGGTTAGGGTTAGGGTTAGCTTTAGGGTTAGGATTAGGGTTACGGTTAGGGTAAGGGTTAGGGTTAGGTTTAGGGTTAGGTTAGGCTTAGTGTTAGGGTAAGGGTAAGGGTAAGGGGTAAGGTTAGGGTTAGGGTTAGGGTTAAGGTCGAGGTTAGGGTTACGGTTAGGGTTAGGTTTAAGGTTAGGATTAGGGTTAGGGTTAAGGTAAGGTTAGGGTTAGGGCTACGGTTAGGGTTAGTCTTAGTGTTAGAGTAGGGTGAGGGTTAGGGTTAGGGTTAGGGTTAGGGTAAGTGTTAGGTTTAGGGTTTGGCTTAGGGTAAGGATTAGGGTTAGGGATAAAGTTAGGGTTAGGGTTAGGGTTAGGGTTAGGGTAAGGGTATGGGTTAGGGTTAGGGTTAGGGTAAGGGCAAGTGTTAGGGTTAGAGTTAGGGTTAAGGTTAGGGTTAGGGTTACGGTTAGGGTAAGGGTAAGGGTTTGGGTTAGGGTTAGGGTTAGGGTTAGGGTAAGAGTTAGGGTTAGGGTTAGGTTTAGGGTTCGTGTTAGGTTTAGGGTTAGGGTTAGGGCAAGGGCAAGGGTTAGGTTTAGGGTTAGGTTTAGGCTCAGGTTATGTGTTAGGGTTAGGGTTAGGGTTAGTGTTAGGATAAGGGTTAGGGTTAGGGTAAGGGTAAGTGTTAGGGTTAGGGTTAGGTTTAGCATTAGGTTAAGGGTTAGGGTTAGGGGTTAGGGTTAGGGTTAGGGTTAGGGATAGGTTTACATTTAGAGTTAGATTTAGGGTTGGTTAAGGGTAAGGGTTAGGGTTAGGGTTAGGGTTAGGTTAAGGGTCAGGATTAGGGTTAGAGTTAGAATTAGTGTTAGGGTTGGTTAAGGGTAAGGGTTAGGCTTAGGGTTAGGGTTAGAATTAGGTTAATGGTTTGGGTTAGGGTTAGGGTTAGGGTTAGGGTTAGGGTTAGGGATAGGGTTAACGTAAGGGTTATGGTTAGGGTTAGGGTTCGGGTAAGTGTTAGGGTTAGGGTTAGGGTTAGGGTTAGGGTAAGGATAAGCGTTAGGGTTAGGGTTAGTGTTAGGTTTAGGGTAAGTGTTAGGGGTAAGGTTAGGTTTAGGGTTAGGTTTAGGGTTAAGGTGAGGGTGAGGGTTTGGGTAAGGGTAAGGGTCTGGTTTAGGGTTAGGGTTAGGGTAAGGGTTAAGGTTAGGGTTAGGGTTAGGGTAGGGTTTAGGGTAAGGGTAAGTGTTAGTGTTAGGTTTAGGTTTAGGATAAGTGTAAGGATTAGGTTTAGGTTTAGGGTTAGGGTTAGAGGTTAGGTTTAGGGTTAGGGTGAGTGTTAGGTTTAGGGTTAGGGTTAGGGTTAGGATAAGGGTAAGGTTTAGGGTTAGGGTTAGGGTTAGTGTTAGGTTTAGGGTTAGGGTTAGGATAAGGACAAGGGTTAGGTTTAGGGTTAGGGTTAAGGTTAGGGTTAGGATTAGGGTTAGGTTTAGGGTTAAGGTTAGGGTTAGGGTTAGGGTTAGGGTAAGGTTAGAGTTAGAGTTAGAGTTAGGGTAAGGGTTAGGGATAGAGTTAGGGTTAGGGTTAGGGTTAGAGTTACGTTTAGTTTTAGGGTTAGGGGTTAGGCTTAGGATTAGGGTTAGGGTATGGTTAGGTTTAGGGTTAGGTTTAGTTTAAGGGTTAGGGTTAGGGTTAGGGTAAGGGTAAGGGTTAGGTTTAGGGTAAGAGTTTGGGTAGGTTTAGGGTAAGGGTTAGGGTTAGGATTAGGGTTAGGGTTAGGGTAATGGTTAGGGTTAGGGTAGGGTTAGGTTTAGGGTTAGGGAGAGGGTAAGGGTAAGGGCTAGATTTACGGTTAGGTTTAGGGTTGGGGTTAAGGTTAGGTTTATGGTTAGGGTTAGGGTTAGGGTTAAGGTTAGGGTGAGCGTAAGGGTAAGGGTTAGGGTTAAGATTAGGGTTAGGGTTAGGGTTAGGGTAAGGGTTAGGGTTAGGGTTAGGGTTAGGGTAAGTGTTAGGGTTAGGGTTAGGTTTACGGTTGGGTTTAAGGATAGGGTTAGGGTTAGGGTAAGGGTAAGGGTTAGGTTAGGGTTAGGGTTAGGGTTCGGGTTAAGATTAGGGTTAGGGTTAGGGTTAGGTTTAGGGTTATGGTAGAATAAGGGTTAGGGTTAGAGTTAGGGTTAGGCTTAGTGTTAGGGTAAGGGTAAGGGTAAGGGGTAAGGTTAGGGTTAAGGTTATGGTTAAGGTTGAGGTTAGGGTTAGGGTTAGGGTTAGGTTTAGGGTTAGGATTAGGGTTAGGGTTAGGGTAAGGGTTAGTGTTAGTGTTAGGGTTAGGTTTAGGCTTAGTGTTAGAGTAAGGGTAAGGATTAGGGTTAGGGTTAGGGAAGGGTTAAGTTTGAGGTTCGGGTTAGGGTTAGGATTAGGGTAAGTGTTAGGGTTAGTGTTAGGGTTAGGGTAAGTGTTAGGGTTAGGGTTAGAGTTAGGGTTAAGTTTAGGGTAAGGGCAAGGGTTAGGGTTAGTGTTAAGTTTAGGATTATGGTAATGATTAGTGTTTGGTTTAGGGGTAGATTTAGAGGTTAGAGTTAGGGTTAGGGTTAGGGTGAGGGTTAGGGTTAGGGTTAGGGTTAGGGTTCGTGTTAGGTTTACGGATAGGGTGAGGGTAAAGGCAAGGGTTAGGGTTAGGGTTAGGGTTAAGGTTTGGGTTAGGGTTAGGGTTAGGTTTAAGGTTAGGATTAGGGTTAGGGTTAGGGTTAGGGTAAGGTTTAGGGTTAGGATTAGGGTTAGGGTTAGAGTTAGGTTTAGGTTTAGGGTTAGGGGTTAGGCTTAGGGTTAGGTTAAGGGTTAGGGTTAGATTTAGGGTTAGTTTAAGGTTTAGGGTTAGGGTTAGGGTAAGGGTAAGGGTTAGGGTTAGGGTAAGACTTTGGTTTAGGTTTAGGGTTAGGGATAGGGTTAGGGTAAGGGTAAGGTTTAGGGTTAGGATTAGGGTTAGGGTTAGTGTAATGGTTAGTGTTAGGGTTAGGGTTAGGTTTAGGGATAGGGTAAGGGTAAGGGTTAGGGTTAGGGTTAGCGTTAGGTTTAGGGTTGGGGTTAAGGTTAGGTTTAGGGTTAGGGTACATTTAAGGATTAGGGTTAGGTTTAGGGTTAGGTTTATTCTTAGGGTTAGGGTTAGGGTTAGGATTAGGTTTAGGTTTGGGGTTAGGGTTACGGTTAGGGTTAGGGTTAGGCTCAGGTTATGTGTTAGGGTTAGGGTTACGGTTAGGGTTAGGGTTAGGGTAAGTGTTAGGATTAGGGTTACGGTTACGGTTAGTATTAAGGTAAGGGTACGGGTTAGGGTTAAAGTTAGGGTCAGGGTTAGTATTAGGGTTAGGGTTAGGGTAAAGGTAAGAGTTAAGGTTAGGGTTAGGGTTAAGTTTAGGGTTAGGGTTAGCTTTAGGGTTAGCATTAGGGTTACGGTTAGGGTAAGGGTTAGGGTTATGTTTAGGGTTAGGGTTAGGCTTAGTGTTAGGGTAAGGGCAAGGGTAAGGGGTAAGGTTAGGTTTAGGGTTAGGTTTAAGTTTGAGGTTAGGGTTACGGTTAGTGTTAGGTTTAAGTTTAGGATTAGGGTTAGGGTTAAGGTAAGGGTTAGGGTTAGGGTTAGGGTTAGGGTTAGTCTTAGTGTTAGAGTAAGGGTGAGGTTAGGGTTAGGGTTAGGGTTAGGGTTAAGTTTGAGGTTAGGGTTAGGGTTAGGGTAAGGGTTAGGTTTAGGGTTAGGGTTAGGATAAGGATTAGGGTTAGGGTTAAAGTTAGGGTTAGGGTTAGGGCAAGGGCAAGGGTTAGGGTTAGGGTTAGGGTTAGGGTAAGGGTTAGGGTTAGGGTTAGGATTAGAGTAGGGTTTAGGGTAAGGGTAAGTGTTAGTGTTAGTGTTAAGTTTAGGATAATGGTAATGATTAGGTTTTGGTTTAGGGGTAGAGTTAGAGGTTAGAGTTAGGGTTAGGGTTAGGGTGAGGGTTAGGGTTAGGGTTAGGGTTAGGGTTCGTGTTAGGTTTACGGTTAGGGTTAGGGTAAGGGCAAGGGTTAGGGTTAGGGTTAAGGTTAGGGTTAGGGTTAGGGTTAGGGTAAGGGTAAGGGTTAGGATTAGGGTTAGGGTAAGGGTTAGGGTTAGGGTTAGGTTTAGGGTTAGAGTTAGGTTTAGGTTTAGGGTTAGGGGTTAGGCTTAGGGTTAGGGTAAGGGTTAGGGTTAGGGTTAGGGTTAGTTTAAGGTTTAGGGTTAGGGTTAAGGTAAGGGTAAGGGTTAGTGTTAGGGTAAGAGTTTGGTTTAGGTTTAGGGTTAGGGTTACGTTTAGGGTTAGGGTTAGGCTCAGGTTATGTGTTAGGGTTAGGGTTACGGTTAGGGTTAGGGTTAGGGTAAGTGTTAGGATTAGGGTTATGGTTACGGTTAGTATTAAGGTAAGGGTACGGGTTAGGGTTAAAGTTAGGGTCAGGGTTAATATTAGGGTTAGGGTTAGGGTAAAGGTAAGAGTTAAGGTTAGGGTTACGGTTAAGGTTAGGGTTAGGGTTAGCTTTAGGGTTAGCATTAGGGTTACGGTTAGGGTAAGGGTTACGGTTATGTTTAGGGTTAGGGTTAGGCTTAGTGTTAGGGTAAGGGCAAGGGTAAGGGGTAAGGTTAGGTTTAGGGTTAGGGTTAAGGTTGAGGTTAGGGTTACGGTTAGGGTTAGGTTTAAGTTTAGGATTAGGGTTAGGGTTAAGGTAAGGGTTAGGGTTAGGGTTAGGATTAGAGTAAGGGTGAGGTTAGGGTTAGGGTTAGGGTTAAGTTTGAGGTTAGGGTTAGGGTTAGGGTAAGGGTTAGGGTTAGGGTTAAGGTAAGGGTTAGGGTTAGGGTTAGGGTTAGGGTTAGTCTTAGTGTTAGAGTAAGGGTGAGGTTAGGGTTAGGGTTAGGGTTAAGTTTGAGGTTAGGGTTAGGGTTAGGGTAAGGGTTAGGGTTAGGTTTAGGGTTAGGATAAGGATTAGGGTTAGGGTTAAAGTTAGGGTTAGGGTTAGGGTAAGGGCAAGGGTTAGGGTTAGGGTTAGGGTAAGGGTTAGGGTTAGGGTTAGGATTAGAGTAGGGTTTAGGGTAAGGGTAAGTGTTAGTGTTAGTGTTAAGTTTAGGATAAGGGTAATGATTAGGGTTTGGTTTAGGGGTAGAGTTAGAGGTTAGAGTTAGGGTTAGGATTAGGGTGAGGTTTAGGGTTAGGGTTAGGGTTAGGGTTCGTGTTAGGTTTACGGTTAGGGTTAGGGTAAGGGCAAGGGTTAGGGTTAGGGTTAGGGTTAAGGTTAGGGTTAGGGTTAGGGTAAGGGTAAGGGTTAGGATTAGGGATAGGGTAAGGGTTAGGGTTAGGGTTAGGTTTAGGGTTAGAGTTAGGTTTAGGTTTAGGGTTAGGGGTTAGGCTTAGGGTTAGGGTAAGGGTTAGGTTTAGGGTTAGGGTTAGTTTAAGGTTTAGGGTTAGGGTTAGGGTAAGGGTAATGGTTAGGGTTAGGGTAAGAGTTTGGTTTAGGTTTAGGGTTAGGGTTAGGGTTAGGGTTAGTGTAATGGTTAGTGTTAGTGTTAGGGTTAGGTTAAAGGATAGGGTAAGGGTAAGGGTTAGGGTTAGGGTTAGGGTTAGGTTTAGGGTTGGGGTTAGGGTTACGGTTAGGGTTAGGGTTAGGCTCAGGTTATGTGTTAGGGTTAGGGTTACGGTTAGGGTTAGGGTTAGGGTAAGTGTTAGGATTAGGGTTATGGTTACAATTAGTATTAGGGTAAGGGTAGGGGTTAGGCTTAAAGTTAGGGTCAGTGTTAGTGTTAGGGTTAGGGTTAGGGTAAGGGTAAGAGTTAAGGTTAGGGTTGGGGTTAAGGTTAGGGTTAGGGTTAGCTTTAGGGTTAGGATTAGGGTTACGGTTAGGGTAAGAGTTAGTGTTAGGTTTAGGGTTAGGGTTAGGGTAAGGATAAATGTTAGAGTTAAGGTTAGGGTTATGGTTAGGGTTCGGGTTAAGGTAAATGTGACGGTAAGGGTAAGGGTTAGGGTTAAGATTACGGTTAGGTTTAGGGTAAGGATTAGGGTTAGGATTAGGGGTAGGGTTAGGGTAAGGGTTAGGGTTAGGGTTAGGTTTAGGGTTGGGGTTAAGGATAGGATTAGGGTTAGGGTAATGTTAAGGGATAGGTTAGGGTTAGGGTTAGGGTTAAAGTTAGGGTTAGTGTTAGGTTTAGAGTTAGGATTAGGGTTATGGTTAGGGTAGGGTTTGGGTTAGGGTTAGGGTTAGGCTTAGTGTTAGGGTAAGGGTAAGGGTAAGGGGTAGGGTAGGATTAGGGGTAGGGTTAGGGTTATGCTTAGTGTTAGGGTACGGGTTAGGGTTAGGGTAAGGGCAAGGGTTAGGGTTAGGGTTAGGGTTAGGCTCAGGTTATGTGTTAGGGTTAGAGTTAGGGTTAGGTTTAGGGTTAGTGTTAGGATAAGGGTATGGGTTAGGGTAAGGGTAAGTGTTAGGGTTAGGGTTAGTTTTAGCAGTAGGTTAAGTGTTAGGGTTAGGGGTTA
Organism: Megascapheus bottae; assembly: GCA_024803745.1. Classification (NCBI taxonomy): domain Eukaryota; kingdom Metazoa; phylum Chordata; class Mammalia; order Rodentia; family Geomyidae; genus Megascapheus; species Megascapheus bottae. Next base: position 8,291,146 of record JANJXV010000038.1, on the reverse strand, counting down.
GGGGTAGGATTAGGGTTAGGGATAGGTTTACTTTTTGAGTTAGATTTAGGGTTGGTTAAGGGTAAGGGTTAGAGTTAGGGTTAAGGTTAGGTTAAGGGTCAGGGTTTGGGTTAGGGTTAGATTTAGTGTTAGGGTTGGTTAAGGGTAAGGGTTAGGCTTAGGGTTAGGGTTAGGCTTAGGGTTAGGGTTAGAGTTAGGTTAAGGGTTTGGGTTAGGGGTTAGGGTTAGGGTTAAGGTTAGGGTTAGGGTAAGGGTTAGGGTTAGGGATAGGGTTAACGTAAGGGTTATGGTTAGGGTTAGGGTTCGGGTAAGTGTTAGGGTTAGGGTTAGGGTTAGGGTTAAGGTAAGGATAAGCGTTAGGGTTAGGGTTAGAGTTAGGTTTAGGGTAAGTGTTAGGGGTAAGGTTAGGGTTAGGGTTAGGTTTAGGGTTAGGGTGAGGGTGAGGGTTTGGGTAAGGGTAAGGGTTTGGTTTAGGGTTAGGGTTAGGGTAAGGGTTAGGGTTAGGGTTAGGGTTAGGGTAGGGTTTAGGGTAAGGGTAAGTGTTAGTGTTAGGTTTAGGTTTAGGATAAGGGTAAGGATTAGGGTTAGGTTTAGGGTTAGGGTTAGAGGTTAGGGTTAGGGTTAGGGTCAGGGTGAGTGTTAGGTTTAGGGTTAGGGTTAGGATAAGGGTAAGGTTTAGGGTTAGGGTTAGGGTTAGTGTTAGGTTTAGGGTTAGGGTTAGGATAAGGACAAGGGTTAGGTTTAGGGTTAGGGTTAAGGTTAGGGTTAGGATTAGGGTTAGGTTTAGGGTTAAGGTTAGGGTTAGGGTTAGGGTTAGGGTAAGGTTAGAGTTAGAGTTAGAGTTAGGGTAAGGGTTAGGGATAGAGTTAGGGTTAGGGTTAGGGTTAGAGTTACGTTTAGTTTTAGGGTTAGGGGTTAGGCTTAGGATTAGGGTTAGGGTATGGCTAGGTTTAGGGTTAGGTTTAGTTTAAGGGTTAGGGTTAGGGTTAGGGTAAGGGTCAGGGTTAGGTATAGGGTAAGAGTTTGGGTAGGTTTAGGGTAAGGGTTAGGGTTAGGATTAGGGTTAGGGTTAGGGTAATGGTTAGGGTTAGGGTAGGGTTTGGTTTAGGGTTAGGGATAGGGTAAGGGTAAGGGCTGGATTTACGGTTAGGTTTAGGGTTGGGGTTAAGGTTAGGTTTATGGTTAGGGTTAGGGTTAGGGTTAAGGTTAGGGTGAGCGTAAGGGTAAGGGTTAGGGTTAAGATTAGGGTTAGGGTTAGGGTAAGGGTTAGGGTTAGGGTTAGGGTTAGGGTAAGTGTTAGGGTTAGGGTTAGGTTTACGGTTGGGGTTAAGGATAGGGTTAGGGTTAGGGTAAGGGTAAGGGTTAGGTTAGGGTTAGGGTTAGGGTTCGGGTTAAGATTAGGGTTAGGGTTAGGGTTAGGTTTAGGATTAGGGTTATGGTAGAATAAGGGTTAGGGTTAGAGTTAGGGTTAGGCTTAGTGTTAGGGTAAGGGTAAGGGTAAGGGGTAGGGTTAGGGTTAGGGTTATGGTTAAGGTTGAGGTTAGGGTTAGGGTTAGGGTTAGGTTTAGGGTTAGGATTAGGGTTAGGGTTAGGGTAAGGGTTAGTGTTAGTGTTAGGGTTAGGTTTAGGCTTAGTGTTAGAGTAAGGGTAAGGGTTAGGGTTAGGGTTAGGGAAGGGTTAAGTTTGAGGTTCGGGTTAGGGTTAGGATTAGGGTAAGTGTTAGGGTTAGTGTTAGGGTTAGGGTAAGTGTTAGGGTTAGGGTTAGAGTTAGGGTTAAGTTTAGGGTAAGGGCAAGGGTTAGGGTTAGTGTTAAGTTTAGGATAAGGGTAATGATTAGTGTTTGGTTTAGGGGTAGAGTTAGAGGTTAGAGTTAGGGTTAGGGTAAGGGTTAGGGTTAGGGTTAGGGTTAAGGTTTGGGTTAGGGTTAGGGTTAGGTTTAAGGTTAGGGTTAGGGTTAGGGTTAAGGTTAGGGTAAGGGTTAGTGTTAGGATTAGGGTTAGGGTTAGAGTTAGGTTTAGGTTTAGGGTTAGGGGTTAGGCTTAGGGTTAGGGTAAGGGTTAGGGTTAGATTTAGGGTTAGTTTAAGGTTTAGGGTTAGGGTTAGGGTAAGGGTAAGGGTTAGGGTTAGGGTAAGAGTTTGGTTTAGGTTTAGGGTTAGGGTTAGGGTTAGGGTAAGGGTAAGGTTTAGGGTTAGGATTAGGGTTAGGGTTAGTGTAATGGTTAGTGTTAGTGTTAGTGTTAGGGTTAGGTTTAGGGATAGGGTAAGGGTAAGGGTTAGGGTTAGGGTTAGCGTTCGGTTTAGGGTTCTGTTTAAGGTTAGGTTTAGGGTTAGGGTACATTTAACGATTAGGATTAGGTTTAGGGTTAGGTTTATTCTTAGGGTTAGGGTTAGGGTTAGGATTAGGTTTCGGTTTGGGGATAGGGTTATGGTTAGGGTTAGGGTTAGGCTCAGGTTATGTGTTAGGGTTACGGTTACGGTTAGGGTTGGGGTTAGGGTAAGTGTTAGGATTAGGGTTATGGTTACGGTTAGTATTAAGGTAAGGGTACGGGTTAGGGTTAAAGTTAGGGTCAGGGTTAGTGTTAGGGTTAGGGTTAGGGTAAAGGTAAGAGTTAAGTTTAGGGTTAGGGTTAAGGTTAGGGTTAGGGTTAGCTTTAGGGTTAGCATTAGGGTTACGGTTAGGGTAAGGGTTAGGGTTAGGTTTAGTGTTAGGGTTAGGCTTAGTGTTAGGGTAAGGGCAAGGGTAAGGGGTAAGGTTAGGGTTAGGGTTAAGGTTGAGGTTAGGGTTACGGTTAGGGTTAGGTTTAAGTTTAGGATTAGGGTTAGGGTTAAGGTAAGGGTTAGGGTTAGGGTTAGCGTTAGGGTTAGTCTTAGTGTTAGAGTAAGGGTGAGGTTAGGGTTAGGGTTAGGGTTAGGGTTAAGTTTGAGGTTAGGGTTAGGGTTAGGGTTAGGGTTAGAATAAGGGTTAGGGTTAGGGTTAGGGTTAGGATAAGGATTAGGGTTAGGGTTAAAATTAGGGTTAGGGTTAGGGTAAGGGCAAGGGTTAGGGTTCGGGTTAGGGTAAGGGTTAGGGTTAGGGTTAGGATTAGAGTAGGGTTTAGGGTAAGGGTAAGTGTTAGTGTTAGGGTTAAGTTTAGGATAAGGGTAATGATTAGGGTTTGGTTTAAGGGTAGAGTTAGAGGTTAGAGTTAGGGTTAGGGTAAGGGCAAGGGTTAGGGTTAGGGTTAGGGACAGGGTAAGGGTAGGGTTAGTGTTAGGGTTAGGGTTAGGTTTAGGGTTGGGGTTAAGGTTAGGTTTAGGGTTAGCGTACGTTTAAGGATTAGGGTTAGGGTTAGGGTTATGCTTCGGGTTAGCGTTAGGGTTAGGATTAGGGTTAGGTTCGGGGTTAGGATTAGGCTTAGGGTTAGGGTTAGGGTTAGGGTAAGGGTAAGAGTTAGGGTTAAAGTTAGGGTCAAGATTAGGTTTAGGGTTAGGGTTAGGGTTAGGGTTAAGATTAGGGTTAGGGTTAGGGTTAGGGTAAGTTTTAGGGTTAGGGTTAGAGTAGGGTAGGGTAAGGGTAAGTGTTAGTGTTAGGGTTAAGATTAGGATAAGGGTAAGGATTAGGGTTTGGGTTAGGATTAGGGTTAGAGGTTAGAGTTAGGGTTAGGGT
>JANJXV010000038.1:8235000-8282500 GCA_024803745.1 Megascapheus bottae | reverse complement strand
TAGGGTTAGGGTAAGGGTTAGGGCTAGGGTTAGGATTAGAGTAGGGTTTAGGGTAAGGGTAAGAGTTAGTGTTAGGGTTAGGTTTAGGATAAGGGTAAGGATTAGGGTTAGGTTTAGGGTTAGGTTTAGAGTTTAGAGTTATGGTTAGGGTTAGGGTGAGGGTTAGCTTTAGGGTTAGGGTTAGGGTAAGGGTTAGGGTTAGGGTAAGGGCATGTGTTAGGGTTAGGGTTAGGGTTAAGTTTAGTCTAACTGTTAGGGTTAGGGTCAGGATTAAGGTTAGGTTTAGGGTTAGGGTTACCGTTTGGGTAAGGGTTAGGGTTAGTGTTAGGGTAAGGGTTAGGGTTAGGGTTAGGATTAGCGTTAAGGTTAGGGTTAGGGTTAGAGTTAGGTTTAGGGTTAGGGTTAGGGGTTAGGCTTAGTGTTAGGGTTAGGGTAAAGGTTAGGGTTAGGGTTAGGGTTAGTTTCAGGGTTAGGGCTAGGTTTAGAGTAAGGGTAAGGGTTATAGTTAGGGTAAGAGTTAGGGTTAGGTTTTGGGTTAGGGTTAGGTTTACGGTTAGGGTTAGGGTTAGGATTAGGGTTAGGTTCAGGGTTAGGATTAGGCTTAGGGTTAGGGTTAGGGTTAGGGTAAGGGTAAGAGTTAGGGTTAAAGTTACGGTCAAGATTAGGGTTAGGGTTAGGGTTAGGGTTAGGGTTAAGGTTAGGGTTAGGGTTAGGGTTAGGGTTAGGGTAAGGGTTAGGGTTAGGGTTAGGGTAGGGTTTAGGGTAAGGGTAAGTGTTAGTGTTAGGGTTAAGTTTAGGATAAGGGTAAGGATTAGGGTTTGGTTTAGGATTAGGTTTAGAGGTTAGAGTTAGGTTTAGGGTTAGGGTGAGGGTTAGGTTTAGGGTTAGGGTTAGGGAACTGGTAAGGGTTAGGTTTAGGATTAGCGTTAGGGTTAGGGTTAGGGTTAGGTTTAGGTTTACGTTTAGGGTAAGGGAAAGGGTTAGGGTTAGGGTTAGGGTTAAGCTTAGGGTTAGGGTTAGGGTTAGGATTAGTGTTAAGGTTAGGTTTAGGGTTAGGTTTAGGGTTAGGGTAAGGGTTAGGGTTAGGGTTAGTGTTAGGGTAAGAGTTAGGGTTAGGGGTTAAGATTAATGTTGTGGGTTAGGTTACGCGTTTGAGTTAGAGTTATGGTTAGGGTTAGGATAAGTGTTAGGGTTAGGGTAAGTGTTAAGGTTAGGGTTAGGGTTAGGGTTAGGGTAAGGGTAAGGGTTAGGGTTAGGGTTAGGGTTAGGGTAAGGACATTTGTTAGGGTTAGTGTTAGGGTTAAGTTTAGTCTTACTGTTAGGGTTAGGGTTAGGGTTAGGGTTAGGGTTAGGGTTAGGGGTTAAGATTAATGTTATGGGTTAGGTTAGGGCTAGGGTTAGGGTTAGGGTTAAGTTTGAGGTTAGGGTTAGGGTTAGGGATAGGGTAAGGGTTAGGTTTAGGGTTAGGGTAAGGGTTAGGGTTAGGGTTAGGGTAGGGTTTAGGGTAAGGGTAAGTGTTAGTGTTAGGGTTAAGTTTAGGATAAGGGTAAGGATTAGGGTTTGGTTTAGGATTAGGGTTAGAGGTTAGAGTTAGGGTTAGGGTTAGGGTGAGGGTTAGGTTTAGGGTTAGGGTTAGGCAAAGGGTAAGGGTTAGGGTTAGCGTAAGGGTTGGGGTTAGGGTTAGGGTTAGGGTTAGGGTAAGGGTTAGGGTTAGGGTTAGCGTAAGGGTTGGGGTTAGGGTTAGGGTTAGGGTTAGGGTAAGGGTTAGGGTTAGGGGTTAAGATTAATGTTATGGGTTAGGTTAGGGCTAGGGTTAGGGTTAGGGTTAAGTTTGAGGTTAGGGTTAGGGTTAGGGATAGGGTAAGGGTTAGGTTTAGGGTTAGGGTAAGGGTTAGGGTTAGGGTTAGGGTAGGGTTTAGGGTAAGGGTAAGTGTTAGTGTTAGGGTTAAGTTTAGGATAAGGGTAAGGATTAGGGTTTGGTTTAGGATTAGGGTTAGAGGTTAGAGTTAGGGTTAGGGTTAGGGTGAGGGTTAGGTTTAGGGTTAGGGTTAGGCAAAGGGTAAGGGTTAGGGTTAGGGTTAGCATTAGGGTTATGGTTCGTGTTAGGTTTAGGGTTAGGTTTAGGGTAAGGGCAAGGGTTAGGGTTAGGGTTAGGGTTAAGGTTAGGGTTAGGGTTAGGGTTAGGATTAGGGTTAGTGTTAAGGTTAGGGTTAGGTTTAGGTTTAGGTTTAGGTTTAGGGTAAGGGCCAGGTTTAGGGTTAGGGTTAAGGTTAGGGTTAGGGTTAGGATTAGGGTTAGTGTTAAGGTTAGGGTTAGGGTTAGGTTTAGGTTTATGTTTAGGGTAAGGGTTAGGGTTAGGGTTAGGGTTATGGTTAGATTTAGGTTTAGGGTTAGGGTTAGGGGTTAGGCTTAGGGTTAGGGTTAGGGTAAGGGTTAGGGTAAGGGTTAGTTTAAGGGTTTGGGTTAGGTTTAGGGTAAGGGTAACGGTTAGGTTTAGGGTAAGTGTTAGGGTTAGGTTTAGGGTTTGGGTTAGCTTTAGGGTAAGGGTAAGGGTTAGGGTTAGGATTAGGGTTAGGGTTAGTGTAATGGTTAGTGTTAGCATTAGGGTTAGGTTTAGGAATAGGGTAAGGGTAAGGGTTAGTGTTAGGGTTAGGGTTAGGTTTAGGGTTGGGGTTAAGGTTAGGTTTAGGGTTAGCGTACATTTAAGGATTTGGGTTAGGGTTAGGGTTATGCTTAGGGTTAGGGTTAGGGTTAGGATTAGGGTTAGGTTCAGGGTTAGGATTAGGCTTAGTGTTAGGGTTAGGGTAAGGGTAAGAGTTAGGGTTAAATTTAGGGTTAGGGTTAGGGTTAGGGTAACGGTAAGGTTTAGGGTTAGGTTTAGGGTTAAGGTAAGGGTAAGGGTTAGGTTTAGGGTTAGGGTTAGGTTTAGGGTTAGGGTTAGGGTAAGGATAAATGTTAGAGTTAAGGTTAGGATTAGGGTTAAGTTTAGGTTTAAGGTTAATGTGAGGGTAAGGGTAAGGGTTAGGGTTAAGGTTAGGGTTAGATTTAGGGTAAGGATTAGGGTTAGGGTTAGGGGTAGGGTTAGGGTAAGGGTTAGGGTTAGGGTTAGGGTTAGGTTGAGGGTTGGGGTTAAGGATAGGCTTAGGGTTAGGGTAAGGGTAAGGGTTAGGTTAGGGTTAGGGTTAGTGTTAAGGTTAGGGTTAGTGTTAGGTTTGGAGTTAGGATTAGGGTTATGGTTAGGGTAGGGTTAGGGTTAGGGTTAGGGTTAGGCTTAGTGTTAGGGTAAGGGTAAGGGTAAGGGGTAGAGTAGGATTAGGGATAGGGTTAGGGTTATGCTTAGTGTTAGGGTAAGGGTAAGGGTTAATGGTAGGGTTAGGGTTAGGGTTAGGATTAAGGTTGAGGTTAGGGTTAGGTTTAGGGTTAGGATTAGGGTTAGGGTTAGGGTAAGGGTTAAGGTTAGGGTTAGGGTTAGGCTTAGTGTTAGAGTAAGGGTAAGGGTTAGGGTTAGGGTTAGGGTGAGGGTTAAGTTTGAGGTTAGGGTTAGGGTTAGGGTAAGAGTAAGGTTTAGGGGTAGGATTAGGGTTAGGGTTAGGGTTAGGGTTACAGTTAGGGTTAGAGTTAGGGTAAGGGCAAGGTTTAAGGTTAGTGTTATGTTTAGGTTTAGGGTTAGGGTTAGGGTTAGGGTAAGGGTAAGGGTTAGGGTTAGGGTTAGGGTAAGGGTTAGGGTTAGGGTTAGGGTTCGTGTTAGGTTTAGGGTTAGGGTTAGGGTAAGGGCAAGGGTTAGGGTTAGAGTTAGGGTTAAGTTTATGGTTAGGGTTACGGTTAGGGTAAGGGTAAGGGTTAGGGTTAGGGTTAGGGTTAGTTAAGGGTTAGGGTTAGGGTTAGGTTTAGGGTTTGTGTTAGGTTTAGGGTTAGAGTTATGGTAAGGGCAAGGGTTAGCGTGAGGGTTAGGGTTAGGGTTAGGGTTAGGCTCAGGTTATGTGTTAGAGTTAGGGTTAGGGTTAGGGTTAGGGTAAGGTTTAGGGTTAGGGTAAGGGTAAGTGTTAGGGTTAGGGTTAGGTTTAGCATTAGGTTAAGGGTTAGGGTTAGGGGTTAGGGTTATGGTTAGGGATAGGTTTACGTTTAGAGTTAGATTTAGGGTTGGTTAAGGGTAAGGGATAGGGTTAGGGTTAGGGTTAGGTTAAGGGTCAGGGTTAGGGTTAGGGTTAGAATTAGTGTTAGGGTTGGTTAAGGGTAAGGGTTAGGCTTAGGGTTAGTGTTAAATTTAGGTTAAGGGTTTGGGTTAGCGGTTAGGTTAGGGTTAAGGTTAGGGTTAGGGTAAGGGTTAGGGTTAGGGATAGGGTTAACGTAAGTGTTATGGTTAGGGTTAGGGTTCGGGTAAGTGGTAGGGTTAGGATTAGGGTTAGGGTTAGGGTAAGGATAAGCGTTAGGGTTAGGGTTAGTGTTAGGTTTAGGGTAAGTGTTAGGGGTAAGGTTAGGGAGAGGTTTAGGGTTAGGGTGAGGGTGAGAGTTAGGGTAAGGGTAAGGGTTTGGTTTAGGGTTAGGGTTAGGGTAAGGGTTAGGGTTAGGGTTAGGGTTAGGGTAGGGTTTAGGGTAAGGGTAAGTGTTAGTGTTAGGTTTAGGTTTAGGATAAGGGTAAGGATTAGGGTTAGGTTTAGGATTAGGGTTAGAGGTTAGGGTTAGGGTTAGGGTTAGGGTGAGGGTTAGGTTTAGGGTTAGGTTTAGGATAAGGGTAAGAGTTAGGATTAGGGTTAGCGTTAGTGTTAGGTTTAGGGTTAGGGTTAGGATAAGGACAAGGGTTAGGTTTAGGGTTAGGGTTAAGGTTAGGGTTAGGATTAGGGTTAGGCTTAGTGTTAAGGTTAGGGTTAGGGTTAGGGTTAGGGTAAGGTTAGAGTTAGAGTTAGGGTAAGGGTTAGGGATAGAGTTAGGGTTAGGATTAGGGTTAGAGTTATGTTTAGTTTTAGGGTTAGGAGTTAGGCTTAGGGTTAGGGATAGGGTACGGTTAGGTTTAGGGTTAGGTTTAGTTTAAGGGTTAGGGTTAGGTTTAGGGTAAGTGTAAGGGTTAGTGTTAGGGTAAGAGTTTGGGTAGGTTTAGGGTAAGGGTTAGGGTTAGGATTAGGGTTAGGGTTAGGGTAATGGTTAGGGTTAGGGTAGGGTTAGGTTTAGGGTTAGGGATAGGGTAAGGGTAAGGGCTAGATTTACGGTTAGGTTTACGGTTGGGGTTAAGGTTAGGTTTAGGGTTAGGGTTAGGGTTAGGGTTAAGGATAGGGTTAGGGTTAGGGTAAGTGTAAGGGTTAGGTTAGGGTTAGGGTTCGGTTTAAGGTTAGGTTTAGGATTAGGTTTAGGTTTAGGATTAGGGTTATGGTAGAGTAAGGATTAGGGTTATGGTTAGGGTTAGGCTTAGTGTTAGGGTAAGGGTAAGGGTAAGGGTTAGGGTTAAGATTAGGGTTAGGGTTAGGGTAAAGGTTAGGGTTAAGGATAGGGTTAGGGTTAGGGTAAGTGTAAGGGTTAGGTTAGGGTTAGCGTTCGGGTTAAGGTTAGGGTTAGGATTAGGGTTAGGTTTAGGATTAGGGTTATGTTAGAATAAGGGTTAGGGTTAGGGTTAGGGTTAGGGTTAGGCTTAGTGTTAGGGTAAGGGTAAGGGGAAGGGGTAGGGTTAGGGTTAGGGTTAGGGTTAAGGTTGAGGTTAGGGTTATGGTTAGGGTTAGGGTTAGGTTTGAGGTTCGGGTTAGGGTTAGGATTAGGGTAAGGGTTAGGGACAGGGTTAGGGTTAGGGTAAGTGTTAGGGTTAGGGTTAGAGTTAGGGTTAAGTTTAGGGTAAGGGCAAGGGTTAGGGTTAAGGTAGGGTTTAGGGTAAATGTAAGTGTTAGTGTTAGGTTTAAGTTTAGGATAAGGGTAATGATTAGGGTTTGGTTTAGGGGTAGAGTTAGAGGTTAGAGTTAGGGTTAGGGTTAGGGTGAGGGTTAGGGTTAGGGTTAGGGTTCGGGTTCGTGTTAGGTTTACGGTTAGGGTTAGGGTAAGGTAAGGATTAGGGTTAGGGTTAGGGTTAAGTTTTGGGTTAGGGTTAGGGTTAGTTTTAAGGTTAGGGTTAGGGTTAGGGTTAGGGTTAGGGTTAGGTTTAAGTTTAGGGTTAGGGTTAGGGTTAGGGTTAGGGTTCGTGTTAGGTTTACGGTTAGGGTTAGGGTAAGGGAAGGGTTAGGGTTAGGGTTAGGGTTAAGTTTTGGGTTAGGGTTAGGGTTAGGTTTAAGGTTAGGGTTAGGGTTAGGGTTAGGGTAAGGTTTAGGGTTAGGGTTAGGGTTAGGGTTAGAGTTAGGTTTAGGTTTAGGGTTAGGGGTTAGGCTTAGGGTTAGGGTAAGGGTTAGGGTTAGGGTTAGGGTTAGTTTAAGGTTACGGTTAGGGTTAGGGTAAGGGTAAGGGTTAGGGTTAGGGTAAGAGTTTGGTTTAGGTTTAGGGTTAGGGTTAGGGTAAGGGTAAGGGTTAGGGTTAGGATTAGGGTTAGGGTTAGGGTAATGGTTAGTGTTAGGGTTAGGGTTAGGTTTAGGGATAGGGTAAGGGTAAGGGTTAGGGTTAGGGTTAGGGTTAGGGTTATGCTTAGGGTTAGGGTTAGGATTAGGTTTAGGTTTGGGGTTAGGGTTACGTTTAGTGTTAGGGTTAGGCTCAGGTTATGTGTTAGGGTTAGGGTTACGGTTAGGGTTAGGGTTAGGGTAAGTGTTAGGATTAGGGTTACGGTTACGGTTAGTATTAGGGTAAGGGTACGGGTTAGGGTTAAAGTTAGGGTCAGGGTTAGTGTTAGGGTTAGGGTTAGGGTAAGGGTAAGAGTTAGGGTTAGGGTTAGGGTTAAGGTTAGGGTTAGGGTTAGCTTTAGGGTTAGGATTAGGGTTATGGTTAGGGTAAGGTTTAGGGTTAGGGTTAGGGTTAGGGTTAGGCTTAGTGTTAGGGTAAGGGTAAGGGTAAGGGAAAAGGTTTGGGTTAGGGTTAGGGTTAAGGTTGAGGTTAGGGTTACGGTTAGGGTTAGGTTTAAGGTTAGGATTAGGGTTAGGGTTAAGGTAAGGGTTAGAGTTAGGATTAGGGTAAGGGTAAGGGTTAGTCTTACTGTTAGAGTAAGGGTGAGGGTTAGGGTTAGGGTTAGGGTTAAGTTTGAGGTTAGGGTTAGGTTTAGGGTAAGGGTAAGGGTTAGGGTTAGGGGTAGGGTTAGGGTTTACGTTAGGATTAGAGTTAAAGGAAGGGTTGTGGTTAGGGTTAGGGTAAGGGTTAGGGTTTATGGTTAGTGTTAGGTTTAGGGTTAGGGTAAGGGTTGGGTTTAGGGTTAGGGTTAGGTTTAGGGTTAGGTTTAGGGTTAGGGGTTAAGATTAATGTTATGGGTTAGGTTAGGGTTAGGGTTAGGGTTAGGTTTATGTTTGAGGTTAGGGTTAGGGTTAGGGATAGGGTAAGGGTTAGCGTTAGGGTTAGGGTAATGGTTAGGGTTAGGGTTAGGGTAGGGTTTAGGGTAAGGGTAAGTGTTAATGTTAGGGTTAAGTTTAGGATAAGGGTAAGGATTAGGGTTTGGTTTAGGATTAGGGTTAGAGGTTAGAGTTAGGGTTAGGGTTAGGGTGAGGGTTAGGTTTTGGGTTAGGGTTAGGGAAAGGGTAAGGGTTAGGATTAGGGTTAGCGTTAGGGTTAGGGTTCGTGTTAGGTTTAGGGTTAGGTTTAGGGTAAGGGCAAGGGTTAGGGTTAGGGTTAGGGTTAAGGTTAGGGTTAGGTTTAGGGTTAGGGTTAGTGTTAAGGTTAGGTTTAGGGTTAGGTTTAGGGTTAGGGTAAGGGTTAGGGTTAGGGTTAGGGTGAGGGTTAGAGTTAGGTTTAGGGTTAGGGTTAGGGTTAGAGTTAGGTTTACGGTTAGGGTTAGGGGTTAGTCTTAGGGGTAGGGGTAGGGTAAGGGTTAGGGTTAGGGTTAGTTTAAGGGTTAGGGTTAGGGTTAGGGTAAGGGTAAGGGTTAGGGTTAGGGTAAGTGTTAGGGTTAGGTTTAGGGTTAGGATTAGGTTTAGGGTAAGGATAAGGATTAGGGTTAGGATTAGGTTTAGGTTTAGTGTAATGGTTAGTGCTAGCGTTAGGGTTAGGTTTAGAGAGAGGGTAAGAGTAAGGGTTAGTGTTAGGGTTACGGTTAGGATTAGGGTTGGGGTTAAGGTTAGGGTTAGGGTTAGCCTACATTTAAGGATTAGGGTTAGGTTTAGGGTTAGGGTTATGCTTAGGGTTAGGGTTAGTTTTAGGATTAGAGTTAGGTTCAGGGTTAGGATTAGGCTTAGGGTTAGGGTTAGGGTAAGGGTAAGAGTTAGGGTTAAACTTAGGGTCAAGATTAGGGTTAGGGTTAGGGTTAGGGTTAAGGTTAGGGTTAGGGTTAGGTTAAGGTTAGGGTTAGGGTTATGGTTGAGGTTAGGGTTAGGGTTAGGGATAGGGAAAGGGTTAGGGTTAGGGTTAGGGTAAGGGTTAGGGTTAGGGTTATGGTAGGGTTTAGGGTAAGGGTAAGTGTTAATGTTAGGGTTAAGTTTAGGATAAGGGTAAGGATTAGGGTTTGGTTTAGGATTAGGGTTAGAGGTTAGAGTTAGGGTTAGGGTTAGGGTGAGGGTTAGGTTTAGGGTTAGGGTTAGGGAAAGGGTTAGGTTTATGGTTAGGGTTAGGGTAAGGGTTAGGGTTAGGGGTTAAGATTAATGTTATGGCTTAGGTTAGAGTTAGGGTTAGGGTTAGGGTTAGGGTTAAGTTTGAGGTTAGGGTTAGGGTTAGGGATAGGGTAAGGGTTAGGGTTAGGGTTAGGGTAAGGGTTAGGGTTAGGGTTAGGGTAGGGTTTAGGGTAAGGGTAAGTGTTAGTGTTAGGGTTAAGTTTGGGATAAGGGTAAGGATTAGGGTTTGGTTTAGGATTAGGGTTAGAGGTTAGAGTTAGGGTTAGGGTTGGGGTGAGGGTTAGGTTTAGGGTTAGGGTTAAGGAAAGGGTAAGGGTTAGGGTTAGGGTTAGGGTGAGGGTTAGGGTTAGGGTAAGGGTTAGGGTAGGATTAGGGTTAGGGTTAGTGTAATGGTTAGTGTTAGCGTTAGGGTTAGGTTTAGGGAAAGGGTAAGGGTAAGGGTTAGTGTTAGGGTTACGGTTAGGTTTAGGGTTGGGGTTAAGTTTAGGTTTAGGGTTAGCGTACGTTTAAGGATTAGGGTTACGGTTAGGGTTAGGGTTATGCTTAGGGTTAGGGTTAGGGTTACGATTAGGGTTAGGTTCAGGGTTAGGATTAGGCTTAGGGTTAGGGTTAGGGATAGGGTAAGGGTAAGAGTTAGGGTTAAAGTTAGGGTCAAGATTAGGGTTAGGGTTAGGGTTAGGGTTAGGGTTAAGATTAGGGTTAGGGTTAGGGTTAGGGTAAGGGTTAGGGTTAGGGTTAGGGTAGGGTTTAGGGTAAGGGTAAGTGTTAGTGTTAGGGTTAAGTTTAGGATAAGGGTAAGGATTAGGGTTTGGGTTAGGATTAGGGTTAGAGGTTAGACTTAGGGTTAGGGTTAGGGTGAGGGTTAGGTTTAGGGTTAGGGTTAGGGAAAGGGTAAGGGTTAGGGTTAGGGTAAGCGTTAGGGTTACGGTTCGTGTTAGGTTTAGGGTTAAGTTTAGGGTAAGGGCAAGGGTTAGGGTTAGGGTTAGGGTTAAGTTTAGGGTTAGGGTTAGGGTTAGGGTTAGTGTTAAGGTTAGGATTAGGGTTAGGTTTAGGGAAAGGGTAAGAATTAGGGTTAGGATTAGGTTTAGGGTTAGTGTTATGTTTAGTGCTAGCGTTAGGGTTAGGTTTAGAGAGAGGGTAAGGGTAAGGGTTAGTGTTAGGGTTACGGTTAGGTTTAGGGTTGGGGTTAAGGTTAGGGTTAGGGTTAGCCTACATTTAAGGATTAGGGTTAGGGTTAGGGTTAGGGTTATGCTTAGGATTAGGGTTAGTTTTAGGATTAGGGTTAAGTTTAGGGTTAGGATTAGGCTTAGGGTTAGGGTTAGGGTAAGGGTAAGAGTTAGGGTTAAACTTAGGGTCAAGATTAGAGTTAGGGTTAGGGTTAGGGTTAAGGTTAGGGTTAGGGTTAGGGTTAGGGTTATGGTTGAGGTTAGGGTTAGGGTTAGGGATAGGGTAAGGGTTAGGGTTAGGGTTAGGGTAAGGGTTAGGGTTAGGGTTAGGGTAGGGTTTAGGGTAAGGGTAAGTGTTAGTGTTAGGGTTAAGTTTAGGATAAGGGTAAGGATTAGGGTTTGGGTTAGGATTAGGGTTAGAGGTTAGAGTTAGGGTTAGTGTTAGGGTGAGGGTTAGGTTTAGGGTTAGGGTTAGGGAAAGGGTAAGGGTTAGGGTTAGGGTTAGCGTTAGGGTTAGGGTTCGTGTTAGGTTTAGGGTTAGGTTTAGGGTAAGGGCAAGGGTTAGGGTTAGGGTTAAGGTTAGGGTTAGGGTTAGGATTAGGGTTAGTGTTAAGGTTAGGGTTAGGGTTAGGTTTAGGTTTAGGGTAAGGGTTAGGGTTAGGGTTAGGGTTAGGGTTAGAGTTAGGGTTAGGGTTAGGGTTAGGGGTTAGGCTTAGGGTTAGGGTTAGGGTAAGGGTTAGGGTTAGGATTAGTTTAAGGGTTTGGTTTAGGTTTAGGGTTAGGGTTAGGGTAAGGGTTAGGGTTAGGGTTAGGGTTAGTGTAAGGGTTAGGGTTAGGGTTAGGGTTAAGATTAGGGTTAGGGTTAAGGTTAGGGTTAGGGTAAGGGTTAGGGTTAGGGTTAGGGTAGGGTTTAGGGTAAGGGTAAGTGTTAGTGTTAGGGTTAAGTTTAGGATAAGGGTAAGGATTAGGGTTTGGGTTAGGATTAGGGTTAGAGGTTAGACTTAGGGTTAGAGTTAGGGTGAGGGTTAGGTTTAGGGTTAGGGTTAGGGAAAGGGTAAGGGTTAGGGTTAGGGTAAGCGTTAGGGTTACGGTTCGTGTTAGGTTTAGGGTTAAGTTTAGGGTAAGGGCAAGGGTTAGGGTTAGGGTTAGGGTTAAGTTTAGGGTTAGGGTTAGGGTTAGGGTTAGTGTTAAGGTTAGGATTAGGGTTAGGTTTAGGGAAAGGGTAAGAATTAGGGTTAGGATTAGGTTTAGGGTTAGTGTTATGTTTAGTGCTAGCGTTAGGGTTAGGTTTAGAGAGAGGGTAAGGGTAAGGGTTAGTGTTAGGGTTACGGTTAGGTTTAGGGTTGGGGTTAAGGTTAGGGTTAGGGTTAGCCTACATTTAAGGATTAGGGTTAGGGTTAGGGTTAGGGTTATGCTTAGGATTAGGGTTAGTTTTAGGATTAGGGTTAAGTTTAGGGTTAGGATTAGGCTTAGGGTTAGGGTTAGGGTAAGGGTAAGAGTTAGGGTTAAACTTAGGGTCAAGATTAGAGTTAGGGTTAGGGTTAGGGTTAAGGTTAGGGTTAGGGTTAGGGTTAGGGTTATGGTTGAGGTTAGGGTTAGGGTTAGGGATAGGGTAAGGGTTAGGGTTAGGGTTAGGGTAAGGGTTAGGGTTAGGGTTAGGGTAGGGTTTAGGGTAAGGGTAAGTGTTAGTGTTAGGGTTAAGTTTAGGATAAGGGTAAGGATTAGGGTTTGGGTTAGGATTAGGGTTAGAGGTTAGAGTTAGGGTTAGTGTTAGGGTGAGGGTTAGGTTTAGGGTTAGGGTTAGGGAAAGGGTAAGGGTTAGGGTTAGGGTTAGCGTTAGGGTTAGGGATCGTGTTAGGTTTAGGGTTAGGTTTAGGGTAAGGGCAAGGGTTAGGGTTAGGGTTAAGGTTAGGGTTAGGGTTAGGATTAGGGTTAGTGTTAAGGTTAGGGTTAGGGTTAGTTTTAGGTTTAGGGTAAGGGTTAGGGTTAAGGTTAGGGTTAGGGTTAGGGTTAGAGTTAGGGTTAGGGTTAGGGTTAGGGGTTAGGCTTAGGGTTAGGGTTAGGGTAAGGGTTAGGGTTAGGATTAGTTTAAGGGTTTGGTTTAGGTTTAGGGTTAGGGTTAGGGTAAGGGTTAGGGTTAGGGTTAGGGTTAGTGTAAGGGTTAGGGTTAGGGTTAGGGTTAAGATTAGGATAAGGGTAAGGATTAGGGTTTGGGTTAGGATTAGGGTTAGAAGTTAGACTTAGGGTTAGGGTTAGAGTGAGGGTTAGGTTTAGGGTTAGGGTTAGGGAAAGGGTAAGGGTTAGGGTTAGGGTAAGCGTTAGGGTTACGGTTCGTGTTAGGTTTAGGGTTAAGTTTAGGGTAAGGGCAAGGGTTAGGGTTAGGGTTAGGGTTAAGTTTAGGGTTAGGGTTAGGGTTAGGGTTAGTGTTAAGGTTAGGATTAGGGTTAGGTTTAGGGAAAGGGTAAGAATTAGGGTTAGGATTAGGTTTAGGGTTAGTGTTATGTTTAGTGCTAGCGTTAGGGTTAGGTTTAGAGAGAGGGTAAGGGTAAGGGTTAGTGTTAGGGTTACGGTTAGGTTTAGGGTTGGGGTTAAGGTTAGGGTTAGGGTTAGCCTACATTTAAGGATTAGGGTTAGGGTTAGGGTTAGGGTTATGCTTAGGATTAGGGTTAGTTTTAGGATTAGGGTTAAGTTCAGGGTTAGGATTAGGCTTAGGGTTAGGGTTAGGGTAAGGGTAAGAGTTAGGGTTAAACTTAGGGTCAAGATTAGAGTTAGGGTTAGGGTTAGGGTTAAGGTTAGGGTTAGGGTTAGGGTTAGGGTTATGGTTGAGGTTAGGGTTAGGGTTAGGGATAGGGTAAGGGTTAGGGTTAGGGTTAGGGTAAGGGTTAGGGTAGGGTTAGGGTAGGGTTTAGGGTAAGTGTAAGTGTTAATGTTAGGGTTAAGTTTAGGATAAGGGTAAGGATTAGGGTTTGGTTTAGGATTAGGGTTAGAGGTTAGAGTTAGGGTTAGGGTTAGGGTGAGGGTTAGGTTTAGGGTTAGGGTTAGGGAAAGGGTTAGGGTTAGGGTTAGGGTTAGGGTAAGTGTTAGGGTTAGGGGTTAAGACTAATGTTATGGGTTAGGTTAGGGTTAGGGTTAGGGTTAGGGTTAGGGTTAAGTTTGAGGTTAGGGTTAGGGTTAGGGATAGGGTAAAGGTTAGGGTTAGGGTTAGGGTAAGGGTTAGGGTTAGGGTTAGGGTTAGGGTAGGGTTTAGGGTAAGGGTAAGTGTTAGTGTTAGGGTTAAGTTTAGGATAAGGGTAAGGATTAGGGTTTGGTTTAGGATCAGGGTTAGAGGTTAGAGTTAGGTTTAGGGTTAGGGTGAGGGTTAGGGTTAGGGTTAGGGTAAGGGTTAGGGTAGGATTAGGGTTAGGGTTAGTGTAATGGTTAGTGTTAGCGTTAGGGTTAGGTTTAGGGAAAGGGTAAGGGTAAGGGTTAGTGTTAGGGTTACGGTTAGGTTTAGGGTTGGGGTTAAGTTTAGGTTTAGGGTTAGCGTACGTTTAAGGATTAGGGTTACGGTTAGGGTTAGGGTTATGCTTAGGGTTAGGGTTAGGGTTAGGATTAGGGTTAGGTTCAGGGTTAGGATTAGGCTTAGGGTTAGGGTTAGGTTTAGGGTAAGGGTAAGAGTTAGGGTTAAAGTTAGGGTCAAGATTAGGGTTAGGGTTAGGGTTAGGGTTAGGGTTAACATTAGTGTTAGGGTTAGGGTTAGGGTAAGGGTTAGGGTTAGGGTGAGGGTTAGGGTAGGGTTTAGGGTAAGGGTAAGTGTTAGTGTTAGGGTTAAGTTTAGGATAAGGGTAAGGATTAGGGTTTGGGTTAGGATTAGGGTTAGAGGTTAGAGTTAGAGTTAGGGTTGGGGTGAGGGTTAGGTTTAGGTTTAGGGTTAGGGAAAGGGTAAGGTTTAGGGTTAGGGTTAGCGTTAGGGTTAGGGTTCATGTTAGGTTTAGGTTTAGATTTAGGGTAAGGGCAAGGGTTAGGGTTAGGGTTAGGGTTAAGGTTAGGGTTAGGGTTAGGGTTAGGTTTAGTGTTAAGGTTAGGGTTAGGGTTAGGTTTAGGGTTAGGGTAAGGCTTAGGTTTAGGGTTAGGGTTAGGGTTAGGATTAGAGTTAGATTTAGGGTTAGGTTTAGGGGTTAGGCTTAGGGTTAGGGTTAGGGTAAGGGTACGGGTTAGGGTTAGTTTAAGGGTTTGGGTAAGATTTAGGGTAAGGGTAATGGTTAGGGTTAGGGTAAGTGTTAGGGTTAGGTTTAGGGTTTGGGTTCGGTTTAGGGTAAGGGTAAGTGTTAGGGTTAGGATTAGGGTTAGCGTTAGTGTAATGGTTAGTGTTAGGGTTAGGGTTAGTTTTAGGGTTGGGGTTAAGGTTAGGTTTAGGGTTAGCGTACCTTTAAGGATTAGGGTTAGGGTTAGGGTTATGCTTAGGTTTAGGGTGAGGGTTAGGATTAGGGTTAGGTTCAGGGTTAGGATTAGGCTTAGGTTTAGGGTTAGGGTTAGGGTAAGGGTAAGAGTTAGGGTTAAAGTTAGGTTCAAGATTAGGGTTAGGGTTAGGGTAACGGTAAGGTTTAGGGTTAGGTTTAGGGTTAGGGTAAGGGTAAGGGTTAGGTTTAGGGTTAGGGTTAGGTTTAGGGTTAGGGTTAGGGTAAGGATAAATGTTAGAGTTAAGGTTAGGGTTAGGGTTAGGGTTAGGTTTAAGGTTAATGTGAGGGTAAGGGTAAGGGTTAGGGTTAAGATTAGGGTTAGGTTTAGGGTAAGGATTAGGGTTAGGGTTAGGGGTAGGGTTAGGGTAAGGGTTAGGGTTAGGGTTAGGGTTAGGTTGAGGGTTGGGATTAAGGATAGGCTTAGGGCTAGGGTAAGGGTAAGGGTTAGGTTTGGGTTAGGGTTAGGGTTATGGTAAGGGTAGGGTTAGGGTTAGGGTTAAGGTTAGGCTTAGAGTTAGGGTTAGGGTAAGGGTAAGGGGTAGGGTAGTATTAGAGGTAGGGTTAGGGTTATGCTTAATGTTAGGGTAAGGGTAAGGGTAAGGGGTAGTGTTAGGGTTAGTGTTAGGATTAAGGTTGAGGTTAGGGTTACGTTTTGGGTTAGGATTAGGGTTAGTGTTAGGGTAAGGGTTAAGGTTAGGGTTAGGGTTAGGCTTAGTGTTAGAGTAAGGGTAAGGGTTAGGGTTAGGGTTAGGGTGATGGTTAAGTTTGAGGTTAGGGTTAGGGTTAGGGTAAGGGTTAGGGTTAGGGTTAGGGTTAGGGTTAGGTAAGGGTTAGGGTTAGGGTTAGAGTTAGGGTTAGAGTTAGGGTAAGGGCAAGGTTTAAGGTTAGTGTTAAGTTTAGGGTTAGGGTTAGGGTTAGGGTTAGGCTCAGGTTATGTGTTAGGGTTAGGGTTAGTGTTAGTGTTAGTGTTAGTGTTAGGATAAGGGTTAGGGTTTGGGTAAGGGTAAGTGTTAGGGTTAGGGTTAGGTTTAGCATTAGGTTAAGGGTTAGGGTTAGGGGTTAGGGTTAGGGTTAGGTTTAGGGATAGGTTTAGGTTTAGAGTTAGATTTAGGGTTGGTTAAGGGTAAGGGTTAGGGCTAGGGTTAGGGTTAGGTTAAGGGTCAGGGTTAGGGTTAGGGATAGGGTTAACGTAAGGGTTATGGTTAGGGTTAGGGTTAGGGTTAGGGTTAGGGTAAGGGTTAGGGTAGGATTAGGGTTAGGGTTAGTGTAATGGTTAGTGTTAGCGTTAGGGTTAGGTTTAGGGATAGGGTAAGGGTAACGGTTAGTGTTAGGGTTACGGTTAGGTTTAGGGTTGGGGTTAAGGTTAGGTTTAGGGTTAGCGTACGTTTAAGGATTAGGGTTAGGGTTAGGGTTATGCTTAGGGTTAGGGTTAGGGTTAGGATTAGGGTTAGGTTCAGGGTTAGGATTAGGCTTAGGGTTAGGGTTAGGGTTAGGGTAAGGGTAAGAGTTAGGGTTAAAGTTAGGGTCAAGATTAGGCTTAGGGTTAGGGTTAGGGTTAAGAGTAGGGTTAGGGTTAGGGTTAGGGTTAGGGTTAGTTTAAGGGTTAGGGTTAGGGTTATGGTAGGTTTTAGGGTAAGGGTAAGTGTTAGTGTTAGGGTTAAGTTTAGGATAAGGGTAAGGATTAGGGTTTGGGTTAGGATTAGGGTTAGAAGTTAGAGTTAGGGTTAGGGTTAGGGTGAGGGTTAGGTTTAGGGTTAGGTTTAGGGAAAGGGTTAGGGTTAGGGTTAGGGTTAGCGTTAGGGTTAGGGTTCGTGTTAGGTTTAGGGTTAGGTTTAGGGTAAGGGCAAGGGTTAGGGTTAGGGTTAGGGTTAAGTTTAGGGTTAGGGTTAGGGTTAGGGTTAGTGTTAAGGTTAGGGTTAGGGTTAGGTTTAGGTTTAGGGTAAGGGTTAGGGTTAGGGTAAGGGTTAGAGTTAGGTTTAGGGTTACGTTTAGGGGTTAGGCTTAGGGTTAGGGTTAGGGTAAGGGTACGGGTTACGGTTAGTTTAAGGGTTTGGGTTAGGGTTAGGGTTAGGGTTAGGGTTAGGGTTAGTTTAAGGGTTTGGGTTAGTTTTAGGGTTAGGGTTAGGGTAAGGGTTAGGGTTTGGGTAGGGTTTAGGGTAAGGGAAAGTGTTAGTGTTAGGGTTAAGTTTAGGATAAGGGTAAGGTTAGGGTTTGGGTTAGGATTAGGGTTAGATGTTAGACTTAGGGTTAGGGTTAGGGTGAGGGTTAGGTTTAGTGTTAGGGTTAGGGAAAGGTTAAGGGTTAGGGTTAGGGTTAGCATTAGGGTTAGGGTTCGTGTTAGGTTTAGGGTTAAGTTTAGGGTAAGGGCAAGGGTTAGGGTTAGGATTAGGGTTAAGTTTAGGGTTAGGGTTAGGGTTAGGGTTAGTGTTAAGGTTAGGGTTAGGGTTAGGTTTAGGTTTAGGGTAAGGGTTAGGGTTAGGGTTAGGGTTAGAGTTAGGTTTATGGTTACGTTTAGGGGTTAGGCTTAGGGTTAGGGTTAGGGTAAGGGTACGGGTTAGG
Organism: Megascapheus bottae; assembly: GCA_024803745.1. NCBI lineage: Eukaryota > Metazoa > Chordata > Mammalia > Rodentia > Geomyidae > Megascapheus > Megascapheus bottae. Next base: position 8,265,685 of record JANJXV010000038.1, on the reverse strand, counting down.
GTTAGTTTAAGGGTTTGGGTTAGGGTTAGGGTTAGGGTTAGGGTTAGGGATAGGTTTAGGTTTAGAGTTACATTTAGGGTTGGTTAAGGGTAAGGGTTAGGGCTAGGTTTAGGGTTAGGTTAAGGGTCAGGGTTAGGGTTAGGGATAGGGTTAACGTGAGGGTTATGGTTAGGGTTAGGGTTAGGGTTAGGGTAAGGGTTAGGGTAGGATTAGGGTTAGGGTTAGTGTAATGGTTAGTGTTAGCGTTAGGGTTAGGTTTAGGGATAGGGTAAGGGTAAGGTTTAGTGTTAGGGTTACGGTTAGGTTTAGGGTTGGGGTTAAGGTTAGGTTTAGGGTTAGCGTACGTTTAAGGATTAGGGTTAGGGTTATGCTTAGGGTTAGGGTTATTGTTAGGATTAGGGTTAGGTTCAGGGTTAGGATTAGGCTTAGGGTTAGGGTTAGGGTTAGGGTAAGAGTTAGGGTTAAAGTTAGGGTCAAGATTAGGGTTAGGGTTAGGGTTAGGGTTAAGATTAGGGTTAGGGTTAGGGTTAGGGTTAGGGTAAGGGTTAGGTTTAGGGTTAGGGTAGGGTTTAGTGTAAGGGTAAGTGTTAGTGTTAGGGTTAAGTTTAGGATAAGGGTAAGGATTAGGGTTTGGGTTAGGATTAGGGTTAGAGGTTAGAGTTAGGGTTAGGGTTAGGGTGAGGGTTAGGTTTAGGGTTAGGGTTAGGGTTAGGGAAAGGGTAAGGGTTAGGGTTATGGTTAGGGTTAGGCTCAGGTTATGTGTTAGGGTTAGGTTTAGGGTTAGGGTTAGTGTTAGGATAAGGGTTAGGGTTAGCGTAAGGGTAAGTGTTAGGGTTAGGGTTAGATTTAGCATTAGGTTAAGGGTTAGGGTTAGGGGTTAGGTTTAGGGTTAGGGTTAGGCATAGGTTTAGGTTTAGAGTTAGATTTAGGGTTGGTTAAGAGTAAGGGTTAGGGTTAGGGTTAGGGTTAGGTTAAGGGTCAGGGTTAGGGTTAGGGATAGGGTTAACGTAAGGGTTATGGTTAGGGTTAGGGTTAGGGATAGGGTAAGGGTTAGGGTAGGATTAGGGTTAGGGTTAGTGTAATGGTTAGTGTTAGCGTTAGGGTTAGGTTTAGGGATAGGGTAAGGGTAAGGTTTAGTGTTAGGGTTAAGGTTAGGTTTAGGGTTGGGGTTAAGGTTAGGTTTAGGGTTATCGTACGTTTAAGGATTAGGGTTAGGTTTAGGGTTAGGATTAGGCTTAGGGTTAGGGTTAGGGTTAGGGTAAGGGTAAGAGTTAGGGTTAAAGTTAGGGTCAAGATTAGGGTTAGGGTTAGGGTTAGGGTTAGGGTTAAGATTAGGGTTAGGGTTAGGGATAGGGTTAGTTTAAGGGTTAGGGTTAGGGTTAGGGTTAGGGTAGGGTTTAGGGTAAGGGTAAGTGTTAGTGTTAGGGTTAAGTTTAGGATAAGGGTAAGGATTAGGGTTTGGGTTAGGATTAGGGTTAGAGGTTAGAGTTAGGGTTAGGGTTAGGGTGAGGGTTAGGTTTAGGTTTAGGGTTAGGGAAAGGGTTAGGGTTAGGGTTAGGGTTAGCGTTAGGGTTAGGGTTCGTGTTAGGTTTAGGGTTAGGTTTAGGGTAAGGGCAAGGGTTAGGGTTAGGGTTAGGCTTAAGGTTAGGGTTAGGGTTAGGATTAGGGTTAGTGTTAAGGTTAGGGTGAGGATTAGGTTTAGGTTTAGGGTAAGGGTTAGGTTTAGGGTTAGGGTTAGGATTAGAGTTAGGTTTAGGGTTAGGGTTAGGGGTTAGGCTTAGGGTTAGGGTTAGGGTAAGGGTTAGGTTTAGGGTTAGTTTAAGTGTTTGGGTTAGGTTTAGGGTTAGGGTTAGGGTAAGGGTTAGGGTTAGGGTTAGTGTTAGGGTAAGGGTTAGGGTTAGGGTTTGGGTTAAGATTAGGGTTAGGGTAAGGGTTAGGGTTAGGTTTAGGGTAGGGTTTAGGGTAATGGTAAGTGTTAGTGTTAGGGTTAAGTTTAGGATAAGGGTAAGGATTAGGGTTTGGGTTAGGCTTAGGGTTAGAGGTTAGACTTAGGGTTAGGGTTAGGGTGAGGGTTAGGTTTAGTGTTAGGGTTAGGGAAAGGTTAAGGCTTAGGGTTATGGTTAGCATTAGTGTTAGGGTTCGTGTTAGGTTTAGGGTTAATTTTAGGGTAAGGGCAAGGGTTAGGGTTAGGGTTAGGGTTAAGGTTAGGGTTAGGGTTAGGGTTAGGGTTAGTGTTAAGGTTAGAGTTAAGGTTAGGTTTAGGGTTAGGGTAAGGCTTAGGGTTAGGGTTAGGGTTAGGGTAAGGGTTAGGGTTAGGGTTAGTTTAAGGGTTTGGGTTAGGTTTAGGGTAAGGGTAACGGTTAGGGTTAGGGTAAGTGTTAGGGTTAGTTTTAGGGTTTGGGTTAGTTTTAGGGTAAGGGTAAGGGTTAGGGTTAGGATTAGGGTTAGCGTTAGTGTAATGGTTAGTGTTAGGGTTACGGTTAGTTTTAGGGTTGGGGTTAAGGTTAGGTTTAGGGTTAGCGTACCTTTAAGGATTACGGTTAGGCTTAGGGTTATGCTTAGGTTTAGGGTTAGTGTTAGGGTTAGGGTTAGGTTCAGTGTTAGGATTAGGCTTAGGTTTAGGGTTAGGGTTAGGGTAAGGGTAAGAGTTAGGGTTAAAGTTAGGTTCAAGATTAGGGTTAGGGTTAGGGTAACGGTAAGGTTTAGGGTTAGGTTTAGGGTTAGAGTCAGGGTAAGTTTAGGTTTAGGGTTAGGGTTAGGGTTAGAGTTAGGTTTAGGGTTAGGGTTAGGGGTTAGGCTTAGGGTTAGGGTTAGGCTAAGGGTTAGGGTTAGGGTTAGTTTAAGGTTTAGGGTTAGGGTTAGTTAAGGGTAAGGGTTAGGGTTAGGGTAAGTGTTAGGGTTAGGTTTAGGGTTAGGGTTAGGTTAGGGTTAGGGTTAGGGTTAAGGTTAGGGTTAGGGTTAGGGTTAGGGTTAGTGTTAAGGTTAGGTTTAGGGTTAGGGTTAGGGGTTAGGCTTAGGGTTAGGGTTAGGGTAAGGGTTAGGGTAAGGGTTAGGGTTAGGGTTAGAGTTAGGTTTAGGGTTAGGGTTAGGGGTTAGGCTTAGGGTTAGGGTTAGGGTAAGGGTTAGGGTTAGGGTTAGTTTAAGGTTTAGGGTTAGGGTTAGTTAAGGTTAAGGGTTAGGGTTAGGGTAAGTGTTAGGGTTAGGTTTAGGGTTAGGGTTAGGTTTAGGGTAAGGGTAAGGGTTAGGGTTAGGGTTATGCTTAGGGTTAGGGTTAGCGTTAGGATTAGGTTTAGGTTCAGGGTTAGGGTTAGGTTTAGGGTTAAGGTTAGGGTTAGGGTAAGGTTAAGAGTTAGGGTTAAAGTTAGGGTCAAGATTAGGGTTAGGGTTAGGGTTAAGGTTAGGGTTAAGGTTAGGGTTAGGGTTAGGGTAAGTGTTAGGGTTAGGAGTAGGGTAGGGTTTAGGGTAAGGGTAAGTGTTAGTGTTAGGGTTAAGTTTAGGATAAGGGTAAGGATTAGGGTTTGGTTTAGGATTAGGGTTGGAGGTTAGAGATAGGGTTAGGGTTAGGGTGAGGGTTAGGTTTAGGGTTAGGGTTTGGGAAAGGGTAAGGGTTAGGGTTAGCATTAGAGTTAGGGTTCGTGTTAGGTTTAGGGTTAGGTTTATGGTAAGGGCAAGGGTTAGGTTTAGGGTTAGGGTTAAGGTTAGGGTTAGGGTTAGGGTTAGGGTTAGTGTTAAGGTTAGGGTTAGGTTTAGGTTTAGGGTTACGGTAAGGGTTAGGGTTAGGGTTAGGGTTAGGGTAAGAGTTAGAGTTAGGGGTTAAGATTAATGTTATGGGTTAGGTTACTTGTTTGGGTTAGGGTTATGGTTATGGTTAGGATTAGGGTTAGGGTTAGGGTAAGTGTTAGGGTTAGGGATAGTGTTAGGGTTAGGGTAAGGGTAAAGGTTAGGGTTAGGGGTAGGGTTAGGGTTGACGTTAGGGTTAGAGTTAAAGGAAGGGTTATGGTTAGGGTTAGGGTAAGGGTTAGGGTTAAGGTTAGTGTTAGGGTTAGGGTTAGAGTAAGGGTACGGGTTGGGGTCAGGGTTAGGTTTAGGGTTAGGGTAAGGGTTAGGGTTAGGGTTTAAGATTAATGTTATGGGTTAGGTTAGGTTTAGGTTTAGGGTTAGGGTTAGGGTTAAGTTTGAGGTTAGGGTTAGGTTTAGGGATAGGGTAAGGGTTAGGGTTAGGGTTAGGGTAAGGGTTAGGGTTAGGGTTAGGGTTAGGGTAGGCTTTAGGGTAAGGGTAAGTGTTAGTGTTAGGGTTAAGTTTAGGATAAGGGTAAGGATTAGGGTTTGGGTTAGGATTAGGGTTAGAGGTTAGAGTTAGGGTTAGGGTTAGGGTGAGGGTTAGGTTTAGGGTTAGGGTTAGGGAAAGGGTAAGGGTTAGGGTTAGGGTTAGCGTTAGGGTTAGGGTTCGTGTTAGGTTTAGGGTTAGGTTTAGGGTAAGGGCAAGGGTTAGGGTTAGGGTTAGGGTTAAGGTTAGGGTTAGGGTTAGGGTTAGGGTTAGTGTAAGGGTTAGGGTAGAATTAGGGTTAGGTTTAGTGTAATGGTTAGTGTTAGCGTTAGGGTTAGGTTTAGGGATAGGGTAAGGGTAAGGGTTAGTGTTAGCGTTACGGTTAGGTTTAGGGTTGCGGTTATGGTTAGGTTTAGGGTTAGCGTACTTTTAAGGATTAGGGTTAGGGTTAGGGTTAGGGTTATGCTTAGGGTTAGGGTTAGGGTTAGGATTAGGGTTAGGTTCAGGGTTAGGATTAGGCTTAGGGTTAGGGTTAGGGTTAGTGTAAGGTTAAGAGTTAGGGTTAAAGTTAGGGTCAAGATTAGGGTTAGGGTTAGGGTTAGGGTTAGGGTTAAGATTACGTTAGAGTTAGGGTTAGGGTTAGGGTAAGGGTTAGGATTAGGTTTAGGGTAGGGTTTAGGGTAAGGGTAAGTGTTAGTGTTAGGGTTAAGTTTAGGATAAGGGTAAGGATTAGGGTTTGGGTTAGGATTAGGGTTAGAAGTTAGAGTTAGGGTTAGGGTTAGGGTGAGGGTTAGGTTTAGGGTTAGGGTTAGGGAAAGGGTAAGGTTTAGGGTTAGGGTTAGCGTTAGGGTTAGGGTTCGTGTTAGGTTTAGGGTTAAGTTTAGGGTAAGGGCAAGGGTTAGGGTTAGGGTTAGGGTTAAGGTTAGGGTTAGGGTTAGGATTAGGGTTAGTGTTAAGGTTATGTTTAGGGTTAGGTTTAGGTTTAGGGTAAGGGTTATGGTTAGGGTTGGGTTTAGAGTTAGGTTTAGGGTTAGGTTTAGGGGTTAGGCTTAGGGTTAGGGTTAGGGTAAGGGTTAGGGTTAGGATTAGTTTAAGGGTGTGGGTTAGGTTTAGGGTTAGGGTTACGGTAAGGGTTAGGGTTAGGGTTAGGGTTAGGGTAAGGGTTAGGTTTGGGGTTAGGGTTAAGATTAGGGTTAGGGTTAGGGTTAGGGTTATAGTAAGGGTTAGGGTTAGGGTTAGGGTAGGGTTTAGGGTAAGGGTAAGTGTTAGTGTTAGGGTTAAGTTTAGGATAAGTGTAAGTATTAGAGTTTGGGTTAGGATTAGGTTTAGAGGTTAGACTTAGGGTTAGGGTTAGGGTGAGGTAAGGTTTAGGTTAAGGGTTAGGGAAAGGGTAAGGGTTAGGGTTAGGGTTAGAGTTAGGGTTAGGGTTCGTGTTAGGTTTAGCGTTAAGTCTAGGGTAAGGGCAAGGGTTAGGGTTAGGGTTAGAGTTAAGGTTAGGGTTAGGGTTAGGGTTAGGGTTAGTGTTAAGGTTAGGGTTAGGGTTAGGGTTAAGGTAATGGTTAGGATTAGGGTTAGGGTTAGGGTTAGAGTTAGTTTTAGGGTTAGGGTTAGGGGTTAGGCATAGGGTTAGGGTTAGGGTAAGGGTTAGGTTTAGGGATAGTTTAAGGGTTTGGGTTAGGTTTAGGGTAAGGGTAACGGTTATGGTTAGGGTAAGTGTTAATGTTAGGTTTAGGGTTTGGGTTAGGTTTAGGGTAAGGGTAAGGGTTAGGGTTAGGATTAGGGTAAGGGTTAGTGTAATGGTTAGTGTTAGGATTAGGGTTAGGTTTAGGGATAGGGTAAGGGTAAGGGTTAGTGTTAGGGTTAGGGTTAGGTTTAGGTTTGGGATTAAGGTTAGGTTTAGGGTTAGCGTAAGTTTAAGGATTAGGGTTAGGGTTAGGGTTATGCTTAGGGTTAGGGTTAGGGTTAGGATTAGGGTTAGGTTCAGGTTTAGGATAAGGCTTAGGGTTAGGGTTACGGTTAGGGTTAGGGTAAGGGTAAGAGTTAGGGTTAAAGTTAGGGTCAAGATTAGGGTTAGGGTTAGGGTTAGGGTAACGGTAAGGTTTAGGGTTAGGTTTAGGTTTAGGGTAGGGGTAAGGGTCAGGTTTAGGGTTAGGTTTAGGTTTAGGGTTAGGGTTAGGGTAAGGATAAATGTTAGAGTTAAGGTTAGGGTTAGGGTTAGGGTTAGGTTTAAGGTTAATGTGAGGGTAAGGGTAAGGGTTAGGGTTAAGATTAGGGTTAGGTTTAGGGTAAGGGTTAGGGTTAGGTGTAGGGTTAGGGTATGGGTTAGGGTTAGGGTTAGGTTTAGGGTTGGGGTTAAGGATAGGGTTAGGGTTAGGGTAAGGGTAAGGGTTAGGTTAGGGTTAGGGTTAAAGTTAGTGTTAGTGTTTGGTTTAGAGTTAGTATTAGGGTTATGGTTAGGGTAGGGTTAGGGTTAGGGTTAGGGTAGGCTTAGTGTTAGGGTAAGGGTAAGGGTAAGGGGTAGGGTAGGATTAGGGGTAGGGTTAGGGTTATGCTTAGTGTTAGGGTAACGGTAAGGATAAGGGGTAGGGTTAGGGTTAGGGTTAGGATTAATGTTGAGGTTAGGGTTAGGTTTAGGGTTAGGGTTATGGTTAGGGTTAGGGTAAGGGTTAAGGTTAGGTTTAGGGTTAGGCTTAGTGTTAGAGTAAGGGTAAGGGTTAGGGTTAGGGTTAGGGTGAGGGTTAAGTTTGAGGTTAGGGTAAGGGTTAGGGTTAGGGTTAGGGTAGGGTTTAGGGTAAGGGTAAGTGTTAGTGTTAGGGTTAAGTTTAGGATAAGGATAAGGATTAGGGTTTCGTTTACGATTAGGGTTAGAGGTTAGAGTTAGGGTTAGGGTTAGGGTGAGGGTTAGGTTTAGGGTTAGGGTTAGGGAAAGGGTAAGGTTTAGGGTTAGGGTTAGCGTTAGGGTTAGGGTTCGTGTTAGGTTTAGGGTTAGGTTTAGGGTAAGGGCAAGGTTTAGGGTGAGGTTTAGGGTTAAGGTTAGGGTTAGGGTTAGGGTTAGGGTTAGGGTTAGGGTAAGGGTTAGGGTAGGATTAGGGTTAGGGTTAGTGGAATGGTTAGTGTTAGCGTTAGTGTAAGGTTTAGGGATAGGGTAAGGGTAAGGGTTAGTGTTAGGGTTACGGTTAGGTTTAGGGTTGGAGTTAAGGTTAGGGTTAGGGTTAGCGTACGTTTAAGGATTAGGGTTAGGGTTAGGGTTATGCTTAGGGTTAGAGTTAGGGTTAGGATTAGGGTTAGGTTCAGGGTTAGGATTAGGCTTAGGGTTAGGGTTAGGGTTAGGGTGAGGGTAAGAGTTAGGGTTAAAGTTAGGGTCAAGATTAGGGTTAGGGTTAGGGTTAGGGTTAGGGTTAGGGTTAAGATTAGGGTTAGGGTTAGGGTTAGGGTTAGGGTTAGGGTTAGGGTGAGGGTAGGGTTTAGGGTAACGGTAAGTGTTAGTGTTAGGGTTAAGTTTCGGATAAGGGTAAGGATTAGGTTTTGGGTTAGGATTAGGGTTAGAGGTTAGAGATAGGGTTAGGGTTAGGGTGAGGGTTAGGTTTAGGGTTAGGGTTTGGGAAAGGATAAGGGTTAGGGTTAGGGTTAGAGTTAGAGTTAGGGTTCTTGTTAGGTTTAGGGTTAGGTTTAGGGTAAGGGCAAGGGTTAGGTTTAGGGTTAGGGTTAAGGTTAGGGTTAGGGTTAGGGTTAGGGTTAGTGTTAAGGTTAGGGTTAGGTTTAGGTTTAGGGTTAGGGTAAGGGTTAGGGTTAGGGTTAGGGTAAGAGTTAGGGTTAGGTGTTAAGATTAATGTTATGGGTTAGGTTACTTGTTTGGGTTAGGGTTATGGTTAGGGTTAGGATTAGGGTTAGGGTTAGGGTAAGTGTTAGGGTTAGGGATAGGGTTAGGGTTAGGGTAAGGGTAAAGGTTAGGGTTAGGGGTAGGGTTAGGGTTGACGTTAGGGTTAGAGTTAAAGGAAGGGTTATGGTTAGGGTTAGGGTAAGTTTTAGGGTTAAGTTTAGTGTTAGGGTTAGGGTTAGAGTAAGGGTAAGAATTGGGGACAGGGTTAGGGTTAGGGTTATGGTAAGGGTTAGGGTTAGGGTTTAAGATTAATGTTATGGGTTAGGTTAGGTTTAGGGTTAGGGTTAGGGTTAGGGTTAAGTTTGAGGTTAGGGTTAGGGTTAGGGATAGGGTAAGGGTTAGGGTTAGGGTTAGGGTAAGGGTTAGGGTTAGGGTTAGGGTTAGGGTAGGGTTTAGGGTAAGGGTAAGTGTTAGTGTTAGGGTTAAGTTTAGAATAAGGGTAAGGATTAGGGTTTGGGTTAGGATTAGGGTTAGAGGTTACAGTTAGGGTTAGGGTTAGGGTGAGGGTTAGGTTTAGGGTTAGGGTTAGGGAAAGGGTAAGGGTTAGGGTTAGGGTTAGCGTTAGGGTTAGGGTTCGTGTTAGGTTTAGGGTTAGGTTTAGGGTAAGGGCAAGGGTTAGGGTTAGGGTTAGGGTTAAGGTTAGGGTTAGGGTAAGGGTTAGGGTAAGGGTTAGGGTAGAATTAGGGTTAGGTTTAGTGTAATGGTTAGTGTTAGCGTTAGGGTTAGGTTTAGGGATAGGGTAAGGGTAAGGGTTAGTGTTAGGGTTACGGTTAGGTTTAGGGTTGCGGTTAAGGTTAGGTTTAGGGTTAGCGTACGTTTAAGGATTAGGGTTAGGGTTAGGGTTAGGGTTATGCTTAGGGTTAGGGTTAGGGTTAGGATTAGGGTTAGGTTCAGGGTTAGGATTAGGCTTAGGGTTAGGGTTAGGGTTAGGGTAAGGGTAAGAGTTAGGGTTAAAGTAAGGGTCAAGATTAGGGTTAGGGTTAGGGTTAGGGTTAGGGTTAAGATTACATTAGAGTTAGGGTTAGGGTTAGGGTAAGGGTTAGGGTTAGGTTTAGGGTAGGGATTAGGGTAAGGGTAAGTGTTAGTGTTAGGGTTAAGTTTAGGATAAGGGTAAGGATTAGGGTTTGGGTTAGGATTAGGGTTAGATGTTAGAGTTAGGGTTAGGGTTAGGGTGAGGGTTAGGTTTAGGGTTAGGGTTAGGTAAAGGGTAAGGTTTAGGGTTAGGGTTAGCGTTAGGGTTAGGGTTCGTGTTAGGTTTAGGGTTAGGTTTAGGGTAAGGGCAAGGGTTAGGGTTAGGGTTAGGGTTAAGGTTAGGGTTAGGGTTAGGATTACGGTTAGTGTTAAGGTTAGGGTTAGGGTTAGGTTTAGGTTTAGGGTAAGGGTTATGGTTAGGGTTGGGTTTAGAGTTAGGTTTAGGGTTAGGTTTAGGGGTTAGGCTTAGGGTTAGGGTTAGGGTAAGGGTTAGGGTTAGGATTAGTTTAAGGGTGTGGGTTAGGTTTAGGGTTAGGGTTACGTAAGGGTTAGGGTTAGGGTTAGGGTTAGGGTAAGGGTTAGGTTTGGGGTTAGGGTTAAGATTAGGGTTAGGGTTAGGGTTAGGGTTATAGTAAGGGTTAGGGTTAGGGTTAGGGTAGTGTTTAGGGTAAGGGTAAGTGTTAGTGTTAGGGTTAAGTTTAGGATAAGTGTAAGTATTAGAGTTTGGGTTAGGATTAGGTTTAGAGGTTAGACTTAGGGTTAGGGTTAGGGTGAGGTAAGGTTTAGGTTTAGGGTTAGGGAAAGGGTAAGGGTTAGGGTTAGGGTTAGCGTTAGGGTTAGGGTTCGTGTTAGGTTTAGGGTTAAGTTTAGGGTAAGGGCAAGGGTTAGGGTTAGGGTTAGGGTTAAGGTTAGGGTTAGGGTTAGGGTTAGTGTTAAGGTTAGGGTTAGGGTTAGGGTTACGGTAATGGTTAGGATTAGTGTTAGGGTTAGGGTTAGAGTTAGGTTTAGGATTAGGGTTAGGGGTTAGGCTTAGGGTTAGTGTTAGGGTAAGGGTTAGGTTTAGTGATAGTTTAAGGGTTTGGGTTAGGTTTAGGGTAAGGGTAACGGTTATGGTTAGGGTAAGTGTTAATGTTAGGTTTAGGGTTTGGGTTAGGTTTAGGGTAAGGGTAAGGGTTAGGGTTAGGATTAGGGTTAGGGTTAGTGTAATGGTTAGTGTTAGGATTAGGGTTAGGATTAGGGATAGGGTAAGGGTAAGGGTTAGTGTTAGGGTTAGGGTTGGTTTAGGTTTGGGATTAAGGTTAGGTTTAGGGTTAGCGTACGTTTAAGGATTAGGGTTAGGGTTAGGGTTATGCTTAGGGTTAGGGTTAGGGTTAGGATTGGGTTAGGTTCAGGTTTAGGATTAGGCTTAGGGTTAGGGTTAGGGTTAGGGTTAGGGTAAGGGTAAGAGTTAGGGTTAAAGTTAGGGTCAAGATTAGGGTTAGGGTTAGGGTTAGGGTAACGGTAAGGTTTAGGGTTAGGTTTAGGTTTAGGGTAGGGGTAAGGGTCAGGTTTAGGGTTAGGGTTAGGTTTAGGGTTAGGGTTAGGGTAAGGATAAATGTTAGAGTTAAGGTTAGGGTTAGGGTTAGGGTTAGGTTTAAGGTTAATGTGAGGGTAAGGGTAAGGGTTAGGGTTAAGATTAGGGTTAGGTTTAGGGTAAGGATTAGGGTTAGGGTTAGGTGTAGTGTTAGGGTAAGGGTTAGGGTTAGGGTTAGGTTTAGGGTTGGGTTTAAGGATAGGGTTAGGGTTAGGGTAAGGGTAAGGGTTAGGGTAGGATTAGGGTTAAAGTTAGGGTTAGTGTTAGGTTTAGAGTTAGGATTAGGGTTATGGTTAGGGTAGGGTTAGGGTTAGGGTTAGGGTAGGCTTAGTGTTAGGGTAAGGGTAAGGGTAAGGGGTAGGGTAGGATTAGGGGTAGGGTTAGGGTTATGCTTAGTGTTAGGGTAACGGTAAGGATAAGGGGTAGGGTTAGGGTTAGGGTTAGGATTAATGTTGAGGTTAGGGTTAGGTTTAGGGTTAGGGTTAGGGTTAGGGTTAGGGTAAGGGTTAAGGTTAGGTTTAGGGTTAGGCTTAGTGTTAGAGTAAGGGTAAGGGTTAGGGTTAGGGTTAGGGTGAGGGTTAAGTTTGAGGTTAGGGTAAGGGTTAGGGTTAGGGTTAGGGTAGGGTTTAGGGTAAGGGTAAGTGTTAGTGTTAGGGTTAAGTTTAGGATAAGGGTAAGGATTAGGGTTTGGTTTAGGATTAGGGTTAGAGGATAGAGTTAGGGTTAGGGTTAGGGTGAGGGTTAGGTTTAGGGTTAGGGTTAGGGAAAGGGTAAGGGTTAGGGTTAGGGTTAGCGTTAGGGTTAGGGTTCATGTTAGGGTTAGGGTTAGGTTTAGGGTAAGGGCAAGGGTTAGGGTTAGGTTTAGGGTTAAGGTTAGGGTTAGGGTTAGGGTTAGGGTTAGGGTTAGGGTAAGGGTTAGGGTAGGATTAGGGTTAGGGTTAGTGTAATGGTTAGTGTTAGCGTTAGGGTTAGGTTTAGGGATAGGGTAAGGGTAAGGGTTAGTGTTAGGGTTACGGTTAGGTTTAGGGTTGGAGTTAAGGTTAGGGTTAGGGTTAGCGTACGTTTAAGGATTTGGGTTAGGGTTAGGGTTAGGGTTATGCTTAGGGTTGGAGTTAGGGTTAGGATTAGGGTTAGGTTCAGGGTTAGGATTAGGCTTAGGGTTAGGGTTAGGGTTAGGGTAAGGGTAAGAGTTAGGGTTAAAGTTAGGGTCAAGATTAGGGTTAGGGTTAGGGTTAGGGTTAGGGTTAGGGTTAAGATTAGGGTTAGGGTTAGGGTTAGGGTTAGGGTTAGGTTAGGGTGAGGGTGAGGGTAGGGTTTAGGGTAAGGGTAAGTGTTAGTGTTAGGGTTAAGTTTCGGATAAGGGTAAGGATTAGGGTTTGGGTTAGGATTAGGGTTAGAGGTTAGAGATAGGGTTAGGGTTAGGGTGAGGGTTAGGTTTAGGGTTAGGGTTTGGGAAAGGGTAAGGGTTAGGGTTAGGGTTAGCGTTAGAGTTAGGGTTCGTGTTAGGTTTAGGGTTAGGTTTAGGGTAAGGGCAAGGGTTAGGTTAAGGGTTAGGGTTAAGGTTAGGGTTAGGGTTAGGGTTAGGGTTAGTGTTAAGGTTAGGGTTAGGTTTAGGTTTAGGGTTAGGGTAAGGGTTAGGGTTAGGGTTAGGGTTAGGGTTAGGGTAAGAGTTAGGGTTAGGGGTTAAGATTAATGTTATGGGTTAGGTTACTTGTTTGGGTTAGGTTTATGGTTAGGGTTAGGATTAGGGTTAGGGTTAGGGTAAGTGTTAGGGTTAGGGATAGGGTTAGGGTTAGGGTAAGGGTAAAGGTTAGGGTTAGGGGTAGGGTTAGGGTTGACGTTAGGGTTAGAGTTAAAGGAAGGGTTATGGTTAGGGTTAGGGTAAGGGTTAGGGTTAAGGTTAGTGTTAGGGTTAGGGTTAGAGTAAGGGTAAGGGTTGGGGTCAGGGTTAGGGTTAGGGTTATGGTAAGGGTTAGGGTTAGGGTTTAAGATTAATGTTATGGGTTAGGTTAGGTTTAGGTTAGGGTTAGGGTTAGGGTTAAGTTTGAGGTTAGAGTTAGGGTTAGGGATAGGGTAAGGGTTAGGGTTAGGGTTAGGGTAAGGGTTAGGGTTAGGGTTAGGGTTAGAGTAGGGTTTAGGGTAAGGGTAAGTGTTAGTGTTAGGGTTAAGTTTAGGATAAGGGTAAGGATTAGGGTTTGGGTTAGGATTAGGGTTAGAGGTTAGAGTTAGGGTTAGGGTTAGGGTTAGGGTTAAGTTTAGGTTTAGGGTTAGGGTTAGGGTAAGGGTTAGGGTAGAATTAGGGTTAGGTTTAGTGTAATGGTTAGTGTTAGCGTTAGGGTTAGGTTTAGGGATAGGGTAAGGGTAAGGGTTAGTGTTAGGGTTACGGTTAGGTTTAGGGTTGCGGTTAAGGTTAGGTTTAGGGTTAGCGTACTTTTAAGGATTGGGGTTAGGGTTAGGGTTAGGGTTATGCTTAGGGTTAGGGTTAGGTTTACGTTTAGTGTAAGGGTTAGGGTTAGGGTTAGGGTTAGAGTTAGGTTTAGGGTCAGGGTTAGGGGTTAGGCTTAGGGTTAGGGTTAGTGTAAGGGTTAGGGTTAGGGTTAGGGTTAAGATTAGGGTTAGGGTTAAGGTTAGGGTTAGGGTAAGGGTTAGGGTTAGGGTAGGGTTTAGGGTAAGGGTAAGTGTTAGTGTTAGGGTTAAGTTTAGGATAAGGGTAAGGATTAGGGTTTGGGTTAGGATTAGGGTTAGAGGTTAGACTTAGGGTTAGGGTTAGGGTTAGAGGTTAGACTTAGGGTTAGGTTTAGGGTGAGGGTTAGGTTTAGGGTTAGGGTTAGGGAAAGGGTACGGGTTAGGGTTAGGGTTAAGTTTAGGGTTAGGGTTAGGGTTAGGGTTAGGGTTAGTGTTAAGGTTAGGGTTAGGGTTAGGTTTAGGGTTAGGGTAAGGGTTAGGATTAGGGTTAGTTTAAGGGTTTGGGTTAGGTTTAGGGTAAGGGTAACGGTTAGGGTTAGGGTAAGTGTTAGGGTTAGGTTTAGGGTTTGGGTTAGGTTTAGGGTAAGGGTAAGGGTTAGGGTTAGGATTAGGGTTAGGATTAGTGTAATGGTTTGTGTTAGGGTTAGGGTTAGGTTTAGGGATAGGGTAAGGGTAAGGGTTAGTGTTAGGGTTATGGTTAGGTTTAGGGTTGGGTTTAAGGTTAGTTTTAGGGTTAGCGTACGTTTAAGGATTAGGGTTAGGGTTAGGGTTATGCTTAGGGTTAGGGTTAGGGTTAGGATTAGGGTTAGGTTCAGGGTTAGGATTAGGCTTAGGGTTAGGGTTAGGGTTAGGGTAAGGGTAAGAGTTAGGGTTAAATTTAGGGTCAAGATTAGGGTTAGGGTTAGGGTTAGGGTAACGGTAAGGTTTAGGGTTAGGTTTAGGGTTAGGGTAAGGGTAAGGGTTAGGTTTAGGGTTAGGGTTAGGTTTAGGGTTAGGGTTAGGGTAAGGATAAATGTTAGAGTAAGGTTAGGGTTAGGGTTAGGGTTAGGTTTAAGGTTAATGTGAGGGTAAGGGTAAGGGTTAGGGTTAAGGTTAGGGTTAGGTTTAGGGTAAGGATTAGGGTTAGGGTTAGGTGTAGCGTTAGGGTAAGGGTTAGGGTTAGGGTTAGGGTTAGGTTTAGGGTTGGGGTTAAGGATAGGGTTAGGGTTAGGGTAAGGGTAAGGGTTAGGTTAGGGTTAGGGTTAGGGTTAAAGTTAGGGTTAGTGTTAGGTTTAAAGTTAGGATTAGGGTTATGGTTAGGGTAGGGTTAGGGTTAGGGTTAGGGTTAGGCTTAGTGTTAGAGTTAGGGTAAGGGTAAGGTGTAGGGTAGGATTAGGGGTAGGTTTAGGGTTATGCTTAGTGTTAGGGTAAGGGTAAGGGTAAGGCGTAGGGTTAGGGTTAGGGTTAGGATTAAGGTTGAGGTTAGGGTTAGGGTTAGGGTGAGGGTTAGGTTTAGGGTTAGGGTTAGGGAAAGGGTAAGGGTTAGGGTTAGGGTTAGGGTTAAGGTTAGGGTTAGGGTTAGGGTTAGGGTTAGTGTTAAGGTTAGGGTTAGGGTTAGGTTTAGGGTTAGGGTAAGGGTTAGGGTTAGGGTTAGGGTTAGGGTTAGAGTTAGGTTTAGGGTTAGGGTTAGGCGTTAGGCTTAGGGTTAGGGTTAGGGTAAGGGTTAGGATTAGGGTTAGTTTAAAGGTTTGGGTTAGGTTTAGGGTAAGGGTAACAGTTAGGGTTAGGGTAAGTGTTAGGGTTAGGTTTAGGGTTTGGGTCAGGTTTAGGGTAAGGGTAAGGGTTAGGGTGAGGATTAGGGTTAGGTTTAGTGTAATGGTTAGTGTTAGGGTTAGGGTTAGGTTTAGGGATAGGGTAAGGTAAGGGTTAGTGTTAGGGTTAGGGTTAGGTTTAGGGTTGGGGTTAAGGTTAGTTTTAGGGTTAGCGTACGTTTAAGGATTAGGGTTAGGGTTAGGGTTATGCTTAGGTTTAGGGTTAGGGTTAGGATTAGGGTTAGGTTCAGGGTTAGGATTAGGCTTAGGGTTAGGGTTAGGGTTAGGGTAAGGGTAAGCGTTAGGGTTAAAGTTAGGGTCAAGATTAGGGTTAGGGTTAGGGTTAGGGTAACGGTAAGGTTTAGGGTTAGGTTTAGGGTTAGTGTAAGGGTAAGGGTTAGGTTTAGGGTTAGGGTTAGGTTTAGTGTTAGGGTTAGGGTAAGGATAAATGTTAGAGTTAATGTTAGGGTTAGGGTTAGGTTTAAGGTTAATGTGAGGGTAAGGGTGAGGGTTAGGGTTAAGATTAGGGTTAGGTTTAGGGTAAGGAATAGGGTTAGGGTTAGGGGTAGGGTTAGGGTAAGGGTTAGGGTTAGGGTTAGGGTTAGGTTTAGGGTTGGGGTTAAGGATAGGGTTAGGGTTAGGGTAAGGGTAATGGTTAGGTTAGGGTTAGGGTTAGGGTTAAAGTTAGGGTTAGTGTTAGGTTTAGAGTTAGGATTAGGGTTATGGTTAGGGTAGGGTTAGGGTTAGGGTTAGGGTTAGGGTTAGGGTAAGGGTAAGGGTTAGGGTTAGGGTTAGGGTTAGGGTAAGGGTAAGGTTAGGGTTAGGGTTAGGGTTAGGGTTACGGTTAGGTTTAGGGTTAGGGTTAGGGTAAGTATAAATGTTAGAGTTAAGGTTAGGGTTAGGGTTAGGATTAAGGTTGAGGTTAGGTTTAGGTTTAGGGTTAGGATTGGGGTTAGGGTTAGGGTAAGGGTTAAGGTTAGGTTTAGGGTTAGGCTTAGTGTTAGAGTAAGGGTAAGGGTTAGGGTTAGGGTTAGGGTGAGGGTTAAGTTTGAGGTTAGGGTTAGGGTTAGGGTTAGGTTTAGGGTAAGGGTTAGCGTTAAGGTTAGTGTAGGGTTTAGGGTAAGGGTAAGTGTTAGTGTTAGGGTTAAGTTTAGGATAAGGGTAAGGATTAGGGTTTGGTTTAGGATTAGGGTTAGAGGTTAGAGTTAGGGTTAGGTTTAGGGTGAGGGTTAGGTTTAGGGTTAGGGTTAGGGAAAGGTTAAGGGTTAGGGTTAGGGTTAGCATTAGGGTTACGGTTCGTGTTAGGTTTAGGGTTAGGTTTAGGGTAAGGCAAGGGTTAGGGTTAGGGTTAGGGTTAAGGTTAGGGTTAGGGTTAGGGTTAGGGTTAGGGTTAGGGTAAGGGTTAGGGTAGGATTAGGGTTAGGGTTAGTGTAATGGTTAGTGTTAGCATTAGGGTTAGGTTTAGGGATAGGGTAAGGGTAAGGGTTAGTGTTAGGGTTACGGTTAGGTTTAGGGTTGGAGTTAAGGTTAGGGTTAAGGTTAGCGTACGTTTAAGGATTAGGGTTAGGGTTAGGGTTAGGGTTATGCTTAGGGTTAGGTTTAGGGTTAGGATTAGGGTTAGGTTCAGGGTTAGGATTAGGCTTAGGGTTAGGGTTAGGGTTAGGGTAAGGGTAAGAGTTAGGGTTAAAGTTAGGGTCAAGATTAGGGTTAGGGTTAGGGTTAGGGTTAGGGTTAAGATTAGGGTTAGGGTTAGGGTTAGGGTTAGGGTAAGGGTTAGGGTTAGTGTGAGGGTAGGGTTTCGGGTAAGGGTAAGTGTTAGTGTTAGGGTTAAGTTTAGGATAAGTGTAAGGATTAGGGTTTGGGTTAGGATTAGGGTTAGAGGTTAGAGTTAGGGTTAGTGTTAGGGTGAGGGTTAGGTTTAGGGTTAGGGTTAGGGAAAGGGTAAGGTTTAGGGTTAGGGTTAGCGTTAGAGTTAGGGTTCGTGTTAGGTTTAGGGTTAGGTTTAGGGTAAGGGCAAGGGTTAGGGTTAGGGTTAGGGTTAAGGTTAGGGTTAGGGTTAGGAGTAGGGTTAGTGTTAAGGGTAGGGTTAGGGTTAGGTTTATGTTTAGTGTAAGGGTTAGGGTTAGGGTTAGGATTAGGGTTAGGCTTAGTGTTAGGGTAAGGGTAAGGGTAAGGTGTAGGGTAGGATTAGGGGTAGGGTTAGGGTTATGCTTAGTGTTAGGGTAAGGGTAAGGGTAAGGGGTAGGGTTAGGGTTAGGGTTAGGGTTAGGATTAAGGTTGAGGTTAGGGTTAGGTTTAGGGTTAGGATTAGGGTTAGAGTTTGGGTAAGGTTTAGGGTTAGGGTTAGGGTAAGGGTTAGGGTTAGGGTTAGGTTTAGGGTTCGTGTTAGGTTTAGGGTTAGGGTTAGGGTAAGGGCAAGGGTTAGGGTTAGGGTTAGGCTCAGGTTATGTGTTAGGGTTAGGGTTAGGGTTAGGGTTAGGGTAAGTGTTAGGGTTAGGGTTAGGTTTAGCATTAGGTTAAGGGTTAGGGTTAGGGGATAGGGTTAGGGTTAGGGTTAGGTATAGGTTTAGGTTTAGAGTTAGATTTAGGGTTGGTTAAGGGTAAGGGTTAGGGTTAGGGTTAGGGTTAGGGTTAGGTTAAGGGTCAGGGTTAGGGTTAGGGTTAGAGTTAGTGTTAGGGTTGGTTAAGGGTAAGGGTTAGGCTTAGGGTTAGGGTTAGAGTTAGGTTAAGGGTTTGGGTTAGGGGTTAGGGTTAGGGTTAAGTTTAGAGTTAGGGTAAGGGTTAGGTTTAGGGATAGGGTTAACTTAAGGGTTATGGTTAGGGTTAGGGTTCGGGTAATTGTTAGGGTTAGGGTTAGGGTTAGGGTTAGGGTAAGGATAATCGTTAGGGTTAGGGTTAGTGTTAGGTTTAGGGTAAGTGTTAGGGGTAAGGTTAGGGTTAGGGTTAGGGTTAGTTTTAGGGTTAGGTTGAGGGTGAGAGCTAGGGTAAGGTAAGGGTTTGGTTTAGGGTTAGGGTTAGGGTAAGGGTTAGGGTTAGGTTTAGGGTTAGGGTAGGGTTTAGGGTAAGGGTAAGTGTTAGTGTTAGGTTTAGGTTTAGGATAAGGCTAAGGATAAGGGTTAGGTTTAGGGTTAGGGTTAGAGGTTAGGGTTAGGGTTAGGGTTAGGGTGAGTGTTAGGTTTAGGGTTAGGGTTAGCGTTAGTGTTAGGTTTAGGGTTAGGGTTAGGATAAGGACAAGGGTTAGGTTTAGGTTTAGGGTTAAGTTTAGGGTTAGGATTAGGGTTAGGTTTAGGGTTAAGGTTAGGTTTAGGGTTAGGGTTAGGGTAAGGTTAGAGTTAGAGTTAGGGTAAGGGTTAGGGATAGAGTTAGGGTTAGGGTTAGGGTTAGAGTTACGTTTAGTTTTAGGGTTAGGGGTTAGGCTTAGTTTTAGGGTTAGGGTATGGTTAGGATTAGGGTTAGGTTTAGTTTAAGGGTTAGGGTTAGGGTTAGGGTAAGGGTAAGGGTTAGGGTTAGGCTAAGAGTTTGGGTAGGTTTAGGGTAAGGGTTAGGGTTAGGATTAGGGTTAGGGTTAGGGTAATGTTTAGGGTTAGGGTAGGGTTAGGGTTAGGGTTAGGGTTAGGGTTAGGGTAAGGATAAGCGTTAGGGTTAGGGTTAGTGTTAGGTTTAGGGTAAGTGTTAGGGGTAAGGTTAGGGTTAGGGTTAGGTTTAGGATTAGGGTTATGGTAGAATAAAGGTTAGGGTTAGGGTTAGGGTTAGGCTTAGTGTTAGGGTAAGGGTAAGGGTAAGGGGTAGGGTTAGGGTTAGGGTTACGGTTAAGGTTGAGGTTAGGGTTAGGGTTAGGGTTAGGTTTGAGGTTCGGGTTAGGGTTAGGATTAGGGTAAGTGTTAGGGTTATGGTTATGGTTAGGGTAAGTGTTAGTGTTAGGGTTAGAGTTAGGGTTAAGTTTAGGGTAAGGGCAAGGGTTAGGGTTAGTTTTAAGGTTAGGGTTATGGTTAGGGTTAGGTTAAGGGTAAGGGTTAGGTTTATGGTTAGGGTAGGGTTTAGGGTAAGGGTAAGTGTTAGTGTTAGGATTAAGTTTAGGATAAGGGTTAGGGTTAGGGTTAGGTTTAGGGTTAGGGTTAGGATTAGTTTAAGGGTGTGGGTTAGGTTTAGGGTTAGGGTTACGTAAGGGTTAGGGTTAGGGTTAGGGTTAGGGTAAGGGTTAGGTTTGGGGTTAGGGTTAAGATTAGGGTTAGGGTTAGGGTTAGGGTTATAGTAAGGGTTAGGGTTAGGGTTAGGGTAGTGTTTAGGGTAAGGGTAAGTGTTAGTGTTAGGGTTAAGTTTAGGATAAGTGTAAGTATTAGAGTTTGGGTTAGGATTAGGTTTAGAGGTTAGACTTAGGGTTAGGGTTAGGGTGAGGTAAGGTTTAGGTTTAGGGTTAGGGAAAGGGTAAGGGTTAGGGTTAGGGTTAGCGTTAGGGTTAGGGTTCGTGTTAGGTTTAGGGTTAAGTTTAGGGTAAGGGCAAGGGTTAGGGTTAGGGTTAGGGTTAAGGTTAGGGTTAGGGTTAGGGTTAGTGTTAAGGTTAGGGTTAGGGTTAGGGTTACGGTAATGGTTAGGATTAGTGTTAGGGTTAGGGTTAGAGTTAGGTTTAGGATTAGGGTTAGGGGTTAGGCTTAGGGTTAGTGTTAGGGTAAGGGTTAGGTTTAGTGATAGTTTAAGGGTTTGGGTTAGGTTTAGGGTAAGGGTAACGGTTATGGTTAGGGTAAGTGTTAATGTTAGGTTTAGGGTTTGGGTTAGGTTTAGGGTAAGGGTAAGGGTTAGGGTTAGGATTAGGGTTAGGGTTAGTGTAATGGTTAGTGTTAGGATTAGGGTTAGGATTAGGGATAGGGTAAGGGTAAGGGTTAGTGTTAGGGTTAGGGTTGGTTTAGGTTTGGGATTAAGGTTAGGTTTAGGGTTAGCGTACGTTTAAGGATTAGGGTTAGGGTTAGGGTTATGCTTAGGGTTAGGGTTAGGGTTAGGATTGGGTTAGGTTCAGGTTTAGGATTAGGCTTAGGGTTAGGGTTAGGGTTAGGGTAAGGGTAAGAGTTAGGGTTAAAGTTAGGGTCAAGATTAGGGTTAGGGTTAGGGTTAGGGTAACGGTAAGGTTTAGGGTTAGGTTTAGGTTTAGGGTAGGGGTAAGGGTCAGGTTTAGGGTTAGGGTTAGGTTTAGGGTTAGGGTTAGGGTAAGGATAAATGTTAGAGTTAAGGTTAGGGTTAGGGTTAGGGTTAGGTTTAAGGTTAATGTGAGGGTAAGGGTAAGGGTTAGGGTTAAGATTAGGGTTAGGTTTAGGGTAAGGATTAGGGTTAGGGTTAGGTGTAGTGTTAGGGTAAGGGTTAGGGTTAGGGTTAGGTTTAGGGTTGGGTTTAAGGATAGGGTTAGGGTTAGGGTAAGGGTAAGGGTTAGGGTAGGATTAGGGTTAAAGTTAGGGTTAGTGTTAGGTTTAGAGTTAGGATTAGGGTTATGGTTAGGGTAGGGTTAGGGTTAGGGTTAGGGTAGGCTTAGTGTTAGGGTAAGGGTAAGGGTAAGGGGTAGGGTAGGATTAGGGGTAGGGTTAGGGTTATGCTTAGTGTTAGGGTAACGGTAAGGATAAGGGGTAGGGTTAGGGTTAGGGTTAGGATTAATGTTGAGGTTAGGGTTAGGTTTAGGGTTAGGGTTAGGGTTAGGGTTAGGGTAAGGGTTAAGGTTAGGTTTAGGGTTAGGCTTAGTGTTAGAGTAAGGGTAAGGGTTAGGGTTAGGGTTAGGGTGAGGGTTAAGTTTGAGGTTAGGGTAAGGGTTAGGGTTAGGGTTAGGGTAGGGTTTAGGGTAAGGGTAAGTGTTAGTGTTAGGGTTAAGTTTAGGATAAGGGTAAGGATTAGGGTTTGGTTTAGGATTAGGGTTAGAGGATAGAGTTAGGGTTAGGGTTAGGGTGAGGGTTAGGTTTAGGGTTAGGGTTAGGGAAAGGGTAAGGGTTAGGGTTAGGGTTAGCGTTAGGGTTAGGGTTCATGTTAGGGTTAGGGTTAGGTTTAGGGTAAGGGCAAGGGTTAGGGTTAGGTTTAGGGTTAAGGTTAGGGTTAGGGTTAGGGTTAGGGTTAGGGTTAGGGTAAGGGTTAGGGTAGGATTAGGGTTAGGGTTAGTGTAATGGTTAGTGTTAGCGTTAGGGTTAGGTTTAGGGATAGGGTAAGGGTAAGGGTTAGTGTTAGGGTTACGGTTAGGTTTAGGGTTGGAGTTAAGGTTAGGGTTAGGGTTAGCGTACGTTTAAGGATTTGGGTTAGGGTTAGGGTTAGGGTTATGCTTAGGGTTGGAGTTAGGGTTAGGATTAGGGTTAGGTTCAGGGTTAGGATTAGGCTTAGGGTTAGGGTTAGGGTTAGGGTAAGGGTAAGAGTTAGGGTTAAAGTTAGGGTCAAGATTAGGGTTAGGGTTAGGGTTAGGGTTAGGGTTAAGATTAGGGTTAGGGTTAGGGTTAGGGTTAGGGTTAGGTTAGGGTGAGGGTGAGGGTAGGGTTTAGGGTAAGGGTAAGTGTTAGTGTTAGGGTTAAGTTTCGGATAAGGGTAAGGATTAGGGTTTGGGTTAGGATTAGGGTTAGAGGTTAGAGATAGGGTTAGGGTTAGGGTGAGGGTTAGGTTTAGGGTTAGGGTTTGGGAAAGGGTAAGGGTTAGGGTTAGGGTTAGCGTTAGAGTTAGGGTTCGTGTTAGGTTTAGGGTTAGGTTTAGGGTAAGGGCAAGGGTTAGGTTAAGGGTTAGGGTTAAGGTTAGGGTTAGGGTTAGGGTTAGGGTTAGTGTTAAGGTTAGGGTTAGGTTTAGGTTTAGGGTTAGGGTAAGGGTTAGGGTTAGGGTTAGGGTTAGGGTTAGGGTAAGAGTTAGGGTTAGGGGTTAAGATTAATGTTATGGGTTAGGTTACTTGTTTGGGTTAGGTTTATGGTTAGGGTTAGGATTAGGGTTAGGGTTAGGGTAAGTGTTAGGGTTAGGGATAGGGTTAGGGTTAGGGTAAGGGTAAAGGTTAGGGTTAGGGGTAGGGTTAGGGTTGACGTTAGGGTTAGAGTTAAAGGAAGGGTTATGGTTAGGGTTAGGGTAAGGGTTAGGGTTAAGGTTAGTGTTAGGGTTAGGGTTAGAGTAAGGGTAAGGGTTGGGGTCAGGGTTAGGGTTAGGGTTATGGTAAGGGTTAGGGTTAGGGTTTAAGATTAATGTTATGGGTTAGGTTAGGTTTAGGTTAGGGTTAGGGTTAGGGTTAAGTTTGAGGTTAGAGTTAGGGTTAGGGATAGGGTAAGGGTTAGGGTTAGGGTTAGGGTAAGGGTTAGGGTTAGGGTTAGGGTTAGAGTAGGGTTTAGGGTAAGGGTAAGTGTTAGTGTTAGGGTTAAGTTTAGGATAAGGGTAAGGATTAGGGTTTGGGTTAGGATTAGGGTTAGAGGTTAGAGTTAGGGTTAGGGTTAGGGTTAGGGTTAAGTTTAGGTTTAGGGTTAGGGTTAGGGTAAGGGTTAGGGTAGAATTAGGGTTAGGTTTAGTGTAATGGTTAGTGTTAGCGTTAGGGTTAGGTTTAGGGATAGGGTAAGGGTAAGGGTTAGTGTTAGGGTTACGGTTAGGTTTAGGGTTGCGGTTAAGGTTAGGTTTAGGGTTAGCGTACTTTTAAGGATTGGGGTTAGGGTTAGGGTTAGGGTTATGCTTAGGGTTAGGGTTAGGTTTACGTTTAGTGTAAGGGTTAGGGTTAGGGTTAGGGTTAGAGTTAGGTTTAGGGTCAGGGTTAGGGGTTAGGCTTAGGGTTAGGGTTAGTGTAAGGGTTAGGGTTAGGGTTAGGGTTAAGATTAGGGTTAGGGTTAAGGTTAGGGTTAGGGTAAGGGTTAGGGTTAGGGTAGGGTTTAGGGTAAGGGTAAGTGTTAGTGTTAGGGTTAAGTTTAGGATAAGGGTAAGGATTAGGGTTTGGGTTAGGATTAGGGTTAGAGGTTAGACTTAGGGTTAGGGTTAGGGTTAGAGGTTAGACTTAGGGTTAGGTTTAGGGTGAGGGTTAGGTTTAGGGTTAGGGTTAGGGAAAGGGTACGGGTTAGGGTTAGGGTTAAGTTTAGGGTTAGGGTTAGGGTTAGGGTTAGGGTTAGTGTTAAGGTTAGGGTTAGGGTTAGGTTTAGGGTTAGGGTAAGGGTTAGGATTAGGGTTAGTTTAAGGGTTTGGGTTAGGTTTAGGGTAAGGGTAACGGTTAGGGTTAGGGTAAGTGTTAGGGTTAGGTTTAGGGTTTGGGTTAGGTTTAGGGTAAGGGTAAGGGTTAGGGTTAGGATTAGGGTTAGGATTAGTGTAATGGTTTGTGTTAGGGTTAGGGTTAGGTTTAGGGATAGGGTAAGGGTAAGGGTTAGTGTTAGGGTTATGGTTAGGTTTAGGGTTGGGTTTAAGGTTAGTTTTAGGGTTAGCGTACGTTTAAGGATTAGGGTTAGGGTTAGGGTTATGCTTAGGGTTAGGGTTAGGGTTAGGATTAGGGTTAGGTTCAGGGTTAGGATTAGGCTTAGGGTTAAGGTTAGGGTTAGGGTAAGGGTAAGAGTTAGGGTTAAATTTAGGGTCAAGATTAGGGTTAGGGTTAGGGTTAGGGTAACGGTAAGGTTTAGGGTTAGGTTTAGGGTTAGGGTAAGGGTAAGGGTTAGGTTTAGGGTTAGGGTTAGGTTTAGGGTTAGGGTTAGGGTAAGGATAAATGTTAGAGTAAGGTTAGGGTTAGGGTTAGGGTTAGGTTTAAGGTTAATGTGAGGGTAAGGGTAAGGGTTAGGGTTAAGGTTAGGGTTAGGTTTAGGGTAAGGATTAGGGTTAGGGTTAGGTGTAGCGTTAGGGTAAGGGTTAGGGTTAGGGTTAGGGTTAGGTTTAGGGTTGGGGTTAAGGATAGGGTTAGGGTTAGGGTAAGGGTAAGGGTTAGGTTAGGGTTAGGGTTAGGGTTAAAGTTAGGGTTAGTGTTAGGTTTAAAGTTAGGATTAGGGTTATGGTTAGGGTAGGGTTAGGGTTAGGGTTAGGGTTAGGCTTAGTGTTAGAGTTAGGGTAAGGGTAAGGTGTAGGGTAGGATTAGGGGTAGGTTTAGGGTTATGCTTAGTGTTAGGGTAAGGGTAAGGGTAAGGCGTAGGGTTAGGGTTAGGGTTAGGATTAAGGTTGAGGTTAGGGTTAGGGTTAGGGTGAGGGTTAGGTTTAGGGTTAGGGTTAGGGAAAGGGTAAGGGTTAGGGTTAGGGTTAGGGTTAAGGTTAGGGTTAGGGTTAGGGTTAGGGTTAGTGTTAAGGTTAGGGTTAGGGTTAGGTTTAGGGTTAGGGTAAGGGTTAGGGTTAGGGTTAGGGTTAGGGTTAGAGTTAGGTTTAGGGTTAGGGTTAGGCGTTAGGCTTAGGGTTAGGGTTAGGGTAAGGGTTAGGATTAGGGTTAGTTTAAAGGTTTGGGTTAGGTTTAGGGTAAGGGTAACAGTTAGGGTTAGGGTAAGTGTTAGGGTTAGGTTTAGGGTTTGGGTCAGGTTTAGGGTAAGGGTAAGGGTTAGGGTGAGGATTAGGGTTAGGTTTAGTGTAATGGTTAGTGTTAGGGTTAGGGTTAGGTTTAGGGATAGGGTAAGGTAAGGGTTAGTGTTAGGGTTAGGGTTAGGTTTAGGGTTGGGGTTAAGGTTAGTTTTAGGGTTAGCGTACGTTTAAGGATTAGGGTTAGGGTTAGGGTTATGCTTAGGTTTAGGGTTAGGGTTAGGATTAGGGTTAGGTTCAGGGTTAGGATTAGGCTTAGGGTTAGGGTTAGGGTTAGGGTAAGGGTAAGCGTTAGGGTTAAAGTTAGGGTCAAGATTAGGGTTAGGGTTAGGGTTAGGGTAACGGTAAGGTTTAGGGTTAGGTTTAGGGTTAGTGTAAGGGTAAGGGTTAGGTTTAGGGTTAGGGTTAGGTTTAGTGTTAGGGTTAGGGTAAGGATAAATGTTAGAGTTAATGTTAGGGTTAGGGTTACGTTTAAGGTTAATGTGAGGGTAAGGGTGAGGGTTAGGGTTAAGATTAGGGTTAGGTTTAGGGTAAGGAATAGGGTTAGGGTTAGGGGTAGGGTTAGGGTAAGGGTTAGGGTTAGGGTTAGGGTTAGGTTTAGGGTTGGGGTTAAGGATAGGGTTAGGGTTAGGGTAAGGGTAATGGTTAGGTTAGGGTTAGGGTTAGGGTTAAAGTTAGGGTTAGTGTTAGGTTTAGAGTTAGGATTAGGGTTATGGTTAGGGTAGGGTTAGGGTTAGGGTTAGGGTTAGGGTTAGGGTAAGGGTAAGGGTTAGGGTTAGGGTTAGGGTAAGGGTAAGGTTAGGGTTAGGGTTAGGGTTAGGGTTACGGTTAGGTTTAGGGTTAGGGTTAGGGTAAGTATAAATGTTAGAGTTAAGGTTAGGGTTAGGGTTAGGATTAAGGTTGAGGTTAGGTTTAGGTTTAGGGTTAGGATTGGGGTTAGGGTTAGGGTAAGGGTTAAGGTTAGGTTTAGGGTTAGGCTTAGTGTTAGAGTAAGGGTAAGGGTTAGGGTTAGGGTTAGGGTGAGGGTTAAGTTTGAGGTTAGGGTTAGGGTTAGGGTTAGGTTTAGGGTAAGGGTTAGCGTTAAGGTTAGTGTAGGGTTTAGGGTAAGGGTAAGTGTTAGTGTTAGGGTTAAGTTTAGGATAAGGGTAAGGATTAGGGTTTGGTTTAGGATTAGGGTTAGAGGTTAGAGTTAGGGTTAGGTTTAGGGTGAGGGTTAGGTTTAGGGTTAGGGTTAGGGAAAGGTTAAGGGTTAGGGTTAGGGTTAGCATTAGGGTTACGGTTCGTGTTAGGTTTAGGGTTAGGTTTAGGGTAAGGCAAGGGTTAGGGTTAGGGTTAGGGTTAAGGTTAGGGTTAGGGTTAGGGTTAGGGTTAGGGTTAGGGTAAGGGTTAGGGTAGGATTAGGGTTAGGGTTAGTGTAATGGTTAGTGTTAGCATTAGGGTTAGGTTTAGGGATAGGGTAAGGGTAAGGGTTAGTGTTAGGGTTACGGTTAGGTTTAGGGTTGGAGTTAAGGTTAGGGTTAAGGTTAGCGTACGTTTAAGGATTAGGGTTAGGGTTAGGGTTAGGGTTATGCTTAGGGTTAGGATTAGGGTTAGGATTAGGGTTAGGTTCAGGGTTAGGATTAGGCTTAGGGTTAGGGTTAGGGTTAGGGTAAGGGTAAGAGTTAGGGTTAAAGTTAGGGTCAAGATTAGGGTTAGGGTTAGGGTTAGGGTTAGGGTTAAGATTAGGGTTAGGGTTAGGGTTAGGGTTAGGGTAAGGGTTAGGGTTAGGGTGAGGGTAGGGTTTCGGGTAAGGGTAAGTGTTAGTGTTAGGGTTAAGTTTAGGATAAGTGTAAGGATTAGGGTTTGGGTTAGGATTAGGGTTAGAGGTTAGAGTTAGGGTTAGTGTTAGGGTGAGGGTTAGGTTTAGGGTTAGGGTTAGGGAAAGGGTAAGGTTTAGGGTTAGGGTTAGCGTTAGAGTTAGGGTTCGTGTTAGGTTTAGGGTTAGGTTTAGGGTAAGGGCAAGGGTTAGGGTTAGGGTTAGGGTTAAGGTTAGGGTTAGGGTTAGGAGTAGGGTTAGTGTTAAGGGTAGGGTTAGGGTTAGGTTTATGTTTAGTGTAAGGGTTAGGGTTAGGGTTAGGATTAGGGTTAGGCTTAGTGTTAGGGTAAGGGTAAGGGTAAGGTGTAGGGTAGGATTAGGGGTAGGGTTAGGGTTATGCTTAGTGTTAGGGTAAGGGTAAGGGTAAGGGGTAGGGTTAGGGTTAGGGTTAGGGTTAGGATTAAGGTTGAGGTTAGGGTTAGGTTTAGGGTTAGGATTAGGGTTAGAGTTTGGGTAAGGTTTAGGGTTAGGGTTAGGGTAAGGGTTAGGGTTAGGGTTAGGTTTAGTGTTCGTGTTAGGTTTAGGGTTAGGGTTAGGGTAAGGGCAAGGGTTAGGGTTAGGGTTAGGCTCAGGTTATGTGTTAGGGTTAGGGTTAGGGTTAGGGTTAGGGTAAGTGTTAGGGTTAGGGTTAGGTTTAGCATTAGGTTAAGGGTTAGGGTTAGGGGATAGGGTTAGGGTTAGGGTTAGGTATAGGTTTAGGTTTAGAGTTAGATTTAGGGTTGGTTAAGGGTAAGGGTTAGGGTTAGGGTTAGGGTTAGGGTTAGGTTAAGGGTCAGGGTTAGGGATAGGGTTAGAGTTAGTGTTAGGGTTGGTTAAGGGTAAGGGTTAGGCTTAGGGTTAGGGTTAGAGTTAGGTTAAGGGTTTGGGTTAGGGGTTAGGGTTAGGGTTAAGTTTAGAGTTAGGGTAAGGGTTAGGTTTAGGGATAGGGTTAACTTAAGGGTTATGGTTAGGGTTAGGGTTCGGGTAATTGTTAGGGTTAGGGTTAGGGTTAGGGTTAGGGTAAGGATAATCGTTAGGGTTAGGGTTAGTGTTAGGTTTAGGGTAAGTGTTAGGGGTAAGGTTAGGGTTAGGGTTAGGGTTAGTTTTAGGGTTAGGTTGAGGGTGAGAGCTAGGGTAAGGTAAGGGTTTGGTTTAGGGTTAGGGTTAGGGTAAGGGTTAGGGTTAGGTTTAGGGTTAGGGTAGGGTTTAGGGTAAGGGTAAGTGTTAGTGTTAGGTTTAGGTTTAGGATAAGGCTAAGGATAAGGGTTAGGTTTAGGGTTAGGGTTAGAGGTTAGGGTTAGGGTTAGGGTTAGGGTGAGTGTTAGGTTTAGGGTTAGGGTTAGCGTTAGTGTTAGGTTTAGGGTTAGGGTTAGGATAAGGACAAGGGTTAGGTTTAGGTTTAGGGTTAAGTTTAGGGTTAGGATTAGGGTTAGGTTTAGGGTTAAGGTTAGGTTTAGGGTTAGGGTTAGGGTAAGGTTAGAGTTAGAGTTAGGGTAAGGGTTAGGGATAGAGTTAGGGTTAGGGTTAGGGTTAGAGTTACGTTTAGTTTTAGGGTTAGGGGTTAGGCTTAGTTTTAGGGTTAGGGTATGGTTAGGATTAGGGTTAGGTTTAGTTTAAGGGTTAGGGTTAGGGTTAGGGTAAGGGTAAGGGTTAGGGTTAGGCTAAGAGTTTGGGTAGGTTTAGGGTAAGGGTTAGGGTTAGGATTAGGGTTAGGGTTAGGGTAATGTTTAGGGTTAGGGTAGGGTTAGGGTTAGGGTTAGGGTTAGGGTAAGGATAAGCGTTAGGGTTAGGGTTAGTGTTAGGTTTAGGGTAAGTGTTAGGGGTAAGGTTAGGGTTAGGGTTAGGTTTAGGATTAGGGTTATGGTAGAATAAAGGTTAGGGTTAGGGTTAGGGTTAGGCTTAGTGTTAGGGTAAGGGTAAGGGTAAGGGGTAGGGTTAGGGTTAGGGTTACGGTTAAGGTTGAGGTTAGGGTTAGGGTTAGGGTTAGGTTTGAGGTTCGGGTTAGGGTTAGGATTAGGGTAAGTGTTAGGGTTATGGTTATGGTTAGGGTAAGTGTTAGTGTTAGGGTTAGAGTTAGGGTTAAGTTTAGGGTAAGGGCAAGGGTTAGGGTTAGTTTTAAGGTTAGGGTTATGGTTAGGGTTAGGTTAAGGGTAAGGGTTAGGTTTATGGTTAGGGTAGGGTTTAGGGTAAGGGTAAGTGTTAGTGTTAGGATTAAGTTTAGGATAAGGGTAATGATTAGGGTTTGGTTTAGGGGTAGAGTTAGAGGTTAGAGTTAGGGTTAGGGTTAGGGTGAGGGTTAGGGTTAGGGTTAGGGTTAGGGTTCGTGTTAGGTTTACGGTTAGGTTTAGGGTAAGGGCAAGGGTTAGGGTTAGGGTTAGGGTTAAGTTTTGGGTTAGGGTTAGGGTTAGGTTTAAGGTTAGGGTTAGGGTTAGGGTTAGGGTAAGGGTTAGGGTTAGGGTTAGGGTTAGGGTTAGAGTTAGGTTTAGGTTTATGGTTAGGGGTTAGGCTTAGGGTTAGGGTAAGGGTTAGAGTTAGGGTTAGGGTTAGTTTAAGGTTTAGGGTTAGGGTTAGGGTAAGGGTAAGGGTTAGGGTTAGGGTAAGAGTTTGGTTTAGGTTTAGGGTTAGGGTTAGGGTAAGGGTAAGTGTAAGGGTTAGGGTTAGGATTAGGGTTATGGTTAGTGTAATTGTTAGTGTTAGGGTTAGGGTTAGGTTTAGGGATAGGGTAAGGGTAAGGGTTAGGGTTAGGGTTAGGGTTATGTTTAGGGTTGGGGTTAAGGTTAGGT
Organism: Megascapheus bottae; assembly: GCA_024803745.1. Classification (NCBI taxonomy): domain Eukaryota; kingdom Metazoa; phylum Chordata; class Mammalia; order Rodentia; family Geomyidae; genus Megascapheus; species Megascapheus bottae. Next base: position 8,236,673 of record JANJXV010000038.1, on the reverse strand, counting down.
TTAGGGTTAGGGTAGGTTTAAGGATTAGGGTTAGGGTTAGGGTTAGGTTTATGCTTAGGGTCAGGGTTAGGGTTAGGATTAGGTTTAGGTTTGGGGTTAGGGTTACGGTTAGGGTTAGGGTTAGGCTCAGGTTATGTGTTAGGGTTAGGGTTACGGTTAGGGTTAGGGTTAGGGTAAGTGTTAGGATTAGGGTTACGATTACGGTTAGTATTAGGGTAAGGGTACGGGTTAGGGTTAAATTTAGGGTCAGGGTTAGTGTTAGGGTTAGGGTTAGGGTTAGGGTAAGGGTAAGAGTTAGGGTTAGGGTTAGGGTTAAGGTTAGGGTTAGGGTTAGCTTTAGGGTTAGGATTAGGGTTATGGATAGGGTAAGGTTTAGGGTTAGGATTAGGGTTAGGGTTACGCTTAGTGTTAGGGTAAGGTTAAGGGTAAGGGGTAAGGTTAGGGTTAGGGTTAGGGTTAAGGTTGAGGTTAGGGTTACGGTTAGGGTTAGGTTTAAGGTTAGGATTAGGGTTAGGGTTAAGGTAAGGGTTAGGGTTAGGGTTAGGGTTAGGGTAAGGGTTAGTCTTAGTGTTAGAGTAAGGGTTAGGGTTAGGGTTAGGGTTAGGGTTAAGTTTGAGGTTAGGGTTAGGGTTAGGGTTAGGGTAAGGGTTAGGGTTAGGGTTAGGGTTAGTGTAAGGATCAGGGTTAGGGTTAAAGTTAGGGTTAGGGTTAGGGTAAGGGCAAGGGTTAGGGTTAGGGTTAGGGTTAGGGTTAAGGTTGAGGTTAGGATGAGGGTTAGGTTTAGGGTTAGGGTTAGGGTAAGGGTTAGGGTTAGGGTTAGGGTTAAGGTTAGAGTAAGGGTAAGTGTTAGGGTTAGGGTTAGGGTAAGGGCAAGGGTTAGGGTTAGAGTTAGGGTTAAGTTTAGGGTTAGGGTTACGGTTAGGGTAAGGGTAAGGGTTAGGGTTAGGGTTAGGGTTAGTGTAAGGGTTAGGGTTAGGGTTAGGATTAGGGTTCGTGTTAGGTTTAGGGTTAGGGTTAGTGTAAGGGCAAGGGTTAGGGTTAGGGTTAGGGTTAGGTTAAGGGTCAGGGTTAGGGTTAGGGTTAGGGTTAGAGTTAGTGTTAGGGTTGGTTAAGGGTAAGGGTTAGGCTTAGGGTTAGGGTTAGAGTTAGGTTAAGGGTTTGGGTTAGGGGTTAGGGTTAGGGTTAAGGTTAGGGTTAGGGTAAGGTTTAGGGTTAGGGATAGGGTTAACGTAAGGGTTATGGTTAGGGTTAGGGTTCGGGTGAGTGTTAGGGTTAGGGTTAGGGTTAGGGTTAGGGTTAGGGTAAGGATAAGCGTTAGGGTTAGGGTTAGTGTTAGGTTTAGGGTAAGTGTTAGGGGTAAGGTTAGGGTTAGGGTTAGGTTTACGGTTAGGGTGAGGGTGAGAGTTAGGGTAAGGGTAAGGGTTTGGTTTAGGGTTAGGGTTAGGGTAAGAGTTGGGGTTAGGGTTAGGGTTAGGGTAGGGTTTAGGGTAAGGGTAAGTGTTAGTGTTAGGTTTAGGTTTAGGATAAGGGTAAGGATTAGGGTTAGGTTTAGGGTTAGGGTTAGGGTTAGGGTTACGGTTCTGTTTAGGGTAAGGGTAAGGGTTAGGGTTAAAGTTAGGATTAGGTTTAGGGTTAGGGTAAGGGTTAGGGTTATGGTTAGGGTTAGGCTTAGT
>JANJXV010000038.1:8215000-8217500 GCA_024803745.1 Megascapheus bottae | reverse complement strand
TTTAGGGTTAGGGTTAGGGTAAGGATAAGGGTTATTGTTCAGGTTAGGGTTAGGGATAGGGTTAGGGTTAAGGTTAGGGTTAGGGTTAGGTTTAGGGTTAGGATTAGGGTTAGGGTTAGGGTTAGGGTAAGGGTTAGGGTTAGGGTTAGGGTCAGGGTTAAGCTCAGTGTTAGGGTAAGGGTAAGGGTTAGGGTTAGGTTTAGGGTTAGGGTTAAGGTTGAGATTAGGATTAGGGTTAGGGTTAGGGCTAAGGTTGAGGGTAGTTTTAGGGATAGGGTTAGGGTTAGTGTAAGGGTTAGTGTTATGGTTAGGGTAAGGGTAAGGGTTAGGGTTAGGGTTAGGGTTATGGTTGAGGTTAGGGTTAGAGTTAGAGGAAAGTTTAGGATTAGGGTTAGGGTAAGGGTTAGGATTAGGTTTAGGGTTAGAGTTAGGGTTAGGGTTAGAGTAAGGGTAAGGGTTAGGGTTAGGGTTAGGGTTAGGGTAAGGGTTATGTTTAGGGGTTAGGGTTAATGTTAGGGTTAGGTTAAGGGTTAGGGTTAGGGTTAGGGTTAGGGTAAGGGTTAGTGTTAGGGTAAGTGTAAGTGTTAGGGTTAGGGTTTGGGTTAGATTTAGGTGTTAGGGTTAGGGTTAGGCTTAGGGTTAGGTTTAGGGTTAGGGTAAGGGTAATGGTTAGGGTTAGGGATAGTGTTACATTTAGTTTTAGGGTTAATCTTAGGGTAAGGGTAAGGGTTAGCATTAGGGTTAGGATTAGGGTTAAAGTTAGGGTTAGGGTTAGGGTTATGTTTAGGGATAGGGTTAGGGTAAGGGTAAGGGTTAGGGTTAGGTTTATTGTTAGGTTTAGGGTTAGGTTTATGGTTGGGTTAGGGTAAGGGCAAGGGTTAGGGTTAGATTTAAGCTTAGGTTTAGGGTTGGGGTTAGGTTTAGGGTAAGTGTAAGGGTTAGGGTTAGGGTTAGGGTTAAGGTTAGGGTTAGGGTTAGGGTTAGGGTAAGGGTTAGGGTTAGGTTAAGGTAAGGGTTGGGGTTAGGGTTAGGGTTAAGGTTAGAGTTAGGTTTAGGGTTAGGTTAAGGGTAAGATTTGGGTTAGGGTTAGGGTTAGGTTAAGGCTTAGGTTTAGGGTTTGGGTGAGAGTTAGGTTTAGTGTTGGTTAAGGGTAAGGGTTAGGGTTAGGGTTTGTGTTAGGGTTAGGTTAAGGGTTAGGCTTAGGGGATAGGGTTAGGGTTAGTGTGAGGGTTAGGCTAAGGGTTAGGGTTAGTGTTAGGGTTAGGGTAAGGGTTAGGTATAGGGTTAGGGCTAGGGTAGGGTAAGTTTTAGGGTTAGAGTTAGGGTTAGGGTTAGGTAAGTGTTAGGGTAAGGGTTAGGGTTAGGGTTAGGTTTAGGGTTGGTGTTAAGTTTAGGGTTAGTGTTAGGGTAAGGTTAAGGGTTAGGGTTAGGGTTAGGGTAAGTGTTAGGGTTGGGATTAGGGTTAGGGATAGGGTAAGGGTTAGGGTTAGGGTGAGGGTTAGGGTAAGTGTAAGGTTTAGGGTTAGGTGTAGGGTTTGTGTTAGGGTTATTGTAAGGGTAAGGGTAAGGGTTAGGGTTAGAGTTAGGGTTAGGATTACGGTTAGGGTACGGGTTAGTGTTAGGGTTAGGGTAAGGGTAAGGTTTAGAGTTCGAGTTAGGGTTAGGGTTAGGGTTAGGTTTAGGGTGAGATTAAGGGTTAGGGTTAAGGTTGGGGTAAGGGTTAGGTTTAGGTTTAGGGTTAGGGTTAGGGTAACGGTAAGGGTTAGGTTTAGGTTTAGGGTTAGGGTTAGGGTAAATGTAAGGGTTAGGATTAGGGTTAGGGTTAGGTTTAGGGTTAGGGTTAGGATTAGGGTAAGGATAAGTTTTAGGCTTAGGGTTAGGGTTAGGGTAAATGTAAGGGTTAGGATTAGGTTTAGGGTAAGGTTTAGGGTAAGGGTTAGAGTTAGGGTTAGGGTTAGGGTTAGGGTAAGGATAAGGGTTAGGGTTAGGATTAGGTTTAGGGTTGGGGTTAAGGTTAGGGTTAGGGTTAGGGTAAAGGTAAGGGTAAGGGTTAGGGTTAGGTTTAGGTAAGGGTTAGGGTTAGGGTAAGGTTTAGGGTTAAGTTTACGGTTAGGGTAAGGGTTAGGTTTAGGGTTAGTGTTAGGTTTAGGGTTAGGGTTAGGGTAAGGATAAGGGTTATTGTTCAGGTTAGGATTAGGGTTAGGGTTAGGGTTAAGGTTAGGGTTAGGGTTAGGTTTAGGATTAGGATTAGGGTTAGGGTTAGGGTAAGGGTTAGGGTTAGGGTTAGGGTCAGGGTTAGGCTTAGTGTTAGGGTAAGGGTAAGGGTTAGGGTTAGGTTTAGCGTTACAGTTAAGATTAAGGTTTGGATTAGGGTTAAGGCTAGGGTTAAGGTTGAGGTTAGGATCAGGGATAGGGTTAGGGTTAGTGTAAGGGTTAGTGTTAGGGTTAGGGTAAGGGTAAGTGTTCGGGTTAGGGTTAGGGTTAGGGTTATGGTTGAGGT
>JANJXV010000038.1:8202500-8205000 GCA_024803745.1 Megascapheus bottae | reverse complement strand
GGGATAGGGTTAGGGTTAGTGTGAGGGTTAGGCTAAGGGTTAGGGTTAGTGTTAGGGTTAGGGTAAGGGTTAGGTATAGGGTTAGGGCTAGGGTAGGGTAAGTTTTAGGGTTAGAGTTAGGGTTAGGGTTAGGTAAGTGTTAGGGTAAGGGTTAGGGTTAGGGTTAGGTTTAGGGTTGGTGTTAAGTTTAGGGTTAGTGTTAGGGTAAGGTTAAGGGTTAGGGTTAGGGTTAGGGTAAGTGTTAGGGTTGGGATTAGGGTTAGGGATAGGGTAAGGGTTAGGGTTAGGGTGAGGGTTAGGGTAAGTGTAAGGTTTAGGGTTAGGTGTAGGGTTTGTGTTAGGGTTATTGTAAGGGTAAGGGTAAGGGTTAGGGTTAGAGTTAGGGTTAGGATTACGGTTAGGGTACGGGTTAGTGTTAGGGTTAGGGTAAGGGTAAGGTTTAGAGTTCGAGTTAGGGTTAGGGTTAGGGTTAGGTTTAGGGTGAGATTAAGGGTTAGGGTTAAGGTTGGGGTAAGGGTTAGGTTTAGGTTTAGGGTTAGGGTTAGGGTAACGGTAAGGGTTAGGTTTAGGTTTAGGGTTAGGGTTAGGGTAAATGTAAGGGTTAGGATTAGGGTTAGGGTTAGGTTTAGGGTTAGGGTTAGGATTAGGGTAAGGATAAGTTTTAGGCTTAGGGTTAGGGTTAGGGTAAATGTAAGGGTTAGGATTAGGTTTAGGGTAAGGTTTAGGGTAAGGGTTAGAGTTAGGGTTAGGGTTAGGGTTAGGGTAAGGATAAGGGTTAGGGTTAGGATTAGGTTTAGGGTTGGGGTTAAGGTTAGGGTTAGGGTTAGGGTAAAGGTAAGGGTAAGGGTTAGGGTTAGGTTTAGGTAAGGGTTAGGGTTAGGGTAAGGTTTAGGGTTAAGTTTACGGTTAGGGTAAGGGTTAGGTTTAGGGTTAGTGTTAGGTTTAGGGTTAGGGTTAGGGTAAGGATAAGGGTTATTGTTCAGGTTAGGATTAGGGTTAGGGTTAGGGTTAAGGTTAGGGTTAGGGTTAGGTTTAGGATTAGGATTAGGGTTAGGGTTAGGGTAAGGGTTAGGGTTAGGGTTAGGGTCAGGGTTAGGCTTAGTGTTAGGGTAAGGGTAAGGGTTAGGGTTAGGTTTAGCGTTACAGTTAAGATTAAGGTTTGGATTAGGGTTAAGGCTAGGGTTAAGGTTGAGGTTAGGATCAGGGATAGGGTTAGGGTTAGTGTAAGGGTTAGTGTTAGGGTTAGGGTAAGGGTAAGTGTTCGGGTTAGGGTTAGGGTTAGGGTTATGGTTGAGGTTAGGGTTAGAGTTAGAGGAAAGTTTTGGGTTAGGGTTAGGGTAAGGGTTAGGTTTAGGTTTAGGGTTAGAGTTAGGGTTAGGGTTAGAGTAAGGGTAAGGGTAATGGTTAGGGGTAGGGTTAGGGTAAGGGTTAGGGTTAGGGGTAGGGGTAATGTTAGGGTTAGGTTAAGGGTTAGGGTTAGGTTTAGGGTTAGGGTAAGGGTTAGGTTTAGGGTAAGGGTAAGTGTTAGGTTTAGGATTAGGGTTTGGGTTAGATTTAGGTGTTAGGGTTAGGGTTGGGCTTAGGTTTAGGTTTAGGGTTAGGTTAAGGGTAATGATTAGGGTTAGGGTTAGGGTTAGGTTTAGTTTTAGGGTTAATCTAAGGGTAAGGGTAAGGGTTAGCGTTAGGGTTAGAATTAGGGTTAGTTTCACGGTATGCTTAGGGTAAGGGTAAGAGTTAGGGTTAGGGTTAGGTTTAGGGTTAAGGTTAGGGTTAGGGTTAGGGTTATGTTTAGGGATAGGGTTAGGGTAAGGGTAAGGGTTAGGGTTAGGGTTATGGTTAGGGTTAAGGTTAGGGTTAGGGTTAGGGTTAGGGTAAGCGTTAGGGTTAGGGTTAGGTTGAGAGTTAGGGTTAGGTTTTGGTTAGGGTTAGGGGAAGGGTAAGGGTTAGGGTTAGGGTTAGGATTAGGGTTAGGGTTAGGGTAAGGATTAGGGTTAGGGTTAGGGTTAGGTTAGGGTTAGGGTTAGGGTTAGGGTTGAGGTTAGGGTTAGAGTTAGAGGAAGGGTTAGGTTTAGGGTCAGGGTAAGGGTTCGGGTTAGGGTTAGGGTTAGAGTTAGGGTAAGGTTTAGGTTAGGGTTAGGGTTAAGGTAAGGGTTGGGGTTAGGGTTAGGGTTAGGGTTAGGGTAAGGGTTAGGGTTAGGTTAGGGTTAGGGTTAGGGTTAGGGTTAGGGTTAGAGTTATGTTAGGGTTAGGGTTAGGGTAAGGGTTAGGGTTAGGGTAAGGTTAAGGGTTAGGGTTAGGGTTAGGGTTAGGTTTAGTGTTAGGGTAAGGGTAAGGGTTAGTGTTAGGGTAAGGGTAAGGGTTAGGGTTGGCGTTAGGGTTAGGTTATGGTTTAGGGTTAGGCTTAGGGTTAGGGTAGGGCTTAGGGTAAGGGTAAGTGTTAGGGTTAGGTTAGGGTTAGGGTTAGGGTAAGAGTTAGGGTTATGTTTAGGGTTACCATTAA
>JANJXV010000038.1:8187500-8197500 GCA_024803745.1 Megascapheus bottae | reverse complement strand
GGTAAGGGTTAGGGTTAGGGTTAGGGTAATGGTAAGTGTTAGCGTTAATGTTAGGATTAGAGTTAGGTTTAGGTGTAGGGTTAGGATTAGGGTAAGAGTAAGGGTTAGGGTTAGGATAAGGGTTAGGGTTAGGGTAAGGGTTAGGGTTATGGTTAGGGTTAGGAATAGGTTTAGGGTTAGGGTTAGGGTTAGGGTAAGGGTAAGGTTTAGGGTTAGGGTTAGGGTTTGGGTTAGGGTTAGGTTTAGGGTTAGGGTAAGGGTAAGGGTTAGGGTTAGGGTTAGGTTAAGGGTACGGGTAAGGGTTAGAGTTAGGGTTAGGTTTAGGGTAAGGGTAAGGGTTAGGGTTAAGGTTAGGGATAGGGTTAGGTTTAGGGTTAGGGTTAGGGTTAGGGTAAGGGTAAGGATTAGGTTTAGGTTTAGGGTTATGTTTAGGGTAAGGGTAAGGGTTAGGTTTAGGGTTAGGGTTTGGTTTAGGATTAGGGTTAGGGTTAGGGTTAGGGTAGGGATAAGAGTTATGGTTAATGTTAGGGTTAGGGTAAGGGTTAGGGTTAAGGTTAGGGTTGGGGTTAGGTTAAGGGTAAGGGTTACGGTCAGGTTTAGGGTTAGGGTTAGGGTAAGGGTAAGGGTTAGATTTAGTGTTAGGTTTATGGTAAGCGATAGGGTTACGGTTAGGGTTTGGGTAAGGATAAGGGTTAGGGTTGGGGTTAGGATTAGGGTTAGGGTTAAGGTTAGGTTAGGCTGAGGGTAAGTGTAAGGGTTAGAGTTAGGGTTACAGTTAGGGTTAGGGTTAGGGTTAATGTAAGGTAAGGATTAGGGTTAGGGTTACGTTTAGGGTTAAGGTTAAGTTTAGGTTAGGGTGAGGGTAAATGTAAGGGTTAGGGTTAGGGTTAGGGTAAGCGTAAGGGTTCGGGTTAGGGTTAGGGTTAGGGTTAGGGTTAGGGTAAGAGTTAGGGTTAGGTTTAGGGTTACCGTTAAGGTTAGGGTTAGGGGAAGGGTAAGTGTTAGGGTTCGGGGTAGGGATACAGTTAGATTTAGGGGTTAGGGTTAGGTTTAGGGTTAGGGTTAGGGTAAGGATAAGGGTAAGGGGTAAGTTTAGGGTTAGGGTTAGGATTAGGGTTAAGATTAGGTTTAGGGTGAGGGTAAGGGTTAGGGTTAGGGTTAGGGTTAGGGTAAGTATAAGAGTTAGGGTTAGGTATAGGGTTAGGGTTCAGGTTAGTTTTAGCGTTAGGGTTAGGGTAAGGGTATGGGCTAGGGTTAGGGTTAGGGTTAAGGTTAGAGTTAGTTTTAGGGTAGGGTAAGGGTTAGGGTTAGGGTTAGGGTTAAGGGTTAGAGTTCAGTTTAGGGTAAGGGTTAGGGTTAATTTTGAGGTGAGGGTAAGGGTAATGGTTAGGGTTAAGATTAGGTTTATGGTGAGGGTAAGGGTAAGGGTTAGGGTTAGGTTTAGGGTTAAGGTTAGGGTAAGGGTAAGGGTTAGGGTTAGGGTTAGGGTTATGGTTACGGTTAGGGTTAGGGTTAGGGTTAAGGGTTAGGGTTAGGGTTAGGGTTAGGTTAATGTTAAGTGTTAGGGTTAGAGTTAGGGTTTGGGAAAGGGTACGGGTTTGGGTTAAGGTTAGGGTTAGGGTTAGGTTAGGGATAGGGTTAGGGTTAGGGTAATCGTAAGGGTTAGGATTAGGGTCAGGGTTCTGGTTTAGGGTTAGGGTTAAGTTTAGCGTTAGGTTTATGGTTAGGGTTACAGTAAGGGTAAGGGTTAGTGTTAGGGTTAGGGTTAGTGTTAGTGATAGGTTTAGGGTTAGGGTTAGGGTAAGTGTAAGTGTTAGGGTTAGGGTTAGGGTTAGGGTTAGGTTTATGGTTAGGGTTAGGGTAAGGGTAAGGGTTAGGGTTAGGGTTAGGTTTAGGGTTAGTGATAGGTTTAGGGTTAGGGTTAGGTTAAGGGTAAGGGTTTGGGTTAAGGTTAGGGTTAGGGTTAGGTTAGGGTTAGGGTTAGGGTTAGGGTAAGGGTAAGTGTTAGGATTAGGTTTAGGGTTAGGGTTAAGGGTTAGGGTTAGGGTTAGGGTAAGGTCAAGGGTTAGGTTAGGGTTAGGGTTAAGGTTAGGGTTAGGGTTAGGGTTAGGGTAAGGTTTAGCGTTAGGGTTAGGGTTAGGGTAGGGGTTAGGGTAAGGGTAAGTGTTAGGTTTAGGGTTAGGGTTAGGGTAAGGGTAAGGGTTAGTGTTAGGGTTAGGGTTAGTGTTAGTGATAGTTTTAGGGTTAGGGTTAGGGTAAGGGTAAGTGTTATGGTTAGGGTTAGGGTTAATGTTAGGTTTATTTTTAGGGTTAGGGTAAGGGTAATGGTTAGGGTTAGGGTTAGGGTTAGTGATAGGTTTAGGGTTAGGTTTAGGGTAAGGTCAAGTGTTAGGTTAGGATTAGGGTTAAAGTTAGGGTTAGGTTTAGGGTTAGGGTTAGTTTTAGGTTTAGGGTTAGGGTAACGGTAAGAGTTAGCGTTAGGATTTGGGTTAGGGTTAAGGTTAGGGTTTGGATTAGGGTTAGGGTTAGGGTAAGGGTTAGGGTTAGGGTTAGGGATAGGTTTGGGTTTAGGGTTACGGTTAGGGTTAGGGTTAGGGTTAGGGTAAGGGTTAGGGTTAGGGTTAGGTTTAGGGTAGGGGTTAGGGTAAGGGTAAGTGTTAGGGTTAGGGTTAGGGTTAGGGTTCCGGTAAGGGTAAGGGATAGGGTTATGTTTAGTTTTAGGGTTAGGATTAGGGTTGAGGTTTGGGTAAGCGTTAGTGGTTAGGGTTAGGTTTAGGGTGAGGGTGAGGTTAGGTTTAGGGTTGGGGTTAGGGTAAGGGTAAGAGTTGGGGTAAGGGTTAGGTTGAGGGTAAGGGTATGTGTTAGGGTTAGGTTTATGGTTAGGCTTAGGGTTAGCATTAAGGTTAGTGTTAGGGTAAGGGTAAGTGTTAGGGTTAGGGTTAGGGTTACGGTTAAATTTAGGGGTTAGGGTTTGGTTTAGGTTTAGGGTTAGGGTAAGGATAAGGGTAAGGGGTAAGTTTAGGGTTAGGGTTAGGATTAGGGTTTAGATTAGGTTTAGGGTGAGGGTAAGGGTAAGGTTTAGGGTTAGGTTTAGGGTTGAGGTTAGGGTTAGGGTTAGGGAAGGGTAAGTGTTAGGGTTCGGGGTAGGGATACAGTTAGATTTAGGGGTTAGGGTTAGGGTTAGGTTTAGGGTTAGGGTAAGTATAAGAGTTAGGGTTAGGGATAGGGTTAGGGTTCAGGATAGGTTTAGCGTTAGGGTTAGGGTAAGGGTATGGGTTAGGGTTAGGGTTAGGGTTAGGGTTAAGGTTAGGGTTAGGGTTAGGGTAGGGTAAGTGTTAGGGTTAGGGTTTGGGTTAGGGTAAGGTTTAGGGTTAGGGTTAGGGTTACGATTAGGGTAAGGTTAAGGGTTAGGTTAAGGTTAGGGTCCGGTTTAGTGTTAGGGTTAGTGTTGGATAAGGGTTAGGGTTAGGGTTAGGGTTAGGGAAAGGGTAAGGGTTAGGGTTAGGGTTAGGGTTAGGTTTAGGGTTAGGGTAAGGTTTGGTTAGGGTCCGGTTTAGGGTTAGGGTTAGTGTTGGATAAGGGTTAGGGTTAGGGTTAGGGTTAGGGAAAGGGTAAGGGTTAGGGTTAGGGTTAGGGTTAGGTTTAGGATTAGGGTAAGGGTAAGGGTTAGGGTTAGGGTTAGGGTTAGGGAAAGGGTAAGGGTTAGGGTTAGGGTTAGAGTTAGGGTAAGGATTAGGGTTAGGGTTAGGGTTAGCATTAAATTTAGGGTTAGGGTAAGGGTAAGTGTTAGGGTTAGGTTAGGGTAACGGTTAGATTTAGGGGTTAAGGTTAGGGTTAGGTTTAGAGTTAGGGTTAGGGAAAGGATAAGAGTTAGGGTTAGGGATAGGTTTAGGTTTGTGGTTAGGTTTAGCGTTAGGGTTAGTGTTAGGGAAAGGGTAAGGGTTAGGGTTAGGGTTAGGGTTAGGGTAAGGGTAAGGTTAGGGTTAGGATTAGGGTTAGGGTTAAATGTAGGGTTAGGGTTAGGGTTAGGGTTAGGTTTAGGTTTAGGGTTAGGGTAAGGGTAAGGGTTAGGGTTAGGGTTAGGGAAAGGGTAGGGGTTAGGGTTAGGGTTAGAGTTAGGGTAAGGATTAGGGTTAGGGTTAGGGTAAGGGTTAGGGTTAGGTTTAGGGTTAGCATTAAGGTTAGGGTTAGGGTAAGTGTAAGTGTTAGGATTAGGGTTAGGGAAAAGGTTGGATTTAGGGGTTAAGGTTAGGGTTAGGGTTAGGGTTAGGGTAAGGATAAGAGTTATGGTTAGGGATAAGGTTAGTTTTGGGGTTAGGTTTAGCGTTAGGGTTAGGGTAAGGGTAAGGGTTAGGGTTAGGGTTAAGGTTAGGGTTAGGGTTAGGGTAGGGTAAGGGTTAGGGTTAGGGTTAGGATAAGGGTTAGGGTTAGGGTTAGGTTTACGATTAGGGTGTTATTAAGGGTTAGGGTTAAGGTTAGGGTCAGGGTTAGGGTTAGGGTTAGGGTTTGGTTAAGGGTTAGGGTTAGTGATAGGTTTAGGGTTATTGTTAGGGTAAGGGTATGGGTTAGGGTTAGGGTTAGGGCTAAGGTTAGAGTTAGGGTTAAGGTTAGGGTTAGGGTAAGGGTTAGGCTTAGGGTTAGGAATAGGTTTAGGTTTAGGGTTATGGTTAGGGTTAGGGTTAGGGTAAGGGTAAGGGTTAGGGTTAGGTTTAGGGTTAGGTTAAGGTTAGGGTTAAGGTTAGGGTTAGGGTAAGGGTTAGGCTTTGGGTTAGGAATGGGTTTAGGTTTAGTGTTATGGTTAGGGTTAGGGTTAGGGTAAGGGTAAGGGTTAGGGTTAGTGTGAGGCTTAGGGTTAGGTAAAGGTTTAGGGTTAGGGGTTAGGGTTAGGATAAGAGTTAGGGTAAAGGTTTCGGTTAGGGTTAGGTTTAGGGTAAGAGTTAGGATTAGGGTTAGGGCTAGGGTAAGTGTTAGGGTTAGGGTTAGGGTTAGGTTTAGGGTTAGGGTAAGGGTAAGGGTTAGGTTTAGGATTAGTGTAAGAGTAACTGTTAGGGTTAGGGATAAGGTTAGGGTAAGTGTTAGGTTAAGGGTTAGGGTTAGGGTTAGGGTAAGGGTAAAGGTTAGGGTTAGGTTTAGGTTTAGAGTTAGGGTTAGAGTTAGGGTAAGGGTAAGGTTTAGGGTTAGGGTTAGGGTTAGGGAAATGGTAAGGGTTAGGGTTAGGGTTAGAGTTAGGGTAAGGATTAGTGTTAGGGTTAGGGTAAGGGTTAGGGTTAGCATTAAGGTTACGGTTAGAGTTAGAGTTAGGGTTAGCTTTAAGGTTAGGGTTAGGGTAAGTGTAAGCGTTAGGGTTAGGGTTAAGGTTAGCATTAAGGTTAGGGTTAGGGTAAGGGTAAGTGTTAGGGTTAGGGTTAGGGGTACGGTTAAATTTAGGGGTTAGGCTTAGGTTTAGGTTTATGGTTAGGGTAAGGATAAGGATAAGGGGTAAGTTTAGGGTTAGGGTTAGGATTAGGGTTAAGATTAGGTTTAGGGTGAGGGTAAGGGTAAGGGTTAGGGTTAGGTTTAGGGTTAGGGTTAGGGTAAGGGTAAGGGTTAGGGTTAGGGTTAGGCTTAGGCTTAGGCTTAGGCTTAGGGTTAGCATTAAGGTTAGGGTTAGGGTAAGGGTAAGTGTTACGGTTAGGGTTAGGGTTACGGTTAAATTTAGGGGTTAGGGTTAGGTTTAGGGTTAGGGTCAGGGTAAGAATAAGGGTAAGGGGTAAGTTTAGGGTTAGGGTTAGGATTAGGGTTAAGATTAGGTTTAGGGTGAGGGTAAGGGTAAGGGTTACGGTTAGGTTTAGTGTTAAGGTTAGGGTAAGGGTTAGGGTTAGGGTGAGGGTTATGGTTAGGGTTAAGGGTTAGGGTTAGGGTTAGGGTTAGGGTTAGGGTTAGGGTTAAGGTTAGGGTTAGGGTTAGGGTAGGGTAAGTGTTAGGGTTAGGGTTTGGGTTAGGGTAAGGTTTAGGGTTAGGGTTAGGGTTACGATTAGGGTAAGGTTAAGGGTTAGGTTAAGGTTAGGGTCCGGTTTAGTGTTAGGGTTAGTGTTGGATAAGGGTTAGGGTTAGGGTTAGGGTTAGGGAAAGGGTAAGGGTTAGGGTTAGGGTTAGGGTTATGTTTAGGGTTAGGGTAAGGTTTGGTTAGGGTCCGGTTTAGGGTTAGGGTTAGTGTTGGATAGGGTTAGGGTTAGGGTTAGGGTTAGGGAAAGGGTAAGGGTTAGGGTTAGGGTTAGGGTTAGGTTTAGGATTAGGGTAAGGGTAAGGGTTAGGGTTAGGGTTAGGGTTAGGGAAAGGGTAAGGGTTAGGGTTAGGGTTAGAGTTAGGGTAAGGATTAGGGTTAGGGTTAGGGTTAGGGAAAGGGTAAGGGTTAGGGTTAGGGTTAGGGTTAGGTTAGGGTAACGGTTAGATTTAGGGGTTAAGGTTAGGGTTAGGTTTAGAGTTAGGGTTAGGGAAAGGATAAGAGTTAGGGTTAGGGATAGGTTTAGGTTTGTGGTTAGGTTTAGCGTTAGGGTTAGTGTTAGGGAAAGGGTAAGGGTTAGGGTTAGGGTTAGGGTTAGGGTAAGGGTAAGGTTAGGGTTAGGATTAGGGTTAGGGTTAAATGTAGGGTTAGGGTTAGGGTTAGGTTTAGGTTTAGGGTTAGGGTAAGGGTAAGGGTTAGGGTTAGGGTTAGGGAAAGGGTAGGGGTTAGGGTTAGGGTTAGAGTTAGGGTAAGGATTAGGGTTAGGGTTAGGGTAAGGGTTAGGGTTAGGTTTAGGGTTAGCATTAAGGTTAGGGTTAGGGTAAGTGTAAGTGTTAGGATTAGGGTTAGGGAAAAGGTTGGATTTAGGGGTTAAGGTTAGGGTTAGGGTTAGGGTTAGGGTAAGGATAAGAGTTATGGTTAGGGATAAGGTTAGTTTTGGGGTTAGGTTTAGCGTTAGGGTTAGGGTAAGGGTAAGGGTTAGGGTTAGGGTTAAGGTTAGGGTTAGGGTTAGGGTTAGGGTAGGGTAAGGGTTAGGGTTAGGGTTAGGATAAGGGTTAGGGTTAGGGTTAGGTTTACGATTAGGGTGTTATTAAGGGTTAGGGTTAAGGTTAGGGTCAGGGTTAGGGTTAGGGTTAGGGTTTGGTTAAGGGTTAGGGTTAGTGATAGGTTTAGGGTTATTGTTAGGGTAAGGGTAAGGGCTAGGGTTAGGGTTAGGGCTAAGGTTAGAGTTAGGGTTAAGGTTAGGGTTAGGGTAAGGGTTAGGCTTAGGGTTAGGAATAGGTTTAGGTTTAGGGTTATGGTTAGGGTTAGGGTTAGGGTAAGGGTAAGGGTAAGGGTTAGGTTTAGGGTTAGGTTAAGGTTAGGGTTAAGGTTAGGGTTAGGGTAAGGGTTAGGCTTTGGGTTAGGAATGGGTTTAGGTTTAGTGTTATGGTTAGGGTTAGGGTTAGGGTAAGGGTAAGGGTTAGGGTTAGTGTGAGGCTTAGGGTTAGGTAAAGGTTTAGGGTTAGGGGTTAGGGTTAGGATAAGAGTTAGGGTAAAGGTTTCGGTTAGGGTTAGGTTTAGGGTAAGAGTTAGGATTAGGGTTAGGGCTAGGGTAAGTGTTAGGGTTAGGGTTAGGGTTAGGTTTAGGGTTAGGGTAAGGGTAAGGGTTAGGTTTAGGATTAGTGTAAGAGTAACTGTTAGGGTTAGGGATAAGGTTAGGGTAAGTGTTAGGTTAAGGGTTAGGGTTAGGGTTAGGGTAAGGGTAAAGGTTAGGGTTAGGTTTAGGTTTAGAGTTAGGGTTAGAGTTAGGGTAAGGGTAAGGTTTAGGGTTAGGGTTAGGTTTAGGGAAATGGTAAGGGTTAGGGTTAGGGTTAGAGTTAGGGTAAGGATTAGTGTTAGGGTTAGGGTAAGGGTTAGGGTTAGCATTAAGGTTACGGTTAGAGTTAGAGTTAGGGTTAGCTTTAAGGTTAGGGTTAGGGTAAGTGTAAGCGTTAGGGTTAGGGTTAAGGTTAGCATTAAGGTTAGGGTTAGGGTAAGGGTAAGTGTTAGGGTTAGGGTTAGGGGTACGGTTAAATTTAGGGGTTAGGCTTAGGTTTAGGTTTATGGTTAGGGTAAGGATAAGGATAAGGGGTAAGTTTAGGGTTAGGGTTAGGATTAGGGTTAAGATTAGTTTTAGGGTGAGGGTAAGGGTAAGGGTTAGGGTTAGGTTTAGGGTTAGGGTTAGGGTAAGGGTAAGGGTTAGGGTTAGGCTTAGGCTTAGGCTTAGGCTTAGGCTTAGGGTTAGCATTAAGGTTAGGGTTAGGGTAAGGGTAAGTGTTACGGTTAGGGTTAGGGTTACGGTTAAATTTAGGGGTTAGGGTTAGGTTTAGGGTTAGGGTCAGGGTAAGGTTAAGGTTAAGGGGTAAGTTTAGGGTTAGGGTTAGGATTAGGGTTAAGATTAGGTTTAGGGTGAGGGTAAGGGTAAGGGTTACGGTTAGGTTTAGGGTTAAGGTTAGGGTAAGGGTTAGGGTTAGGGTGAGGGTTATGGTTAGGGTTAAGGGTTAGGGTTAGGGTTAGGGTTAGGGTTAGGTTTATGGTCATGGTTAGCGTAAGGTAAGGGTTAGTGTTAGGGTTAGTGTTAGGGTTAGGTGAGGGTTAGGGTTAGGGTTAGGGTAAGGGTAATGGTTAGGGTTAGGGTTAGGGTTAGTGTTAGTGATAGTTTTAGGGTTATGGTTATCGTAAGGATAAGTGTTAGGGTTAGGGTTAGGGTTAAGGTAAGGGTTAGGGTTAGCATTAAGTTTAGGGTTAGGGTAAGGGTAAGTGTTAGGGTTAGGGTTACGGTTACAGTTAGATTTAGGGGTTAGGGTTAGGGTTAGGATTAGGTTTAGGGTTAGGGTAAGTATAAGAGTTAGGGTTAAGTATAGGGTTAGGGTTCAGGTTAGTTTTAGGGTTAGGGTTAGGGTAAGGGTATGGGCTAGGGTTAGGGTTAGGGTTAAGGTTAGAGTTAGGTTTAGGGTCGGGTAAGGGTTAGGATTAGGGTTAGGGTTAAGGGTTAGAGTTCAGTTTAGGTTTAGGGTTAGGGTTAAGTTTGAGGTGAGGGTAAGGGTAACGGTTAGGGTTAAGATTAGGTTTAGGGTGAGGGTAAGGGTAAGAGTTAGGGTTAGGTTTAGGGTTAAGGTTAGGGTAAGGGTAAGGGTTAGGGTTAGGGTTAGGGTTATGGTTACGGTTAGGGTTAGGGTTAGGGTTAAGGGTTAGGGTTACGGTTAAGTTTAGCATTAAGTTTATGGTTAGGGTTAGAGTAAGGGTAAGGGTTAGTGTTAGGGTTATAGTTAGTGTTAGTGATAGGTTTAGGGTTAGGGTTAGGGTAAGGGTAAGGGTTTGGGTTAAGGTTAGGGTTAGGGTTAGGTTAGGGATAGGGTTAGGGTTAGGGTAATCATAAGGGTTATGATTAGGGTTAGGATTCGGGTTTAGGGTTAGGGTTAGTGTTAGGGGCTAAGTTTAGCGTTAGGTTTACGGTTAGGGTTAGAGTAAGGGTAAGGGTTAGTGTTAGGGTTAGGGTTAGTGTTAGTGATAGGTTTAGGGTTAGGGTTAGGGTAAGTGTAAGTGTTAGGGTTAGGGTTAGGTTTAGGGTTAGTGATAGGTTTAGGGTTAGGGTTAGGGTAAGGGTAAGGGTTTGGGTTAAGGTTAGGGTTAGGGTTAGGTTAGGGTTAGGGTTAGGGTTAGGGTAAGGGTAAGGGTTAGGATTAGGTTTAGGGTTAGGGTTAAGGGTTAGGGTTAGGGTTAGGGTTAGGGTTAGGGTAAGAGTAAGGGTCAGGGTTAGTGTTAGGGTTAGGGTTAGTGTTAGTGATAGGTTTAGGGTTAGGGTTAGGGTAAGGGTAAGGGTTAGTGTTAGGGTTAGGGTTAGTGTTAGTGATAGGTTTAGGGTTAGGTTTAGGGTAAGGATAAGTGTTAGGGTTAGGATTAGGGTTAGGGTTAGGTTCATGGTTAGGGTTAGGGTAAGGGTAAGGGTTAGGGTTAGGGTTAGGGTTAGGATTAGTGATAGGTTTAGGATTATGG
>JANJXV010000038.1:8167500-8182500 GCA_024803745.1 Megascapheus bottae | reverse complement strand
TTAGCGTTAGGGTTTGGGTTAGGGTTAATGTTAGGCTTTGGATTAGAGTTAGGGTTAGGGTAAGGGTTAGGGTTAGGGTTAGGGATAGGTTTGGGTTTAGGGTTACGGTTAGGGTTAGGGTTAGGGTAAGGGTTAGGGTTAGGGTTAGGTTTAGGGTTATGTTTAGGGTTAGGTTTAGGGAAAGAGTTAGGGTTAAGTTTAGGGTAAGGGGAAGGTTTAGGGTTAGCGTTAGGGTTAGGGTAAGGGTAAAGTTTAGGGTTAGGGTTAGGGTTAGGGTTAGATTTAGGGTTAGGGTTAGTTTTAGCGTTAGGGTTAGGGTAAGGGTAGGGTTATTGTTAGTGTTAGGGTTAGGGTTAAGGTAAGGGTAAAGGTTAGGGTTAGGGGTAGGGTTAGTGTAAGGGTTAGGGTTAGGTTTCGGGTAAGAGTCAGGTTTAGGGTTAGGGTTTGGGTAAGGGTAAGGTTAGGGTTGGAGTTACGGTTAGGGTTAAATTTAGGGTTATGTTTAGGGTTAGGGTTAGGTTTAGTGTTAGGGTTAGGTTAAGGGTAACGGTTAGGATTAGGGTTAGGGTTAGGGTTAGGGAAAGGGTAAGGATTAGGGTTAGAATTAGGGTAAGTATTAGGGTTAGGGTAATGGTAAGGGATAGGGTTAGGGTTAGGGTTAGCATTAAGGTTAGGGTTAGGTTAAGGGTAAGTTTTAGGGTGAGTGTTAGGATAACGGTTAGATTTAGGGGTTAAGTTTAGGATTAGGTTTAGGGTTAGGGCTAGGGTAAGGATAAGAGTTAGGGTTAGCATTAGGTTTATGGTTAGGGTTAGGCTAAGTGTAAGGGTTAGTGTTAGGGTTAGGGTTAGTTTTAGTGATAGTTTTAGGGTTAGGGTTAGGGTAAGGGTAAGTGTTATGGTTAGGGTTAGGGTTAATGTTAGGTTTATTTTTAGGGTTAGGGTAAGGGTAATGGTTAGGGTTAGGGTCAGGGTTAGTAATAGGTTTAGGGTTAGGTTTAGGGTAAGGTCAAGTGTTAGGTTAGGATTAGGGTTAAAGTTAGGGTTAGGGTTAGGGTTAGGGTTAGTTTTAGGTTTAGGGTTAGGGTAAGAGTAAGGGTTAGGGTTAGGGGTTGGGTTAGAGTTAAGGTTAGGGTTCGGATTAGGGTTAGGGTTAGGGTAAGGGTTAGGGTTAGGGTTAGGGATGGGTTTGGGTTTAGGGTTACGGTAAGGGTTAGGGTTAGGGTTAGGGTAAGGGTTAGGGTTAGGGTTAGTTTTAGGGTAGGGGTTAGGGTAAGGGTAAGTGTTATGGTTAGGGTTAGGGTTAGGGTAAGGGTAAGGGTTAAGTTTAGGTTTAGTTTTAGAGTTAGGATTAGGGTGGAGGTTAGGGTAAGGGTTAGTGGTTAGGGTTAGGGTTAGGGTTAGGGTTAGGTTTATGGTTAGGGTTAGGGTAAGGGAAAGGGTTAGGGTTAGGGTTAGGTTTAGGGTAAGTGATAGGTTTAGGGTTAGGGTTAGGGTAAGGTAAGGGTTTGGGTTAAGGTTAGAGTTAGGGTTAGGTTAGGGTTAGGGGAAGGGTTAGGGTAAGTGTAAGGGTTAGGATTAGGTTTAATGTCAGGGTTAAGGGTTAGGGTTAGGGTTAGGGATAGTGTTAGTGATAGGTTTAGGGTTAGGGTTAGGGTAAGGGTAAGGGTTAGTGTTAGGGTTAGGTTTAGTGTTAGTGATAGGTTTAGGGTTAGGGTTAGGGTAAGGATAAGTGTTAGGGTTAGGGTTAGGGTTAGGGTTAGGTTTATGGTTAGGGTTAGGGTAAGGGTAAGGGTTAGGGTTTGGGTTAGGGTTAGGGTTAGGGTTAGGGTTAGTGATAGGTTTAGGATTAGGTTTAGGTTAAGGTCAAGGGTTACGTTAGGGTTAGGGTTAAGGTTAGGGTTAGGGTTAGGGTTAGGGTTAGGTTAGTGTAAGGGTTAGCGTTAGGGTTAGGGTTAGGGTAGGGGTTAGGGTAAGGGTAAGTGTTAGGTTTAGGGTTAGGGTTAGGGTTAGGGTTAGGGTTAGGGTAAGGTTAAGGGTTATTGTTAGTGTTAGGGTTAGGGTTAAGGTAAGGGTAAAGGTTAGGGTTAGGGGTAGGGTTAGTGTAAGGGTTAGGGTTAGGTTTAGGTTAAGGGTCAGGTTTAGGGTTAGGGTTTGGGTAAGGGTTAGCTTAGGGTTAGGGTTACGGTTAGGGTTAAATTTAGGGTTATGTTTAGGGTTAGGGCTGGTTTAGTGTTAGGGTTAGGTTAAGGGTAAGGGTTAGGATTAGGGTTAGGGTTAGGGATAGGGAAAGGGTAAGGATTAGGGTTAGAATTAGGGTAAGGATTAGGGTTAGGGTAATGCTAAGGGTTAGGGTTAGGGTTAGGGTTAGCATTAAGTTTAGGGTTAGGGTAAGGGTAAGTTTTAGGGTTAGGGTTAGGATAACGGTTAGATTTAGGGGTTAAGTTTAGGGTTAGGTTTAGGGTTAGGGTTAGGGTAAGGATAAGAGTTAGGGTTAGCATTAGGTTTATGGTTAGGGTTAGGCTAAGGGTAAGGGTTAGTGTTAGGGTTAGGGTTAATGTTAGTCATAGTTTTAGGGTTAGGGTTAGGGTAAGAGTAAGTGTTATGGTTAGGGTTAGGGTTAGGGTTAAGTTTATGGTTAGGATTAGGGTAAGGGTAATGGTTAGGGTTAGGGTTAGGGTTAGTGATAGGTTTAGGGTTAGGTTAAGGGTAAGGTCAAGTGTTAGGTTAGGATTAGGGTTAAAGTTAGGGTTAGAGTTAGGGTTAGGGTTAGTTTTAGGTTTAGGGTTAGGGTAAGGGTAAGGGTTAGGGTTAGGGTTTGGGTTAGGGTTAAGGTCAGGGTTCGGATTAGGGTTAGGGTTAGGGTAAGTGTTAGGGTTAGGGTTAGGGATAGGTTTGGGTTTAGGGTTACGGTTAGGGTTAGGGTTAGGGTAAGGGTTAGGGTTAGGGTTAGGTTTAGGGTAGGGGTTAGGGTAAGGGTAAGTGTTAGGGTTAGGGTTAGGGTTAGGGTTAGGTTTATGGTTAGGGTTAGGGTAAGGGTAAGGGTTAGGGTTAGGGTTAGGGTTAGGGTTAGTGATAGGTTTAGGATTAGGGTTAGGTTAAGGTCAAGGGTTAGGTTAGGATTAGGGTTAAGGGTAGGGTTAGGGTTAGGGTTAGGGTTAGGTTAGTGTAAGGGTTAGCGTTAGGGTTAGGGTTAGGGTAGGGGTTAGGGTAAGGGTAAGTGTTAGGTTTAGGGTTAGGGTTAGGGTAAGGGTAAGGGTTAGTGTTAGGGTTAGGGTTAGTTTTAGTGATAGTTTTAGGGTTAGGGTTAGGGTAAGGGTAAGTGTTATGGTTAGGGTTAGGGTTAATGTTAGGTTTATTTTTAGGGTTAGGGTAAGGGTAATGGTTAGGGTTAGAGTTAGGCTTAGTGATAGGTTTAGGGTTAGGTTTAGGGTAAGGTCAAGTGTTAGGTTAGGATTAGGGTTAAAGTTATGGTTAGGGTTAGGGTTAGTTTTAGGTATAGGGTTAGGGTAAGGGTAAGGGTTAGCGTTAGGGTTTGGGTTAGGGTTAAGTTTAGGGTTTGGATTAGGGTTAGGGTTAGGGTAAGGGTTAGGGTTAGGGTTAGGGATAGGTTTGGGTTTAGGGTTACGGTTAGGGTTAGGGTTAGGGTTAGGGTAAGGGTTAGGGTTAGGGTTAGGTTTAGGGTAGGGGTTATGGTAAGGGTAAGTGTTAGGCTTAGGGTTAGGGTTAGGGTTAGGGTTCGGGTAAGGGTAAGGGTTAGGGTTAGGTTTAGTTTTAGGGTTAGGATTAGGGTTGAGGTTAGGGTAAGTGTTAGTGGTTAGGGTTAGGGTTAGGGTGAGGGTGAGGTTAGGTTTAGGGTTAGGGTTAGGGTAAGGGTAAGAGTTGGGGTTAGGGTTAGGTTTAGGGTAAGGGTATGTGTTAGGGTTAGGTTTAGGGATAGGGTTAGGGTTAGCGTTAGGGGAAGGGTATGGGTTAGGGTTAGAGTTAGGGTTAAGGTTAGGTTTAGGGTTATGGTTAGGGTAAGGTTTAGGATAAGAGTTAGGGTTAAGTTAAGGGTAAGGGGAAGGTTTAGGGTTAGCGTTAGGGTTAGGGTAAGGGTAAAGGTTAGGGTTAGGGTTAGGGTTAGGGTTAGATTTAGCGTTAGGGTTAGGTTTAGGGTTAGGGTTAGGGTAAGGTTAAGGGTTATTGTTAGTGTTAGGGTTAGGGTTAAGGTAAGGGTAAAGTTTAGGGTTAGGGGTAGGGTTAGTGTAAGGGTTAGGGTTAGGTTTAGGTTAAGGGTCAGGTTTAGGGTTAGGGTTTGGGTAAGGGTAAGCTTAGGGTTAGGGTTACGGTTAGGGTTAAATTTAGGTTTATGTTTAGGGTTAGGGCTGGTTTAGTGTTAGGGTTAGGTTAAGGGTAAGGGTTAGGATTAGGGTTAGGGTTAGGGTTAGGGAAAGGGTAAGGATTAGGGTTAGAATTAGGGTAAGGATTAGGGTTAGGGTAATGGTAAGGGTTAGGGTTAGGGTTAGGGTTAGCATTAAGGTTAGGGTTAGGGTAAGGGTAAGTTTTAGGGTTAGGGTTAGGATAACGGTTAGATTTAGGGGTTAAGTTTAGGGTTAGGTTTATGGTTAGGATTAGGGTAAGGGTAATGGTTAGGGTTAGGGTTAGGGTTAGTGATAGTTTTAGGGTTAGGTTTAGGGTAAGGTCAAGTGTTAGGTTAGGATTAGGGTTAAAGTTAGGGTTAGGGTTAGGGTTAGGGCTAGTTTTAGGTTTAGGGTTAGGGTAAGGGTAAGGGTTAGGATTAGGGTTTGGGTTAGGGTTAAGGTTAGGGTTCGGATTAGGGTTAGGGTTAGGGTAAGTGTTAGGGTTAGGATTAGGGATAGGTTTGGGTTTAGGGTTACGGTTAGGGTTAGGGTTAGGGTTAGGGTAAGGGTTAGGGTTAGGGTTAGGTTTAGGGTAGGGGTTAGGGTAAGGGTAAGTGTTAGGGTTAGGGTTAGGGTTAGGGTAAGGGTAAGGGTTAGGGTTAGGTTTAGTTTTAGGGTTAGGATTAGGGTTGAGGTTAGGGTAAGGGTTAGTGGTTAGGGTTAGGGTTAGGGTAGGGGTTAGGGTAAGGGTAAGTGCTAAGTTTAGGGTTAGGGTAAGGGTAAGGGTTAGGGTTAGTGTGAGGGTTAGGGTTAGGTTAAGGTTTAGGGTTAGGGGTTAGGGTTGGGGTTAGGGTTAGAGTTAGGGTAAGGGTAAGGGTTAGGGTTAGGGTTACAGTTAGTGTAAGGGTTAGGGTTAGGGTTAGGGGTAGCGTAAGTGTTAGGGTTAGGGTTAGGCTTAGGTTTAGGGGTAGGGTTAGGGTAAGGGTTAGGGTTAGGTTTAGGGTTACGGTTAGGGTAAGGGTAAGTTTTAGGGTTAGGGTTAGTGTTAGGTTAAGTGTTAGGGTAAGGGTTAGGGTCAGGGTGAGTTTTAGGGTTGGCTTAAGTTTAGGGTTAGGGTTAGGGTAAGGTTAAGGGTTAGGGTTAGGGTTAGGGTAAGCGTTAGGGTTAGGGTCAGTGTTAGTGTTAGGGTTAGGGTTAGGGTAAGGGTAAGGGTTAGGGTTAGGGTTAGGTTAGGGTTAGGTTTACGGTTGAGATTAGGGTTAGAGTTAGAGGAAGGGTTAGGGTAAGCGTTAGGGTTAGGGTCAGGGTTAGTTTTAGGGTTAGGGTTAGGGTAAGGGTAAGGGTTAGGATTAGGATTAGGTTAAGGGTAGGGTTAGGGTTAGGGTTGAGGTTAGGGTTAGAGTTAGAGGAAGGGTTAGGGTTAGGGTCAGGGTAAGGGTTCGGGTTAGGGTTAGGGTTAGAGTTAGGGTAAGGTTTAGAGTAAGGGTAAGGGTTAGGGTTAGGGTTAGGGTAAGGGTTAGGGTTAGGTTCAGGGTTAGGGTTGGGGTTAAGGTTAGGGTTAGGTTTAGGGTTGGGGTTAAGGTTAGGGTTAGGGTTAGGGTAAGGGTAAGTGTTAGGGTTATGGTTAGGGTTAGATTTAGATTTAGGGTTATTGTTAGGGTTAGGTTTAGGGTTAGGGTTGGGGTAAGGGCAACGGTTAGATTTAGGGTTAAGGTTAGGGTTAGGGTTAGGGTTAGGGTTAGGTTTAGAGTTAGGGTTAGGGTAAGGGTAAGGGTAAGGGTTAGTGTTATGGTTAGGGATAGGGTTAAGAATAGGGTTAGGGTTATGGTTAGGTTTAGGGTAAGCGTTAGGGTTATCTTAGGGTAAGGGTTGTGGTTAGGGATAGGGTTAAGGTTAGAGTTAGGTTTAGGGTTAGCTAAGGTTAAGGTTAAGGGTTAGGGTTAGTGTTAGGGTTAGGGTTAGGTTAAGGGCTCTGGTTAGGGTTAGGGTTAGAGTTAGGTTTAGGGTTGGATAAAGGTAAGGGTTAGGTTTAGGGTAAGGGTTAGGGTTAGGTTAAACGTTAGGGTTAGGGGTTAGGGTTAGGGTTAGGTTTAGTGTAAGGGTTTCGGTTAGGGTAAGGGTTAGGGTTGGGGTTAGGGTTAGGGTAAGTGTTAGCGTTAGAGTTAGGGTTAGGGTTATGTTTAGGGTTAGGGTTAGGGTTAGGGTTATGTTTAGGGTTAGGGTTAGGGTAAGGGTATGTGTTAGGGTTAGGGTTAGGGTTAGGGTTAGCGTTAGGGTAAGCGTAAGGGTTAGGGTTAGGGTTAGGGTTAAGGTAAGGGTAAGGGTTAGGGTTAGGTTTATGGTTAGGTTTAAGGTGAGGGTTAGGGATAGGTTTAGGGTAAGTGTAACGTTTAAGGTTAGGGTTAGGGTTAGGTTAAGGTTAGGGTTAGAGTTAGTGTTAGGGTTAGTTTAGGGGTAATGTAAGGGTAAGGGTTAGGGTTAGGGTTAGGGTTAGGTTAAGGGTTAGGATTAGGGTTAGAGTTAGGGTAGGGGTTAGGGTAAGCATAAGTGTTAGTGTTAGGGTTAGGTTTAGGATAAAGGTAAAGTTTAGGGTTTGGTTTTGGATTAGGGTTATTGGTTAGGGTTAGGGTTAGGGTTAGGGTGAGGGTTAGGTTTAGGGTTAGGGTTAGGGTAAGGGTAAGGGTTATGGTTAGGGTTAGGACAAGGGTTACTGTTCGGTTTAAGGTTAGGATTAGGGTAAGGGAAAGAGTAGGGTTAGGGTTAGGATTAAGGTTAGGGTAAGGGTTAGGTTAGGGTTAATGTTAGGGTTAGGGTTAGGGTTAGGGTAAGGGTTAGGGTTAGGGTAAGGATTAGGGTTAGGGTTAGGGTTAGAGTTAGGTTTAGGTTTAGGATTAGGGTTAGGGTTAAGGTAAGGGTTGGGGTTAGGGTTAGGTTTAGGGTAAGGGTTAGGGTTAGCGTTAGGGTAAGTGTAAGGGTTAGGGTTATTGTTAGGGTTAGGGTTAGGGTTAGAGTAAGGGTAATGGTTAGGGTTAAGGTTAGGGTTAGGGTTAGGTTTAGGCTTAGGGTTAGGGTTAGTGTAAGGTTAAGTGTTAGGGATAGGATTAGGGTTAGGGTTAGTGTAAGGGTTATGGTTGGGTTACGGTTAGGGTTAAGGTTAGGGTTAGGGTTAGGGTAAGGGTAAGGGTTAGGGTTAGGGTTAGGATTAGTGTTGGGGTTAAGGTTAGGGTTAGGGTAAGGGTTAGGGTTAGGATTAGGGTTAGGTTTAAGTTTAGGTTTAGGGATATGGTAAGGGTTAGTGTTAGGGTAAGGGTATGTGTTAGGGTTAGGGTTAGGGTTAGGGTAAGGGTTAGGTTTAGCGTTAGTGTAAGCGTAAGGGTTAGGGTTAGGGTTATCGTAAGGGTAAGGGTTAGGGTTAGGGTTAGGGTTAGGGTTAGGGTTAGGGTAAGGGTAAGTTTTAGATTTAGGGTTTGGGTTAGGGTTAGGGTAAGGGTAAGGGGTAGGGTTAGGGTTAGGGTTAGTCTTAGGTTTAGGGTTAGGGTTAGGGTTAGGGTTAGGATAGGAATTAGGTTAGGGTAAGCGTTAGGGTTAGGGTTAGGGTTAGGATATGGGTAAGGGTTATGGTTAGGGTTAGTGTTAGGGTTAGGTTAAGTGTTAGGGTTAGGCTTAGGGTAAGGGTAAGTGTTAGGATTAAGGTTAGGGTTAGGGTTAGGTTTAGGGTTAGGGTTAGGATTCGGGTAAGTGTAAGGGTTAGGGTTAGGATTATGGTTAAGGTTAGGGTAAGGGTTAGGTTTAGGGTTAGGGTTAAGGATAGGGTTAGGTTTAGGGTTAGGGTTAGGGTAAGGGTAAGGGTTAAGGTTAGGGTTAGGGTAGGGTTAGGGTTAGGTTTAGGGTAAGGGTTAGGGTTAGGTTTAGGTTAAGGGTAAAGTTTAGGGTTAGGGATATGGTTGGGGTTAGGGTTAGGCTTAAAGTAAAGGTATGTGTTAGGGTTAGGTTTAGGGTTAGGGTTACCGTTAGGGTTACTGTTAGGGGAAGGGGAATGGTTAGGGTTAGGGTTAGGGTTAAGGTAAGGGTCAGCGTTAGGGTTAGGGTTAGGGTTAGGTTTAGGATTAGGGTTAGGTTTAGGGTTATGATTGGGGTAAGGGTAAGGGTTATGATTAGGGTTAGGGTTAGGGTTAGGGTAAGGGTAAGGGTTAGGTTTAGGGTTAGGGTTAGGGTTAAGGTTAGGGTTAGGGTTAGGGTAAGTGTAAGGGTTAGGTTTAGGGTTAGGGTTAGGCTAAGGATAAGGGTTAGGGTTATGGTTATGGTTAGGGTAAGGTTAAGGGTTAGGGTTAGGTTTAGGGTTAGGAGAAGTTTTACTGTTATGGTTAGGGTTAGGGTAAGGGTAAGGTTTAGGTTTAGGGTTAGGTTTAGGGTTAGGTTTAGGGTTAGGGTTAGGTTTAGGGTTAGGTTTAGGGTAAGGGTAAGGTTAGGGTTAGAGTTAGGGTTAGGGTTAGGGTAATGGTAAGGGATAGGGTTAGGGTTAGGGTTAGGGTTAGGGTAAGGGTAAGGGTTAGGGTTAGGTTTAGGGTTAGGGTTAAGGCAAGGGTAAGGGTTAAGTTTAGGGTAGGGTTATGTTTAGGGTTAGGGTTAGGGTAGGGGTTAGGGTAAGGGTAAGTGTTAGGTTTAGGGTTATGGTAAGTATAAGGGTTAGGGTTAGTGTGACGGTTAGGGTTTGGTTAAGGTTAAGGTTAGGGGTTAGGGTTGGGGTTAGGGTTAGTGTTAGGTTAAGGGTTAGGGTTAGGGTTATGGTTAGGTTAATGGTTAGGGTTAGGGTTAGGGCTAGGGTCAGTGTGATGGTTAGGGTTAGGGTAAGGTTTAGTGGTAAGGTTAGGGTAAGGGTTAGGGTTACGGTTAGGGTTAGGGTAAGTGTTAGGGTTAGGGTCAGTGTTAGGGTTAGGGTTAGGTTTAGGGTTAGGGTTAGGGTTAGGGTAAGGGTAAGGGTTAGGGTTAGGGTTAGGATTAGTGTTGGGGTTAAGGTTAGGGTTAGGATAAGGGTTAGGGTTAGGGTTAGGGTTAGGTTTAAGTTTAGGTTTAGGGTTATGGTAAGGGTTAGTGTTAGGGTAAGGGTATGTGTTAGGGTTAGGTTTAGGGTTAGGGTAAGGGTTAGGTTTAGCATTAGGGTAAGCGTAAGGGTTAGGGTTAGGGTTATGGTAAGGGTAAGGGTTAGGGTTAGGGTTAGGTTTAGGTTTAGGGTAAGGGTAAGTTTTAGATTTAGGGTTTGGGTTAGGGTTAGGGTAAGGGTAAGGGGTAGGGTTAGGGTTAGGGTTAGGGTTAGGGTTAGGTTTAGGGTTAGGTTAAGGGTAAGGGTAGGGTTAGGGTCAGGGTTAGGTTATGGTTTAGGGTTAGGCTTAGGGTTAGGGTAGGAGTTAGGTTAGGGTAAGTGTTAGGGTTAGGGTTAGGGCTAGGATATGGGTAAGGGTTATGGTTAGGGTTAGTGTTAGGGTTAGGTTAAGTGTTAGGGTTAGGCTTAGGGTAAGAGTAAGGGTTAGGGTTAAGGTTAGGGTTAGGTTTAGGGTTAGGGTTAGGATTAGGGTAAGTGTAAGGGTTAGGGTTAGGATTAGGGTTAAGGTTAGGGTAAGGGTTAGGTTTAGGGTTAGGGTTAAGGATAGGGTTAGGATTAGGGTTAGGGTTAGGGTAAGGGTAAGGGTTAAGGTTAGGGTTAGGGTAGGGTTAGGGTTAGGTTTAGGGTAAGGGTTAGCGTTAGGTTTAGGTTAAGGGTAATGTTTAGGGTTGGGGATAGGGTTGGGGTTAGGGTTAGGCTTAAAGTAAGGGTATGTGTTAGGGTTAGGTTTAGGGTTAGGGTTACCGTTAGGGTTACCGTTAGGGGAAGGGGAATGGTTAGGGTTAGGGTTAGGGTTAAGGTAAGGGTCAGGGTTAGGGTTAGGGTTAGGGTTAGGGTAAGGGTTAGGATTAGGTTTAGTGTTAGGGGAAGTTTTAGGGTTAGGGTTAGCGTTAGGGTTAGGGTAAGGGTAAGGTTTAGGGTTAGGGTTAGCGTTAGGGTTAGGTTTAGGATTAGGGTTAGGTTTAGGGTTATGATTAGGGTAAGGGTAAGGGTTATGGTTAGGGTTAGGGTTATTGTTAGGGTAAGGGTAAGGGTTAGGGTTAGGGTTAGGGTTAGGGTTAAGGTTAGGGTTAGGGTTACGGTAAGTGTAAGGGTAAGAGATAGGGTTAGGGTTAGGCTAAGGTTAAGGGTTAGGGTTATGGTTATGGTTAGGGTAAGGTTAAGGGTTAGGGTTAGATTTAGGGTTAGGGGAAGTTTTACTGTTATGGTTAGGGTTAGGGTAAGTGTAAGGGTTAGGGTTAGGTTTAGGGTTAGGCTTAGGTTTAGGGTTAGGGTTAGTGTAAGGGTAAGGTTAGGGTTAGGGTTAGGGTTAGGGTAAGGGTAAGGGATAGGGTTAGGGTTAGGGTTAGGGTTAGGGTAAGGGTAAGGGTTAGGGTTAGGTTTAGGGTTAGGGTTAAGTTAAGGGTAAGGATTAAGTTTAGGGTTAGTGTTAGGTTTAGGGTTAGGGTTAGGGTAGGGGTTAGGGTAAGGGTAAGTTTTAGGTTTAGGTTTATGGTAAGGATAAGGGTTAGGGTTAGTGTGAGGGTTACGGTTTGGTTAAGGTTAAGGTTAGGGGTTAGGGTTGGGGTTAGGGTTAGAGTTAGGTTAAGGGTTAGGGTTAGGGTTACGGTTAGGGTAATGGTTAGGGTTAGGGTTAGGGCTAGGGTAAGTGTGATGGTTAGGGTTAGGGTAAGGTTTAGGGGTAGGGTTAGGGTAAGGCTTAGGGTTAGGGTTAGGGTTAGGGTAAGCGTTAGGGTTAGGGTCAGTGTTAGGGTTAGGGTTAGGTTTAGGGTTAGGGTTAGGGTTAGGGTAAGGGTAAGGGTTAGGTTTAGGGTTAGGATTAGTGTTGGGGTTAAGGTTAGGGTTAGGGTAAGTGTTAGGGGTAGGATTAGGGTTAGGTTTAAGTTTAGGTTTAGGGTTATGGTAAGGGTTAGTGTTAGGGTAAGGGTATGTGTTAGGGTTAGGGTTAGGGTTAGGGTAAGGGTTAGGTTTAGCGTTAGGGTAAGCGTAAGGGTTAGGGTTATGGTTATGGTAAGGGTAAGGGTTAGGGTTAGGGTTAGGTTTAGGTTTAGGGTAAGGGTAAGTTTTAGATTTAGGGTTTGGGTTAGGGTTAGGGTAAGGGTAAGGGGTAGGGTTAGGGTTAGGGTTAGGGTTAGGTTTAGAGTTAGGGTAAGGGTAAAGGTAGGGTTAGGGTCAGGGTTAGGTTATGGTTTAGGGTTAGGCTTAGGGTTAGGATAGGAGTTAGGTTAGGGTAAGTGTTAGGGTTAGGGTTAGGGTTAGGATATGGGTAAGGGTTAGGGTTAGGGTTAGTGTTAGGGTTAGGTTAAGTGTTAGGGTTAGGCTTAGGGTAAGGGTAAGGGTTAGGGTTAAGGTTAGGGTAAGGTTTAGGGTTAGGGTTAGGATTAGGTTAAGTGTAAGGGTTAGGGTTAGGATTAGGGTTAAGGTTAGGGTAAGGGTTAGGTTTAGGGTTTGGGTTACGGTTAGGGTTAGGTTTAGGGTTAGGGTTAGGGTTAGTTTAAGGGTAAGGGTTAGGGATAGGATTAGGGTTAGGGTTAGTGTAAAGGTTATGGTTGGGTTAGGGTTAGGGTTAAGGTTAGGGTTAGGGTTAGGGTTAGGGTTAGGGTTAGGGTTGGGGTTAAGGTTAGGGTTAGGGTAAGGGTTAGGGTTAGGGTTAGTGTTAGGATTAATGTTGGGGTTAAGGTTAGGGTTAGGGTAAGGGTTAGGGTTAGGGTTAGGATTAGTGTTGGGGTTAAGGTTAGGGTTAGGGTAAGGGTTAGGGTTAGGATTAGGGTTCGGGTAAGGATAAGGGTAGGGTTAGGTTTAGGGTTAGGGTTAGGTTTAGGGTAAGGGTAAGTTCTAGATTTAAGGTTTGGGTTAGGGTTAGGGTAAGGGTAAGGGGTAGGGTTAGGGTTAGGTTTAGGGTTAGGTTTAGGGTTAGGGTAAGTGTAAGGGTAAGGTTAGTGTCAGGGTTAGGTTATGGTTTAGGGTTAGACTTAGGGTTAGGATAGGAGTTAGGTAAGGGTAAGTGTTAGGGTTAGGGTTAGGGTTAGGATATGCGAAGGGTTAGGGTTAGGGTTAGTGTTAGGGTTAGGTTAGGTGTTAGGGTTAGGGTTAGGTTAAGGGTAAGGTTTAGGGTTAAGGTTAGGGTTAGGGTTAGGTTTAGTGTTAGGGTTAGGATTAGGGTAAGTGCAAGGGTTATGGTTAGGATTAGGGTTAAGGTTAGGGTACGCGTTAGGTTTAGGTTTAGGGTTAAGGATAGGGTTAGGTTTAGGGTTAGGATTAGGGTAAGGGTAAGGGTTAAGGTTAGGGTTAGGGTAGGGTTAGGGTTAGGTTTAGGGTAAGAGTTAGGGTTAAGTTTAGGTTAAGGGTAAGGTTTAGGGTTAGAGATAGGGTTGGGGTTAGGTTTAGGCTTAAAGTAAGGCTATGTGTTAGGGTTAGGTTTAGGGTTAGGGTTACGGTTAGTGTTACCGTTAGGGGAAGGGGAATGGTTAGGATTAGGGTTAGGCTTAAGGTAAGGGTCAGGGTTAGGGTTAGGGTTAGGTTTAGGGTAAGGATTAGGATTAGGTTTAGGGTTAGGGGAAGTTTTATGGTTAGGGTTAGCGTTAGGGTTAAGGTAAGGGTAAGGTTTAGTGTTAGGGTTAGGGTTAAGGTTAGGGTTAGTGTTAGCGTTAGGGTTAATGTTAGGGTTAGGGTTAGGGTTAGGCTTAAGGTAAGGGTTGGGGTTGGGTTAGGTTTAGGGTAAGGGTTAGGGTTAGGGTTAGGGTAAGTGTAAGGTTTAGGGTTAGTGTTAGGGTTAGGTTTAGGGTTAGGGTTAGGGTTAGGGTTAGGGTAAGGGTAAGGGTTAGGGTTAAGGTTAGGGTTAGGGTTAGGTTTAGGGTTAGGGTTAGGGTTAGTGTAAGGGTAAGGGATAGGGATAGGATTAGGGTTAGGGTTAGGGTAAGGGTTATGGTTGGGTTAGTGTTAGGGTTA
Source organism: Megascapheus bottae (assembly GCA_024803745.1). Lineage (NCBI taxonomy): Eukaryota > Metazoa > Chordata > Mammalia > Rodentia > Geomyidae > Megascapheus > Megascapheus bottae. The sequence goes on along the minus strand of JANJXV010000038.1, from coordinate 8,169,111 downwards.
ATGTTAGGATTAGGGTAAGTGTAAGGGTTATGGTTTTGATTAGGGTTAAGGTTTGGTAAGGGTTAGGTTTAGGGTTAGGGTTAAGGATAGGTTAAGGTTTAGGGTTAGGGTTAGGGTAAGGGTAAGGGTTAAGTTTAGGGTTAGGGTAGGGTTAGGGTTAGGTTTAGGGTAAGGGTTAGGATTAGGTTTAGGTTAAGGGTAAAGTTTAGGGTTAGGGATAGGGTTGGGGTTAGGGTTAGGCTTAAAGTAAGGGTATGTGTTAGGGATAGGTTTAGGGTTAGGGTTACGGTTAGGGTTACTGTTAGGGGAAGAGGAATGGTTAGGGTTTGGGTTAGAGTTAAGGTAAGGGTCAGGGTTAGGATTAGGGTTAGGTTTAGGGTAAGGGTTAGGATTAGGTTTAGGTTTATGGGAAGTTTTAGGGTTAGGGTTAGCGTTAGGGTTAGGGTAAGGGTAAGGTTTAGGGTTAGGGTTAGGGTTAAGGTTAGGGTTAGTGTTAGGGTTAGGGTTAATTTTAGGGTTAGGGTTAGGGTTAGGCTTAAGGTAAGGGTTGGGGTTGGGTTAGGTTTAGGGTAAGGGTTAGTGTTAGGGTTAGAGTAAGTGTAAGGGTTAGGGTTAGTGTTAGGGTTAGGTTTAGGGTTAGGGTTAGGGTTAGGGTTAGGGTAAGGGTAAGGGTTAGGGTTAAGGTTAGGGTTAGGGTTAGGTTTAGGGTTAGGGTTAGGGTTAGGGTTATTGTAAGGGTAAGGGTTAGGGATAGGATTAGGGTTAGGGTTAGGGTAAGGGTTATGTTTGGGTTAGGGTTAGGGTTAAGGTTAGGGTTAGGGTTCGGGTAAGGGTAAGTGTTAGGGTTAGGGTTAGGATTAGTTTTAACTTTAAGTTTAGGGTTAGGGTAAGGGTTAGTGGTAGGGTAAGGGTATGTGTTAGGTTTATGGTTAGGGTTAGGGTAAGCGTTAGGATTAGCGTTAGGGTAAGCGTAATGGTTAGGGTTATGGTTATGGTAAGGGTTAGGGTTAGGGTTAGGGTTAGGGTTAGGGTTAGGCTAAGGGTAAGGGTAGGGTTAGGGTCAGGGTTAGGTTATGTTTTAGGGTTAGGCTTAGGGTTAGGATAGGAGTTAGGTAAGGGTAAGTGTTAGGGTTAGGGTTAGGGTTAGGATATGTGTAAGGGTTAGGGTTACGGTTAGTGTTAGGGTTAGGTTAAGTGTTAGGGTTAGTGTTACGGTAAGGGTAAGGGTTAGGGTTAAGGTTAGGGTTAGGGTTAGGTTTAGGGTTAGGGTTAGGATTAGGGTAAGTGTAAGGGTTAGGGTTAGGATTAGGGTTAAGGTTTGGTAAGGGTTAGGTTTAGGGTTAGGGTTAAGGATAGGGTTAGGTTTAGGGTTAGGGTTAGGGTAAGAGTAAGGGTTAAGATTAGGGTTAGGGTAGGGTTAGGGTTAGGTTTAGGGTAAGGGTTAGGGTTCGGTTTAGGTTAAGGGTAAAGTTTAGGGTTAAGGATAGGGTTGGGGTTAGGGTTAGGCTTAAAGTAAGGGTATGTGTTAGGGATAGGTTTAGGGTTAGGGTTACGGTTAGGGTTACCGTTAGGGGAAGAGGAATGGTTAGGGTTAGGATTAGAGTTAAGGTA
>JANJXV010000038.1:8155000-8162500 GCA_024803745.1 Megascapheus bottae | reverse complement strand
GTCAGGGTTAGAGTTAGGGTAAGGATTAAGGTTAGGGTTAGGGTAAGGGTTAGGGTTAGGGTTAGGTTTATGGTTAGGATTAGGGTAAGGGTAATGGTTAGGGTTAGGGTTAGGGTTAGTGATAGGTTTAGGGTTAGGTTAAGGGTAAGGTCAAGTGTTAGGTTAGGATTAGGGTTAAAGTTAGGGTTAGAGTTAGGGTTAGGGTTAGTTTTAGGTTTAGGGTTAGGGTAAGGGTAAGGGTTAGGGATAGGGTTTGGGTTAGGGTTAAGGTTAGGGTTCGGATTAGGGTTAGGGTTAGGGTAAGTGTTAGGGTTAGGGTTAGGGATAGGTTTGGGTTTAGGGTTACGGTTAGGGTTAGGGTTAGGGTTAGGGTAAGGGTTAGGGTTAGGGTTAGGTTTAGGGTAGGGGTTAGGGTAAGGGTAAGTGTTAGGGTTAGGGTTAGGGTTAGGGTTAGGTTTATGGTTAGGGTTAGGGTAAGGGTAAGGGTTAGGGTTAGGGTTAGGGTTAGGGTTAGTGATAGGTTTAGGATTAGGGTTAGGTTAAGGTCAAGGGTTAGGTTAGGGTTAGGGTTAAGGTTAGGGTTAGGGTTAGGGTTAGGGTTAGGTTAGTGTAAGGGTTAGCGTTAGGGTTAGGTTTAGGGTTAGGGTTAGGGTAAGGGTAAGGGTTAGTGTTAGGGTTAGGGTTAGTTTTAGTGATAGTTTTAGGTTTAGGGTTAGGGTAAGGGTAAGTGTTATGGTTAGGGTTAGGGTTAATGTTAGGTTTATTTTTAGGGTTAGGGTAAGGGTAATGGTTAGGGTTAGGGTTAGGCTTAGTGATAGGTTTAGGGTTAGGTTTAGGGAAAGGTCAAGTGTTAGGTTAGGATTAGGGTTAAAGTTATGGTTAGGGTTAGGGTTAGTTTTAGGTTTAGGGTTAGGGTAAGGGTAAGGGTTAGCGTTAGGGTTTGGGTTAGGGTTAAGTTTAGGGTTTGGATTAGGGTTAGGGTTAGGGTAAGGGTTAGGGTTAGGGTTAGGGATAGGTTTGGGTTTAGGGTTACGGTTAGGGTTAGGGTTAGGGTTAGGGTAAGGGTTAGGGTTAGGGTTAGGTTTAGGGTAGGGGTTAGGGTAAGGGTAAGTGTTAGGGTTAGGGTTAGGGTTAGGATTAGGGTTCGGGTAAGGGTAAGGGTTAGGGTTAGGTTTAGTTTTAGGGTTAGGATTATGGTTGAGGTTAGGGTAAGGGTTAGTTGTTAGGGTTAGGGTTAGGGTGAGGGTGAGGTTAGGTTTAGGGTTAGGGTTAGGGTAAGGGTAAGAGTTGGGGTTAGGGTTAGGTTTAGGGTAAGGGTATGTGTTAGGGTTAGGTTTAGGGATAGGGTTAGGGTTAGCGTTAGGGGAAGGGTATGGGTTAGGGTTAGAGTTAGGGTTAAGGTTAGGTTTAGGGTTATGGTTAGGGTAAGGTTTAGGATAAGAGTTAGGGTTAAGTTAAGGGTAAGGGGAAGGTTTAGGGTTAGCGTTAGGGTTAGGGTAAGGGTAAAGTTTAGGGTTAGGGTTAGGGTTAGGCTTAGATTTAGCGTTAGGGTTAGGTTTAGGGTTAGGGTTAGGGTAAGGTTAAGGGTTAGGTTTAGGGTTAGGGTTAGGGTTAGGGTTAAGAGTTAGGGTTATGGTTAGGGTTAGGGTTACGGTTAGGGTTAGTTTTAGGGTTAGGGTTAGGGTAAGGGTAAGGGTTAGGGTTATGGTTTGGGTTAGGGTTAAGTTTAGGGTTAGGGTTAGGGTTAGGGTTAGGGTAAGTGTTAGGGTTAGGGTTAGGGATAGGTTTGGGTAGGGTTACGGTTAGGGTTAGGTTTAGAGTAAGGGTTAGGGTTAGGGTTAGGGTTAGGGTTAAGGTAGGGGTTAGGGTAAGGGTAAGTGTTAGGTTTAGGGTTAGGGTAAGGGTAAGGTTTAGGGTTAGTGTTAGGGTTAGGGTAAGGGTTAGTGTTGGTGTTAGGGTTAGAGTTAGGTTAAGGGTTAGGGTTAGGGTTATGGTTAGGGTAAGGGTTAGGGTTAGGGTTATGGCTACCATTAAGTGTTAGGATTAGGGTTAGGGTTAGGTTTCGGGTTATGGTTAGGGTAAGGGTTAGGGTTAGGTTTAGGGTTAGGGTTAGGGTAAGTGTAAGTGTTAGGGTTAGGGTTAGGTTTAGGGTTAGGGTAAGTGTTAGTGTAAGGGTTAGGGTCAGGGTTAGGTTTAGGGTTTGGGTTAGGGTAAGGTTAAGGGTTAGAGTTAGGGTTAGGGTAAGTGTTAGGGTTAGGGTCAGGGTTAGGGTTAGGGTTAGAGTTAGGGTAATGGTAAGGTTTAGGGTTACGTTTAGGGTTAGGGTTAGGGTTAGGGTTGAGTTTAGTGTTAGAGTTAGTGGAAGGGTTAGGGTTAGGGTTAGGGTAAGGGTTAGTTTTAGGGTTAGGGTTAGAGTTAGGGTTAGGGTTAGGGTTAGGGGTCAGGGTTAGGGTTAGGATAAGGCTTAGGGTTAGGGTAAGAATAAGTATTAGGGTTAGGTTTAGGGTTAGGTTTAGGGTAAGGGTAAGGGTTAGGGTTAGGATTATGTTTAGGGTTGGGGTTAAGCTTAGGGTTAGGGTTAGTGTTGAGGTTAGTGTTAGAGTTAGAGGAAGTGTTAGGGTTAGGCTTAGGGTAAGGGTTAGGGTTAGGGTTAGGGTTAGAGTTAGGGTTAGGTTTAGAGTAAGGGTAAGGATTAGGGTTAGGTTTAGGCTTAGGGTTAGGGTTAGGTTTAGGGGTTAGGGTTAATGTTAGGGTTAGGTTAATGGTTAGGGTTAGGGTTAGGGTTAGGGTTAGGGTTGAGGTTAGTGTTAGAGTTAGAGGAAGGTTTAGGGTTAGGTTTAGGGTAAGGGTTAGGGTTAGGGTTAGGGTTAGGGTTAGAGTTAGGGTTAGGGTTAGAGTAAGGGTAAGGGTCAGGGTTAGGTTTAGTCTTAGGGTTAGGGTTAGGGTTAGGGGTTAGGGTTAATGTTAGGGTTAGGTTAATGGTTATGGTTAGGGTTAGGGTTAGGGTTAGGATAAGGCTTAGGGTTAGGGTAAGGGTTAGTTTTAGGGTTAGGGTTAGGGTTAGGGTTAGGGTTAGGGTAAGTGTAAGGGTTAAGGTTAGGGTTAGGATTAGGGTTAGGGTTATGATATGGGTTAGAGTAAGGGTAAAGTTTAGGGTTAGGGTTAGGGTTAGGGTTAGTGATAGGTTTAGGGTTACGGTTAGGGTAAGGTCAAGTGTTAGGTTAGGGCTAGGGTTAAGTTTAGGGTTAGGGTTATGGTTAGGGTTAGGTTTAGGGTTAGCGTTAGGGTAAGGGAAGGGTTAGGGTTAAGGTTAGTGTAAGGTTAGGGTTAGGGTTAAGATTAGGGTTAGGGTAAGGGTTTTGGTTAGGGTTAGGAATAGGTTTTGGTTTAGGGTTACCGTTAGGGTTCGGGTTAGATTTAGGGTAAGGGTTCGGGTTAGGGTTAGAGTTAGGTTATGGGTTAGGGTAAGTGTATATGTTAGGATTGGGTTAGGGTAAGGGTAAGGTTCAGGGTTAATGTGAGGCTTAGGGTTAGGTTAAGGTTTAGGGTTAAGGGTTAGGTTTATGGTTAGAGTTAGGGTAAGTGTTAGGGTTAGGGTTAGGCTTAGGGTAAGGGTTAGGATTAGGGTTAGGGCTAGGGAAAGTGTTAGGGTTAAGGTTAGGGTTGGGTTTAGAGTTAGGGTAAGGTTAAAGGTTAGGGTTATTGTTAGGGTAAGGGTAAGTCTTAGGATTAGGGTTAGGGTTAGGGTAGGGTAATTGTTAGGGTAAGGGTTAGGGTTAGGGTGAGGTTTAGGTTTAGAGTTAGGGTTAGGGTTAGAGTAAGGGTAAGGAATAGGGTTAGGGTTAGGTTTAGGGTTAGGGTTAGGATTAGGGTTAGGTTTATGGTTAGAGTTAGGGTAAGGGTAAGGGTTAGGGTTAGTGTTAGGGTTAGTGAAAGGGTAAGGATTAGAGTCAGAGTTAGAATTAGGGTAAGGATTAGGGTTAGGGTAAGGGTTAGGGTTAGGGTTACGGTTAGCATTAAAGTTAGGGTTAGGTTTAGGGTTAGGGTTGGGGTTAGCATTAAGGTTAGGGTTAGGGTTAGGGTTAGGATAAGGGTAAGGTTTAGGGTTAGGGTTTGGGTTAAATTTAGGGTTAGGGTTACGGTTAGGGTTAGGTTTAGGTTTAGGGTTAGGGTAAGGGTTAGGGTTAGTGTTAGGGTTAGCATTAAGGTTAGGGTTAGGGTAAGGGTAAGTGTTAGGGCTAGGGTTAGGTTTAGGGTTAGATTTAGGGGTTAGGGTTAGGTTTAGGGTTAGGGTTAGGGTAAGTATAAGAGTTACGGTTAGTGATAGGGTTAGGGTTCAGGTTAGTTTTAGCGTCATTGTTAGGGTAAGGGTATGGGTTAGGGTTAAGGTTAGGGTTAGGGTTAAGGTTAGGGTTAGGGTTAAGTTTAGGGTTAGGGTTAGGGTAGGGTAAGGGTTAGGGTTACGGTTAGGGTTTGGGTAGGGGTTAAGGTTAGCGTTAGGGTTAATTTAGGGTTAGGGTTAGGGTAGGGTAAGGGTTAGGGTTAAGGTTAGGGTCAGGGTTAGGGTTAGGGTTAGTGTTTGGTTAAGGGTTAGGTTTAGGTTCAGGGTTAGGTTTAGGGTAAGGGTAAGGGTTAGGTTTCGGTTTAGGGTTAGGTTTAGGGTTAGGGTAAGCAAAAAGGTTAGGGGTAAGTTTAGGGTTAGGGTTAGTGTTAGGGTTAAGATTAGGTTTAGGGTGAGGGTAAGGGTAAGGGCTATGGTTAGGTTTAGGGTTAGGGTGTGGTAAGGGTAAGGGTTAGGTTTAGGGTTAGGGTTAGGGTTAGGGTTAAGGGTTATGGTTAGGGTTAGGGTTAGGGTTAGGTTTATTGTTAGGGTTAGGGTAAGGGTAAGGGTTAGTGTTAGGGTTAGGGTTAGGATTAGTGATAGGTTTAGGGTTAGGGTTAGGGTAAGGGTAAGTGTTAGGGTTAGGTTTAGGGTTAGGGTTAGGTTTATGGTTAGGGTTAGGGTAAGGGTAAGGGTTAGGGTTAGGGTTAGGGTTAGTGATAGGTTTAGGGTTAGGGTAAGGGTAAGGGTTTGGGTTAAGTTTAGGGTTATGGTTAGGTTAGGGTTAGGGTTAGGGTTAGGGTAAGAGTAAGGGTTAGGTTTAGGGTTAAGAGTTAGGGTTATGGTTAGGGTTAGGGATAGGGTTAGGGTTAGTTTTAGGGTTAGGATTATGGTAAGGGTAAGGGTTAGGGTTATAGTTTGGGTTAGGGTTAAGTTTAGGGTTAGGGTTAGGGTTAGGATTAGGGTAAGGGTTAGGGTTAGGGTTAGGGATAGATTTGGGTTTAGGGTTACGGTTAGAGTTAGGGTTAGGTTTAGGGTAAGGGTTAGGGTTAGGTTTAGGGTTAGGGTAAATGTTAGGGTAAGGGTTAGGATCAGGGTTAGGTTTAGGGTTATGGTTAGGGTAAGTTTAAGGGTTAGGGTTAGGGTTAGCGTTGGGGTTAGGGTCAGGGTTATGGTTAGGGTTAGGGTGAGGGTTAGGGTTGAGGTTAGTGTTAGAGTTAGAGGAAGGGTTAGGGATAGGGTTAGGGTAAGGGTTAGGGTTAGGTTTAGGGGTTAGGGTTAATGTTAGGGTTAGGTTAATGGTTAGGATTAGGGTTAGGATAAGGCTTAGGGTTAGGGTAAGGGTAAGTGTTAGGGTTAGGGTTAGGGTTAGGGTTAGAGTAAGGGTTAGGGTTAGGGTTAGGGTTATGTTTAGGGTTGGGGTTAAGGTTATGGTTAGGGTTAGGGTAAGGGTAAGTGTTAGGGTTAGGGTTAGGGTTAGGGTAATTTTGAGGGTTAGGGTTAGGTTTAGGGTTAGCGTTAGGGTTAGGGTAAGAGTAAGGATAAGAGTTAGGATTAGGGATAGGGTTAGGGTTCGGATTAGGTTTAGTGTTAGGGTTAGGGTAAGGGTAAGGGTTACGGTTAGGGTTAGGGTTAAGTTTAGGTTTAGGGTTAGATTAAGTGTAAGGGTTAGGGTTAGGGTTACGGTTAGGTTAAGTGTAAGGGTTAGGGTTCGGGTTAGGGTTAGGTTAAGGTTTAGGGTTAGGGTTAGGGTTAAGATTGAGGTTAGGGTTAGGGTTAGAGTGAGGGTTAGGTTTAGGGTTAGGGTAAGGGTTAGTGTTAGGGTTAGGGTTATGGTTAGAGTTAGGGTTCAGGTTAGGGGAGGGGTAAGGGTTAGAGGTAGGTTTAGGGGTTAGTGTTAGTGTTAGGGTAAGGTTAAGGGATAGGGTTAGGGTTAGGGTTAGGATAAGGGTTAGGGTTTGGGTTAGGTTTAGGGTTATGGTTAGGGTAAGGGAAAGGGTTCGGGTTAATGTTCGGGTTAGATTTAGGGTTAGTTTTATTGTTAGGGTTTTGGTAAGGGTAAGGGTTAGGGTTAGGGTTAGGGTTAGGGTTATGGTTAGGTTAAGGATAAGGGTTAGGTTTAGGGTTAGGGTTAGGATTAGGGTTAGATTTAGGGTAAGAGTTAGGGTAAGGGTTAGGGTTAGGGTTAGGGTTAAGGTTAGGGTTAGGGTTAGGGTTAGAGTTAGGTTTAGGGTTAGGGTTAGGGTTAAGGTAAGGGTTAGGGTTAAGGTTAGGATTAGATTTAGGGTTAGGGTTAGGGTAAGGGCAAGGGTTAGGGTTAGGGTTAAGGTTATGGTTAGGGTTAGGGTTAGGTTTAGGTTTAGGGTTAGGGTAAGGGTAAGGGTTAGTGTTACGGTTAGGGTTACGGTTAAGGTTAGGGTTAGGGTTATGGTTAGGGACAGGGTAAGGGTTAGGGTTAGGTTAGGGTAAGGGTTGGGGTTATGGATAGTGTTAAGTTTAGAGTTCAGTTAAGGTTAAGAGTTAGGGTTAGTGTTAGGGTTAGGGTTAGGTTAAGGGTTTTGGTTAGGGTTATGGTTAGAGTTAGGTTTAGATTTGGATAAAGGTAAGGGATAGGGTTAGGGTTAGGGTAGCGTTTGGGTAAGCGTAAGGGTTAGGGTTAGGGTTAGGGTTAAGGTAAGGGTAAGGGTTATGGTTATGGTTAGGGTTAGGTTTAGGGTAAGGGTTAGGGTTAGGTTTAGGGTAAGGGTAAGGTTTAGGGTTAGGGTTAGGGTTAGGGTAAGGGTTATTGTTAGGGTAAGGGTAAGGGTTAGGTTTAGGGTTAGGGTTAGGATTAGGGTTAGATTTAGGGTAAGAGTTAGGGTAAGGGTTAGGGTTAGGGTTAGGGTTAAGGTTAGGGTTAGGGTTACGGTTAGGGTTAGGTTTAGGGTTAGGGTTAGGGTTAAGGTAAGGGTTAGGGTTAAGATTAGGATTAGATTTAGGGTTAGGGTTAGGGTAAGGGCAAGGGTTAGGGTTAGGGTTAAGGTTATGGTTAGGGTTAGGGTTAGGTTTAGGTTTAGGGTTAGGGTAAGGGTAAGGGTTAGTGTTACGGTTAGGGTTATGGTTAAGGTTAGGGTTAGGGTTATGGTTAGGGACAGGGTAAGGGTTAGGGTTAGGTTAGGGTAAGGGTTGGGGTTATGGAT
>JANJXV010000038.1:8087500-8145000 GCA_024803745.1 Megascapheus bottae | reverse complement strand
GTTAGAATTAGATTTCCGTGGAGGGATAGGGTTATGGTAAGGGTTAGGATTAGGGTTAGGGTTAGGGTAAGGGTTAGGTTTAGGTTTAGGTTTAGGGTTAGGGTTAGGGTAAGGGTTAGGGTTAGGATTCAGGTTAGGGTTACTTTTAGGTTTAGGGTTAGGGTTAGAGTTAGGGCAAGGGTAAGGGTTAGGGTTAGGATTGGGCTTAGGGTTAGGGTAAGGGTTAGGGTTAGAGTTAGGGTTAGGGTTATGGTTAAGGGTTAGGGTTAGGGTTAGGGTTTGGGTAGGGGTTAGGGTAAGTGTGAGAGTTAGGGTTAGGGTTAGGGTTAGGCGTTAGGGTTAGGGTTAGGGTTAGGGGTTAGGGTTAGGTTTAGGGTTAGGGTGTGGGTTATGGTTAGATGTTAGGGTTAGAGTTAGGGTTAGCGTAAGGGTTAGGGTTAGGGTTAGAGTAGGGGTTATGGTAAGGTTAAGTGTTAGGTTTAGGGTTAGGGTTAGAATAAGGGTAAGGTTAGGGTTAGGGTTAGGGTTAGGTTAAGGGTTAGAGTTAGGGTTAGGTTTAGGGTAAGGGTTAGGGTTAGGGTTAGGGTAGGGGTTAGGGAAAGGGTAAGTGTTAGGGTTAGGGTTAGGGTAAGAGATAGGGTAAGGGTTAGGTTTAGGGTTAGGTTTAGGGTTGGGGTTAAGGTTAGGTTTAGGGTTAGGAAAAGGGTAAGGGTTAGGGTTAGGGTTAAGGTTAGGGTAAGTGTTAGGTTTGGGGTTAGGGTTAGTGTTTGGGTAAGGGTACATGTTAGGGTTAGGGTTAGGGTTAGGGGTTAGGGTTAGGGTTAGGATTAGGTTTAGGTTTAGGTTTAGGGTTAGGGAAGCGTAAGGGTTAGGGTTAGGATTAGATTTAGTTTTAGTGTTAGGGTTAGGGTGAGGAAAAGAGGTAGAGTTCGGTTAGGTTTAGGTTTAGGGTTAGGGTAAGGGTAAGGATTAGGGTTAGGGTTAGGGTTAGGTGTTAGGGTTAATGTTAGGGTTAGGTTTAATGTTAGGGTTAGGCTTAGGTTAAGGGTAAGTGTAAGGGTTAGGGTTAGGGTTAGTGTTAGGGATAGGTTTAGGGTTAGGGTTAGGGTAAGGATAAGAGTTAGGGTTAGGGTTACGGTTAGGGTTAGGGTTAGGGTTAAGGTAAGGGTTAGGGTAAGGTTTAGGCTTAGGTTTAGGGTAAGGGTAAGGTTTAGGGGTAGCATTAGGGTTAGGGTTAGGGTTAGGGTAAGGGTAAGGGTTATGGTTAGGTTTAGGTTTAGGTTTAGAGTTAGGGTAATGGTAAGGGTTAGGGTTAGGGTTAGGGTAAGGGTTAGGGTTAGGGTTAGGGTTAGGATAAGGGTAAGTGTTAGGGTTAGGGTTAGGGTTAGGTTTGGGGGTTAGGGAAATGATTAGGATTAGGGTTAGGTGTTAGGCTTACGGTTAGGGGTATATTAAGGGTTAGAGTTAGGGTTAGGGTTAGGGTTAGGGTTAGGGTTAGGGTATGGGTTAGGGTTAGGGGTTAGGGTTAGGGTTAGGTTTAGGGTAAGGGTTAGGGTTAGGGTTAGGGAAGGGTTTAGGGTAAGGTTAAGTGTTAGGGTTAGGGTTAGCATAAGGGTAAGGGTTAGGGTTAGGGTTAGGTTTAGAGTTAGTGTTAGGGTTAGGGTTAGGGTTTAGGGTTAGTGTTAGGGTTAGGTTAAGGGTTAGAGTTAGGGTTAGGGTTAGGGTTAGGGTAAGGGTTAGGGTTAGGGTTAGGGTTAGGGTAAGGGTTAGTGTAAGGGTAAGTGTTAGGGTTAGGGTAATGTTTAGGGTAAGTTTTAGGGTAAGGGTTAGGTTTAGGGTTAAGTTTAGGGTCGGTTAAGGTTATGGTTAGGGTTAGGATGAGGGTAAGGGTTAGGGTTAGGGTTAAGTTTAGGGTAATTGTTAGGGTTAGGGTTAGGTTTAGGATTTGGGTAAGGGTAAATGTTAGGGTTAGGATTAGGGTTAGGGTTAGGGTTAGGGATAGGATTAGGTTTATGTTTATGTTTAGGGTTAGGGTAAGCATAAGGGTTAGGATTAGAGTTAGGTTAGGTTTAGTGTTAGGGTTAGGGTAAGGGTAAGGGTTAGGGTTAGGGTTAAGGTTGAGTTTAGGGTTAGGGTTAGGTTTAGGGTTAGATTTAGGGTTATCGTTAGGGTTAGAGTTAGGGTTAGGATTATGGTAAGTGTAAGGGTTAGGGTTAGGGTAAGGGTAATTGTTAGGGTTAGGGTTAGGGTTAGGTTTAGGTTTAGGGTTAGGGTAAGGGTAGGGGTTATTGTTAGGGTTAGGGTTAGTTAAAGGGTAAGGGTTAGTTTTAAGGTAAGTGTTAGGGTAAGAATTAGGGTTAGAGTTAGGTTTAGGGTAAGGGTAGGGTTAGGGTTAGGGTTAGGGTTAGGTGTTAGGGTGAGGGTTAGGTTAAAGTAATGGTAAGTGTTAGGGTTAGGGTTAGTGTTAGGGTTAGGGTTAGGGTAAGGGTTAGAAATAGGTTTGGGGGTAGGGTTAGGGTTATGGTAAGGGTTAGGGTTAGGGTTAGGGTTAGGGTAAGGGTAAGGTTTAGGGTCAGGTTTAGGGTTAGGGTTAGGGTTAGGGTTAGGGTGTGGGTTATGGTTAGATGTTAGGGTTAAGGTTAGGGTTGGGTAAGGGTTAGGGTTAGGGTTAGAGTAGGGGTTAGGGTAAGGTTAAGTGTTAGGGTTAGGGTTAGTGTTAGAATAAGGGTAAGGGTTACGGTTAGGGTTAGGGTTAGGTTAAGGGTTAGAGCTAGGGTTTGGTTTAGGGAAAGGGTTAGGGTTAGGGTTAGGGTTAGGGTAGGGGTTAGGGTAAGGGTAAGTGTTAGTGTTAAGGTTAGGGTTAGGGTAAGTGTTAGGGTAAGGGTTAGGTTTAGGGTTAGGTTTAGGGTAGGGGTTAAGGTTAGGGTTAGGGTTAGGAAAAGGGTAAGGGTTAGGGTTAGGGTTAGGGTTAAGGTTTGGGGAAGGGTAAATGTTAGGGTTAGGGTTAGGGTTAGGGTTAGGGGTTAGGATTAGGGTTAGGATTAGGTTTAGGTTTAGGTTTAGGGTTAGGGTAAGCGTAAGGGTTAGGGTTAGGATTAGGTTTAGTTTTAGTGTTAGGGTTAGGGTAAGGTTAAGGGTTAGGGTTAGGGTTAAGGTTGAGGTTAGGGTTAGGGTTATGTTTAGGGTAAGGTTTAGGGTTCAAGTTAGGGTTATCGTTACGGATAGAGTTAGGGTTAGGGTTATGGTAAGTGTAAGGGTTAGGGGTAGGGTTAGGGTTAGGGTTCAGGTTAGGGTTAGGGTTAGTGTTGGGGTTAGGTTAAGGGTTAGGGTTAGGGTTAGGGTTAGGGTAAGGGTAAGGGTTAGGGTTAGCATTAGGGTTAGGGTTAGGGTTAGAGTAAGGGTAAGGGTTAGGGTTAGGGTTAGGGTTAGGGTAGAGTTTAGGGTTAGGGTTATGTTTAGGCTTAGGGTTAGGGTAAGGATAAGAGTTAGGGTAAGGGTAAGGGTTAGGGTTAGGGTTAGGGTAAGGATAAGAGTTAGGGTAAGGGTAAGGGTTAGGGTTAGGGTTAGGTTTAGGTTTAGGGATAGGGTTAGGGTTAGGGTAAGGGTAAGGGTTTGGGTTAGGGTTAGGGTTAGGTTTAGGGTTAGGTTTAGGCTTAGGGTTACGGTAAAGGTAAGGGCTAGGGTTAGGATTAGGGTTAGGGTTAGGGTAATGGTTTGGGTTAGGGTTAGTGTTAGCGTTAGGTTTAGGGTTAGGGTTAGAGTAAGGGTAAGGGTAAGGGTTAGATTTGGGTTTAGGATTAGGTTTAGGGTTGTGTTTTAAGGTTAAGTTTAGGGTTGGGGTAAGGGTAAGGTTTAGGGTTAGGGTTAGATTTAGTGTTAGGGTTAGCGTTAGGGTAAAGGAAAGGTTTAGGTTTAGGGTAAGGATAAGGTTTAGGGTTAGGGTGAAGGTTAGGGATAGGATACGGGTAAGGGATAGGGTTAGGGTTAGGTTTAGGGTTAGGGTAAGTGTAAGGGTTACGGTTAGGGTTAGAGTTAGTGTAAGGTTTAGGGTTAGGGTTATGGTTAGTGTAGGGATTAGGGTAAGGGTAAGTGTAAGGGTTAGGGTTAGGGTTAGAGTTATGGTAAGGTTTAGGGTTAAGGTTTCAGTTAGGGTTAGGGTTAGGCTTAGGTTTACGGTTAGGGTTAGGTTAAGGGTAAGGGTGAGTGTTTGGGTTAGGGTTATGATTAGGGTTACGGTTAGGGTTAGGGTAAGCGTTAAGGTTAGGGTTAGGTTAAGGGTTCTAGTTAGGGTTAGGCTTAGGGTAGGGTTAGGTTTAGGGTTTCGGTAAGGGTAAGGGTTAGGGTTAGGGTTAGGGATAGGTTAAGGTTTAGGGTTAGGGTTAAATTAAGGGTTATGTTTAGGGTTAGGGTAAGGGTTAGGGTTAGGGTTAGGGTAAAGGAAAGGTTTAGGTTTAGGGTAAGGATAAGGTTTAGGGTTAGGGTCAAGGTTAGGGATAGGATAAGGGTAAGGGATAGGGTTAGGGTTAGGTTTAGGGTTAGGGTAAGTGTAAGGGTTAGGGTTAGGGTTAGAGTTAGTGTAAGGTTTAGGGTTAGGGTTATGGTTAGTGTAGGGTTTAGGGTAAGGGTAAGTGTAAGGGTTAGGGTTAGGGTTAGAGTTAGGGTAGGGTTTAGGGTTAAGGTTTCAGTTAGTGTTAGGGTTAGGGTTAGGCTTAGGTTTAGGGTTAGGGTTAGGTTAAGGGTAAGGGTGAGTGTTTGGGTTAGGGTTATGATTAGGGTTAGGGTTAGGGTTAGGGTAAGCGTTAAGGTTAGGGTTAGGGTAAGGGTTCTAGTTGGGGTTAGGCTTAGGGTAGGGTTAGGTTTAGGGTTTGGTTAAGGGTAAGGCTTAGGGTTAGGGTTAGGGATAGGTTAAGGGTTAGGGTTAGGGTTAAGGTAAGGGTTATGTTTAGGGTTAGGGTAAGGGTTAGGGTTAGGGTTAGGTTTAGGGTAAGGATAAGTGTTAGGGTTAAGGTTATGATTAGGGTTAGGGTTAGGGTTAGGTTTAAGGTTAGGGTTAGGATGAGGGCAAAGGTAAGGGTTAGGGTTAGGTTTAAGGTTAGGGTTAGGGTAAGGGTAAGGTTTAGGGTTAGGGTTAGGGTTAATGTAAGGGTAAGGGTTAGGGTTAAGGGAAGGGTTAAGGTTAGGTTTAGGGTTAGGTTTAGGGTTAGGGTAATGGTAAGGGTTAGGGTTAGGGTTAGGTTTAGGTTTAAGGTTAGGGTTAGGGTAAAGTTAAGGGTTAAGGTTAGGTTAAGGGTAAGGTTTATGGTTAGGGTTAGGGTTAGGGTTAGGGTAAGGGTAAGGGTTAGGGTTAGGGTTAGGGTTAGCTTTAGGGTTAGGGTAAGGATTAGGGTAAGTGTAAGGGTTAGGTTTAGGGTAAGGTAAGGTTTATGGTTAGGGTTAGGGTTAGGATTAGAGTAAGGGTTAGGGTTAGGGTTAGGGTTAGGGTAGGGGTTAGGGTAAGGGTAATTGTTAGGGTAAGTGTTAGGGTTAGTGTTAGGTTTAGGGATAGGGTAAGGGTAGGGGTTAGGGTTAGGATTAGGGTTAGGGTAAGTGTTAGGGTTAGGGTTAGGGTTAGGTTTTGGGGAAGGGTAAATGTTAGGGTTAGGGTTAGGGTTAGGTTTAGGAGTTAGGGTTAGGGATAGGATTAGGTTTAGGTTTATCTTTAGGGTTAGGGTAAGCTTAAGGGTTAGGATTAGGGTTAGGGTTAGGTTTAGTGTTAGGGTTAGGGTAAGGTTTAGGGTTAGGGTTAGGGTTAAGGTTGAGTTTAGTTTTAGCATTAGGTTTAGGGTAAGGTTTAGGGTTATCGTTAGGGTTACAGTTAGGGTTAGGGTTATGGTAAGTGTAAGGGTTAGGGTTAGGGTTAGGGTAAGGGTAATTGTTAGGGTTATGGTTAGGGTTAGGGTTAGGTTTAGAATTAGGGTTAGGGTAAGGGTAAGGGTTATTGTTAGGGTTAGGGTTAGTTAAAGTATAAGGGTTAGTGTTAGGTTTAGAGTTAGGGTAAGGATTAGGGTTAGGGTTAGGTTTCGGGTAAGGGGAAGGGTTAGGGTTAGGGTTAGCATTAGGGTTAGGGTTAGGGTTAGGGTAAGGTAAGGGTTAGGGTTAGGGTAGAGGTTAGGGTTAGTGTTATGTTTAGGCTTAGGGTTAGGGTAATGATAAGATTTAGGGTAAGGGTAAGGGTTAGGGTTAGGTTTAGGGTTATGGTAAGGGTAAGGGTTAGGATTAGGGTAAGGGTTAGGTTTAAGGTTAGGGTTAGGGTAAGGATAAGTGTTAGAGTTCGGGTTAGGGTTAGGTTTAGGTTTAGGGATAGGTTTAGGGTTAAGGTAAGGGTAAGGGTTTGAGGTAGGCTTAGGGTTAGGTTTAGGGTTAGGGTTAGGGTTAGGGTAAGGGTAAGGGCTACGGTTAGGATTAGGGTTAGGGTTAGGGTAATGGTTAGGGTTAGGGTTAGTGTTAGCATTAGGTTTAGGGTTAGGTTTGGAGTAAGGGTAAGAGTAAGGGTTAGATTTGGGGTTAGGGTTAGGTTTAGGGTTGGGCTTTAAGGTTAGGTTTAGGGTTGGGGTAAGGGTAATGGTTAGGGTTAGGGTTAGATTTACTGTTAGGGTTAGCGTTAGGGTAAGGAAAAGGGTTAGGTTTAGGGAAAGGATAAGGTTTAGGGTTAGGGTTAAGGTTAGGGTTAGGGTAAATGTAAGGGATAGGGTAAGGGTTAGGTTTAGGGTTAGGGTAAGTGTAAGGGTTAGGGTTAGGGTTAGAGTTAGGGTAAGGGTTAGGGTTAGGGTTAGTGTAGGTGTTAGGGTAAGGGTAAGTGTTAAGGTTGGGTTAGGGTTAGGATAAGGGTAAGGGTTAGGGTTAGGGTTAGGGTTAGAGGTTAGGGTTAGGGTTAGGGTTAGGGTTAGGGTTAGTGTTAGGTTTAGGTTAGGGTTAGGGTAAGGGCAAGGGTTAGGGTTAGGTTTAGGGTTAAGGTTTGAGTTAGAGTTAGGGTTAGGGTTAGGCTTATGTTTAGGGTTAGGGTTAGGTTAAGGGTAACAGTGAGGGTTTGGGTTAGCGTTATGATTAGGGTTAGGGTTAGGGTTAGGGTTAGGGTTAGGGTAAGCGTTAAGGTTAGGGTTAGGTTAAGGGTTCTTGTTAGGGTTAGGCTTAGAGTAGGGTTAGGTTTAGGGTTTGGTTAAGGGTAAGGGTTAGGGTTAGGGTTAGGGTTAGGTTAACGGTTAGGGTTAAGGTTAAGGTAAGGGTTATGGTTAGGGTTAGGGTAAGGGTTAGGTTTAGGGTTAGGGTTAGGGTTAGGGTAACGACAAGTGTTAGGGTTAACGTTAGGGTTAGGGTTATGCTTAGGATTAGGGTAAGGGTAAGGGTTAGGGTTAAGGGAAGGGTTAGGGTTAGGTTTAGGGTTAGGGTTAGGGTTAGGGTAATGGTAAGGGTTAGAGTTAGGTTTAGGTTTAGATTTAGGGTTAGGGTTAGGGTAAAGGTAAGGGTTAAGGTTAGGGTAAGGGTAAGGTTTATGGTTAGGGTTAGGGTTAGGTTTAGGTTTAGGGTTAGGGTAAGTGTAAGGGTTAGGGTTAGGATTAGGGTTAGGTTTAGGGTTAGGGTTAGTATGAGGGTAAGGGTAAGGGTTAGGTTTAGGGAAAGGTAAAGTTTATGGTTAGGGTTAGGGTTAGGTTTAGGGTAAGGGTAAGGGTTAGGTTTAGGTTTAGGTTTAGGGTTAGGCTTAGGGTTAGTGTAAGGGTAAGGTTTAGGGTTAGGGTTAGGGTAAGGGTAGGGGTTAGGGTTAGGGTTAGTGTTAGGGTAAGGGCTAGGGTTAGGGTTAGGGTAAGGGTATGGGTTAGGGTTAGGGTTAGGATTAGGGTTAGGTGTTAGGGTAAGGGTTAGGGTTAGGTTTATGTATACGGTTAAGGTTAGGGTAAGGGTTAGGGTTAGGGTTACGGTTAGGTTAGGGTTAGGGTTAGGGTAAGGGTAAGAGTTAGGTTTAGGGTTAGGGTTCGGGTTAAGGTTAGGGTTAGGGTTAGGGTTAGGCTTAGGGTTAGGTTTAGGGTTAGGTTTAGTGTAAGGGTAAGGGTTAGAGTTAGGCTTTGGGTTAGGGTTAGGGAAAGGGTAAGGGTTAGGGTTAGTGTTAGGGCTAAGTTAAGGGTTAGGGTTAGCGTTAGGACTAGCATTAAGCTTAGGGTTAGGTTTAGGGTTAGGGTTAGGGTTAGGGTTAGGGTTATTGTTAGTATTAGGTTTAGATTAGGGTTAGAGTAAGGGTAAGGGTTAGGGTTAGGTTGAGGGTAGGGGGTTGGGTTTAGGGTTAGGGTTAGGGATAGGTGTTAGGGTAAGGGTTAGGGTTAGGTTTATGTATATGGTTAATGTTAGGGTAATGGTTAGGGTTAGGGTTACGGTTAGGTTTAGGTTAGGGTTAGGGTAAGGGCAAGGGTTAGGGTTAGGTTTAGGGTTAGGTATTAGGGTGAGGGTTAGGGTTAGGTTTATGTATACGGTTAAGGTTAGGGTAATGGTTAAGGTTAGGGTTACGGTTAGGTTTAGGTTAGGGTTAGGGTAAGGGCAAGGGTTAGGGTTAGGTTTAGGGTTAAGGTTTGAGTTAGGGTTAGGGTTAGGGTTAGGATTAGGGTTAGGGTTAGGGTAAGGGTAAGGATTAGGGTTAGGGTTAGGGTTAGGATTAGGGTTAGGGTTAGGGTAAGCGCAAGGTTTAGGGTTAGGGTTAGGGTTAAGATTAGGGTTAGGGATAGGGTTAGAGTAAGGGTTAGGGTTAGGTTTTGGGTTAGGGTAAGGGTTAGGGTTAGGTTTAGGTTTAGGGTTAGGGTTAAGATTAGGGTTAGGGTTACGGTTAGGCTTAGGTTTAGGGTTAGGGTTAGGTTAAGGTTAAGTGTTAGTGTTAGAGTTAGGATTAGGGTTTGGGAAAGGGTAAGGGTTAGGTTTAGGGTTAGGGTTAGGGTTAGGGTAAAGTTTAGGGTTAAGGTTAGGGTTAGGGTTAGGGTTAGGCTTAGGTTTAGGGTTAGGGTTAGGTTAAGGGTAAGGTTGAGGGTTTGGGTAAGGGTTATGATTAGGGTTAGGGTTAGGGTAAGCGTTAAGGTAAGGGTTAGGGTAAGGGTTCTTGTGAGGGTTAGGCTTAGGGTTGGGTTAGGTTTAGGGTTTGCTTAAGGGTAAGGGTTAGTGTAGGGTAAGGTTAAGGGTTAGGATTAGGGTTAAGGTAAGTGTTATGGTTAGGGTTAGGGTAAGGGTTAGGTTTAGGTTTAGGGTTAGGGTTAGGGTTAGGATAAGTGTTAGGGTTAAGGATAGGGTTAGGGTTAGGGTTATGGTTAGGTTTAAGATTAGGGTTGGAGTGAGGGCAAGGGTAATGGTTAGGGTTAGGTTTAAGGTTAGGGTTAGGGTAAGTGTAAGGTTTAGGGTTAGGCTTAGGTTTAGGGTAAGGGTAAGGGTTAGGGTTAAGGGAAGGGTTAGGGTTAGGTTTAGGGTTAATGTTATGATTAGGGTAATGGTAAGGGTTAGGGTTAGGTTTAGGTTTAGGGTTAGGGTTAGGGTAAAGGTAAGGGTTAAGTTTAGGGTAAGGGTAAGGTTTATGGTTAGGGTTAGGGTTAGGTTTAGGATTAGGGTTAGGGTTAGGGTAAGGGTAAGTTTTAGGGTTAGGGTTAGGATTATCTTTAGGGTTAGTGTTAGGATTAGGGTAAGGGTAAGGGTTAGGTTTAGGGTAAGGTAAGGTTTATGGTTAGGGTTAGGGTTAGATTTAGGGTAAGGGTAATTGTTAGGTTTAGGTTTAGGGTTAGGGTTAGGCTTAGGGTTAGGGTAAGGGTAAGGTTTAGGGTTAGGGTTAGGGTAACGGTAAGGGTTACTGTTAGGTTTAGGGTTAGGGTAGGGGTTAGGGTAATAGTAATTGTTAGGGTAAGGGTTAGGGTTAGTGTTAGGTTTAGGGTTAGGGTAAGGGTAGGGGTTAGGGTTAGGGTTAGTGTTAGTGTAAGGGCTAGGGTTAGGGTTAGGGTAAGGGTTGGGGTTAGGATTAGGGTTAGGTGTTAGGGTAAGGGTTAGGGTTAGGTTTATGTATACAGTTAAGGTTAGGGTAATGGTTAGGGTTAGGGTTAGGGTTAGGGTAAGGGTAAGGGTTAGGGTTAGGGTTAGGGTTAAGGTTAGGGTTACGGTTAGGGTTAGGCTTAGGGTTAGGTTTAGGGTTAGGTTTAGGGTTAGGGTTAGGGTAAGGGTAAGGGTTAGGGTTAGGGTTAGGGTTAAGGTTAGGTTTAGGGTTAGGGTTAGGGTTTGCGTTAGGTTTATGGTTAGGTTTAGAGTAAGGGTAAGGGTTAGAGTTAGGCTTTGCGTTAGGGTTAGGGAAAGGGTAAGGGTTAGGGTTAGTGTTAGGGCTAAGTTAAGGGTTAGGGTTAGGGTTAGGACTAGCATTAAGCTTAGGGTTAGTTTTAGGGTTAGGGTTAGAGTTAGGGTTATTGATAGTGTTAGGGTAATGGTAAGGGTTAGGGTTAGGTTGAGGGTTAGGTGTTAGGGTTAGGGTTAGGTTTAGGGATAGGGTTAGTGTTAGGTTTAGGTTAGGGTTAGGGTAAGGGCAAGGGTTAGGGTTAGGTTAAGGGTTAAAGTTTGAGTTAGGGTTAGGGTTAGGGTTAGGGTTAGGGTTAGGGTAAGGGTTAGTGTTAGGGTTAGGGTTAAGATTAGGTTTAGCGTTAGGGTTAGGGTTAGGGTAAGGGTTAGGGTTAGGTTTTGTGTTAGGGTAAGGTTAGGGTTAGGTTTAGGTTTAGGGTTAGGGTTAAGATTAGGGTTAGGGTTAGGGTTAGACTTAGGTTTAGGGTTAGGGTTAAGTTAAGGTTAAGTGTTAGGGTTAGAGTTAGGGTTAGGGTTTGGGAAAGGGTAAGGGTTAGGTTTAGGGTTAGGGTTAGGGTTAGGGTTAGGTTAAAGGTTAGGGTTAAGGTTAGGGTTAGGGTTAGGGTTAGGTTTAGGTTTAGGGTTAGGGTAGCAGTTAGGGTTAGTGTTATGTTTAGGCTTAGGGTTAGGGTAAGGATAAGAGTTAGGGTAAGGGTAAGGGTTAGGGTTTGGTTTAGAGTTATTGTAAGGGTAGGGGATAGGATTAGGGTTAGGGTTAGGTTTAGGGTTAGGGTTAGGGTAAGGATAACGGTTAGAGTTCGTGTTAGGGTTAGGTTTAGGTTTAGGGTTAGGGTTAGGGTTAGGGTAAGGGTAAGGGTTTGGGTTAGGGTTAGGGTTAGGTTTAGGGTTAGGGTTAGGGTTAGGGTTAGGGTAAGGGTAAGGGCTATGGTTAGGGTTAGGGTTAGGGTTAGGGTAGCAGTTAGGGTTAGTGTTATGTTTAGGCTTAGGGTTAGGGTAAGGATAAGAGTTAGGGTAAGGGTAAGGGTTAGGGTTAGGTTTAGAGTTATGGTAAGGGTAGGGGTTAGGATTAGGTTTAGGGTTAGGTTTAGGTTTAGGGTTAGGGTTAGGGTTAGGGTAAGGGTAAGAGTTTGGGTTAGGGTTAGGGTTAGGTTTAGGGTTAGGGTTAGGGTTAGGGTAGGGTTAGTGTTAGATATAGGGTTAGTGTAAGAGTAAGAGTTACGGTTAGGGTTAGGGTTAACGTTAGGTTTAGGGTTTGGGTTAGGGTTAGGTTTAGGGTTAGGGTTAGGGTAAGGGTAAATTTTGGGGTTAGGGTTATGGTTAGGGTTAAGGTTAGGTTTAGGTTTGAGTTTAGGGTTAGGGTAAGTTTAGGATTAGGGTAAGGGTAAAGGTTAGGATTAGGGTTAGGGTTACGTTAATGGTTATGGTTAGGGGTTAGGTGTAGGGATAGTGTTTGGGTAATGGTTAGGTTTTGGGTTAAGTTTAGGGTTAGGGTAAGGGTTAGGGTTAGGTTTAGGTTTAGTGTTAGGGTTAGGGTTAGGGTAAGGATAAGGGTTAGGGTTACGATTAGGTTTAGGTTTAGGGTAAGGGTTAGGGTTAGGGGTTAGGGTTAGTGTTAGGGTTAAATTAAGGTTTAGGGTTAGGGTTAGGGTGAGGATAAGGGTTAGGGTTAGGGTTAGGGTAAGGTTAAGTGTTATGGTTAGAGTTAGGGTTAGGGTTAGGGTAAGGGTTAGGGTTGGGTTAGGGTTAGGGTTAGGGTTGGGGTTAAGATTAGGGTTAGGTTTAGGGTAAGGGTAAGGGTTAGGGTTAGATTTATTGTTAGGGTAAGTGTTAGGGTTAGGGTTAGGGCTAGGGTTAGGTTTAGGGTTAGCGGAAGGGTAAGGGTTACAGTTAAGGTTAGGTTTAGGTGTTAGGGTTAAGGTGAGGGTTAGGTTTAGGGTTAGGGTTAGGTTTAGGGTAAGGGTAAGGGTTAGAGTTAGGGTTAGGGTTAGTGTTAGGGTTAGATTTATGGTTAGGGTTCTGGTAAGGATAAGAGTTAGGGTTCTTGTTAGGGTTAGGGTAAGGGTTAGAGTTAGGTTTAGGGTAACGGTAAGTCTTAGGGTTAGGGTTAGGTTTACGGTTAGGGTTAGGGTAAGTGTTAGGGTTGGGGTTAGGATTAGGGTAAGGGTTAGAATTAGGTTTAGGGGTAGGTTTAGGGTTATGGTAAGGTTTAGGGTTAGGGTTAGGGTTAGGGTAAGTGTTAGGTTTAGGATTAGGGTAAGTGTTAGGTTTAGGGTTAGGGTTAGGGTTAGGATAAGGTAAGGGTTAGGGTTAGGGTTAGAGTTACGGTTTGGGTTAGGTTAAGGGTAAGGGTAAGGGTTAGGGTTAGGGTTAGGGTAAGGGTTAGGGTTAGGGGTTGGGATTAGGTTTAGGGTAAGGGTTAGGGTTTGTGTTAGGGTTATGGTTAAGGTAAGGTGTAGGGTTAGGTTTTGGGTTAGAGTAAGGGTTAGGGTTAGTTATAGGTTAAGGGTAAGTGTTAGGGTTAGGGTTAGGGTAAGGGTTAGGGTTAGGGTAAGGGTAAGGGTTAGGGTTAGGTTTAGGGTTAGGGGTTAGGGTTAGCTTTAGGGTTAGGTTCAGGGTTAGGTTTAGAGTAAGGGTAAATGTTAGGGTTAGGTTTTGGGTTAGGTTTAGCGTTAGGGTTAGGGTAAAGGTAAGGGTTATGGTTAGGATTAGGTTTAGAGTTAGGTTTAGGGTAAGGGTAGGGATTAGGGTTCGGGTTAGGATTAGGGTAAGGGTTAGGGTTAGGTTTAGGGTTAGGTTTAGAGTTACGGTTAAGGTTAGGGTAAGGGTAAGGGTTAGGGTTAGTGTTAGGGTTAGGATTAGGGTAAGGGTTAGGAGTTAGGGTTAGGGTTGGGGTTAGGATAAGGGTTAGGGTTAGGGTTAGGGTAAGGTTAAGGGTTAGGTTTAGGTTTAGGAGTAGGGTTAGTGTTAGGTTTATGGTTAGGGTTAGGGTAAGGGTAAGAGTTAGGGTTAGGGTTAGGGTTAAGTGTAGGTTTATGGTTAGGGTTAGGGTTAGGTTTAGGGTTACGGTTAAGGTAAGGGTAAGGTTTATGGTTAGGGTTATGGTTAGGGTTAATGTTAGGGTTAGGGTTAGGGGTTAGGGTTAGTGTTAGGGTTAGGTTAAGGGTTAGGGTTAGGGTTATGGTTAGGTTTAGGGTTAGGGTTACGGTAAGTGTAAGTATTAGGGTTAGGGTTAGGGTTAGGGTTAGCGTTATGGTTAGGGTTAGGGTTAGGGTTAGAGTAAGGGCAAGGGTTAGGGTTAGGGTAAGGGTTAGGGTTAGGGTTAGAGTTATGTTTAGGGTTAGCGTAAGGGTAAGGGTTAGGGTTAGGGTTAGGTTTGGGGTAAGGTTAAGGGTTAGGGTTAAGTTTAGGGTTAGGGTTTGGTTTAGGGTAAGGGTTAGGGTTAGGGTAAGGATAAGGGTTAGGGTTAGGATTGGGGTTAGGTTTAGGGTAAGGGTTAGGGTTAGGGTTAGTGTTAGGTTTAGGGTTACGGTTAGGGTAAGGATAAGGGTTGGGGTTAGGGTTAGGTTTATTGTTGGGGTTATGTTTAGGGTTAGGGTAAGAGTTAGGATTAGGTTTAGGGTAAGAGTAAGGTTTGGGGTTAGGGGTAGGGTAAGGGTTAGGGTTAGGGTAAGGGTTAGGCTTAGGGTTATGTTTAGGGTAGGGGTTAAGGTAAGGATAAGTGTTAGGGTTAGGGTTAGGGTTAGGGTTAGGATAAGGGTAAGGGTTAGGGTTAGGGGTTAGGGTTATGGTTAGGGTTAGGTTTATGGGTTAGGGTTAATGTTAGGTTTAGGTTAAGGGTTAGGGTTAGGGTTAGTGTTAGGAAAGGTTTAGGGTTAGGGTTAGGGTTAGGGTAAGGGTAAGTGTTAGTGTTAGGGTTGGGGTTAGGGTTAGGGTTAGGGTTAGGGTAAGGGCTAGGTTTAGGATTAGGGTTAGGTTTAGGTTTGGGGTTAAGATTAGGGTAAGGGTTAGGGTAAGGGTAAGGATTAGGGTTAATTTTAGGGTTAGGGTTAGGGTAACGGTAAGGGTTAAGGTTAGGGTTAGGGTTAAGTTTATGGTTAGGATTAGTGTTAGGGTTAGGGTTAGGTTTATGGTTAGGGTTAGGGTAAGGGTTAGGTTTAGGGTTAGGGTTAGGGTTAAGGTTAGAGTTAGGGTAATGGCTACGGTTAGGGTTGGGTTTAGGTTTAGGGTTAGGTTAATATTAAGTGTTAGGGTTAGAGTAAGGGTTTGGGAAAGGGTAAGGGTTAGGTTTCGGGTTAGGGTTAGGGTTAGGGTAAGGGTTAGGGTTAAGTTTAGGGTTAGGGTTTGGTTTAGGGTTAGCGTTAGGATTAAGGTAAGTGTAAGGGTTAGGGTTAGGATTAGGTTTAGGTTAGGTTTAGTGTTAGGGTTATGTTGAGGGTTATGGTTAGGGTTAGGGTTAGGGGTCAGGGTTAGTATTAGGGTTAGGTTAAGGGTTAGGGTTAGGGTTAGGATAAGGGTTAGGGTTAGGGTTAGGGTTAGGGTTAGGGTAAGGATAAGGGTTACTGTTAGTGTTAGGGTTAGGGTAAGGACTAGGTTAGGGTTAGGGTTAGGGTTAGAATTACGGTTAGGGTTAGGTTAAGGGTAAGGGTAAGGGTTAGGATTAGGGTTAGGGGTTAGGATTAGGTTTAGGGTAAGGGTTAGGGTTAGTGTTAGGGTTACGGTTAGGGAAAGGGGTAGGGTTAGGGTTTGGGTTAGGGTAATGTTTAGGGTTAGGTTTAGGTTAAGGGTAAGTGTTAGGGTTAGGGTTAGGGTTAGGGTAAGTGTAAGGGTTAGGGTTAGGTTTAGGGTTAGGGGTTAGGGTTAGGGTTAGGGTTAGGTTGAGGGTTAGGGTTAGGGTATGGGTAAATGTTAGAGTTAGGGTTAGGGTTAGGTTTAAGGTTAGGTTTAGGGTAAAGGTAAGGGTTAGGGTTAGGGTTAGGGTTAAGGTTAGGTTTATGGTTAGTTTTAGGGTTAGGATTAAGGTAAGGGGAAGGTTTATGGTTAGGGTTAGGTTTAGGGTTAGGTTTAGGGTAAGGGTAAGCAGTAGGGTTAGGTTTCAGGTTAGGATTAGGATTAGGGTAAGGGTTAGGGTTAGGTTTAGGGTTAGGGTTAGAGTTAGGGTTAGGGTAAGGGTAAGGGTTAGGGTTAGTGTTAGGGTTAGGATTATGGTAAGGGTTAGGGGTTAGGGTTAGCGTTGGTGTTAGGATAAGGGTTAGGGTTAGGGTTAGGGTAAGGGTAAGGGTTAGGGTTAGGGTTAGGGGTAGGGTTAGTGTTAGGTTTATGGTTAGGGTTCGGGTAAGGGTAAGATTTAGGGTTAGGGTAAGGGTTAAGGTTAGGTTTATGGTTAGGTTTAGGGTTAGGTTTAGGGTTAGGATTAAGGTAAGGGTAAGGTTTATGGTTAGGGTTATGGTTAGGGTTAAGGTTAGGGTTAGGGTTAGGGTTTAGGGTTAGTGTTAGGGTTAGGTTAAGGGTTAGTGTTAGGGTTAGGGTTAGGATAAGGATTAGGGTTAGGGTTAGGGTTAGGGTTATGGTTACGGTAACTGTAAGTGTTAGGATTAGGGTTAGGGTTAGTGATAGGTTTAGGGTAAGGGTAAGGGTTTGTGTTTAGGGTTAATGTTAGGGTTAGGTTAAGGTTTATGGTTAGGTTTAGGGTTAGGGTAAGTGTAAGTGTAAGGGTTAGGGTTAGGGTTAGTGTTCGGGTAAGTGTTAGGGTTAGGGTTAGGGCCAGAATTTAGTTTAGGGTTACGGTAAGGGTAAGGGTTAGGGTTAGGGTTAGGGTTAGGTGTAAGGGTTAAGGTTAGGGTTAGGTTTAGGTTTAGGTTTAGGGTTAGGGTTAGGGTAAGGGTAAGGGTTAGGGTTAGGGTTAGGTTTAGTGTTAGGGTTTGTTTTAGGGTTCTGGCTAGGGTAAGGATAAGAGTTAGGGTTATTGTTACGGTTACGGTTAGGGTTAGGGTAAGGGTTACAGTTAGGTTTAGGATAAGGGTAAGTGTTATGGTTATGGTTATGGTTAGGGTTAGGGTAAGGGTTAGGGTAAGGGTAAGGGTTAGTATTAGGGTTAGTGTTAGGGTAAGTGTTAGGGTTAGGGCTAGGGTTAAGTTTAGGATAAGTGTTAGGTTTAGGGTTATGGTTAGGGTTAGGGGTTAGGGTAAGGTTAAGGGTTAGGGTTAAGGTTGAGGTTAGGGTTTGAGATAGGTTTAGGGTAAGTTTTAGGGTCAGAGTTAGGGTTATCCTTAGGGTTAGAGTTAGGGTTAGGGTTAGGGTAAGTGTAAGGTTTAGGGTTAGGGTTAGGGTTAGGGTTAGGCCTATGGTTAGGGTTAGGGTAAGGGTTATTGTTAGGGATATGGTTAGGTTTAGGGTTAGGGGTTAGGGTAAGGTTAAGGGTTAGGGTTAGGGTTAAGGTTGAGGTTAGGTTTAGGGTTAGGTTTAGGGTAAGGTTTAGGGTTAGGGTAAGGGTTAGGTTTAGGGTTAACATTAAAGTTAGGGTTAGGGTTAGGGTAAGGGTAATTGTTAGGGTTAGGGTTAGGGTTAGGGATAGGTTTAGGGTTAGGGGTTAGGGTTAGGGTAGGGGTTAGGGTAAGGGTAAGTGTTAGGGTTAGGGTTAGGTTTAGGATAAGGTTAAGGGTCAGGGTTAGGGTTAGGGTTAGGTTTAAGGGTTAGGGTAATGGTTAGGTTTAGGGTTAGGGGTTAGGGTTAATGTTAGGGTTAGGTTAAGGGTTAGGGTTAGGGTTAGGGTTAGGATTAGGGTTAGGGTTAGGGTTAGGGTTAGGGTTAGGGTAAGGGTAAGTGTTAGGGTTAGGGTTAGGATTAGGGTTAGGGTTAGGGTTAGGATTAGGGTTAGGGTAGGGGTTAGGGTTAGGGTTAGGTTTAGGGTAAGGGTAAGTGTTAATGTTAGGGTTAGAATAAGGGTAAGGTTTAGGGTTAGGGTTAGGGTTAGGGGTAGGTTTAGGGTTAGGGTTAGGGTAAGGGTAAGGGATAGGGTTAGGGTTAGGGTTAGTGTTAGGTTTAGGGTTAGGGTTAGGGTAAGGGCAATTGTTAGGGTTAGGGTTAGGGTTAAGTTTAGGATTAGGGTTAGGGTTAGGGTTAGGTTTAGGGTTAGGGTTAGGGTAAGGGTAAGGTTAGGGTTAGGTTTAGGGTTAAGGTTAGGGTTAGGGTTAGGATTAGGGTAGGGTTAGGGTTAGGGTAAGGGTAAGGGATAGGGTTAGGGTTAGGGTTAGTGTTAGGTTTAGGGTTAGGGTTAGGGTAAGGGCAATTGTTAGGGTTAGGGTTAGGGTTAAGTTTAGGATTAGGGTTAGGGTTAGGGTTAGGTTTAGGGTTAGGGTTAGGGTAAGGGTAAGTTTAGGGTTAGGTTTAGGGTTAAGGTTAGGGTTAGGGTTAGGTTTAGGGCAAGGGTAAGAGTTAGGGTTAGGATTAGGGTGAGGCTTAGGGTAAGGGTTATTGTTAGGATTAGGCTTAGGGTAAGGGTAATGGTTAGGGTTAGGGTTAGGGTTAGGGTTAGGGGTTAGGGTTAGGGTTAGGGTTAGTTTTAGGTTTAGGGTAATGGTAAGGGTTAGGGTTAGTGTTAGGTTTAGGGTTAGGGTTAGGGTAAGGGTAAGGGTTAGGGATATGGGTACGTTTAGGTTTAAGTTTAGGGTTAGGGTTAATGTTAGGGTTACGTTTATGGTTAGGGTTAGGGTAAGGTTAAGGATTATGGTTAGAGTTAGGTTTAACGTTAGGGTTAAGGTTAGGGTTAGGGTTACGGTCAGGGTAAGGGTTAGGGTTAGGGTTATTGTAAGTGTTAAGGTTAGGGTTCGGGTTAGGGTTAGAGTTAGGCTTAGGGTAAGGGTAAGGGGTAGGGTTAGGGTTAGGGTTAGGTTAAGGTTTAGGGTTAGGGTTTAGGGTTAGGGTTAGGGTTAGGGTTAGAATAAGTGTTAGGGTTAGGGTAAGGTTAAGTGTTGGGGTTAGGGTTAGGTTTAGGGTTGGGGTTAAGGTTAGGGTTACGGTTAGGGTAAGGGTAAGGGTTATTGTTAGGGTTAGGGTTAGGATTAGGGTTAGCGATAGGGTAAGGGTAAGGGTTAGGGTTAGGGTTAGGGTTAATGTAAGAGTAAGGGTTTGGGTTAGGGTTAGGGTATGGGTAAGGTTTAGGGTTAGGGTTAGGGTTAGGGTAAGGGTAAGGGTTAGGTTTAGGGTTAGGGTTATGGTTAAGGTTAGGGTTAGGTTTAGGGTTAGTGTACGGGTAAGGGTTAGGGTTACGGTTAGGCTTAGGGTAAGGTTTAGGGTTAGGGTTAGGGCTAGGGTAGGGATTAGAGTAAGTGTTAGGGTTAGGATTAGGGTTAGGATAAGGGTAAGGGTTAGGGTTAGCGTTAGGATAATGGGTTAGGGTTAGGGTTATGGTTAGGGTTAGCGGGTAGCGTTAGTGTTAGGGTTAGAATAAGGGTTAGGGTTAGGGGTTAGGGTTAGTGTTAGGATTAGGTTAAGGGTTAGGGTTTGGGTTAGGGTAAGGGTATGTGTTAGGGTTAGGTTTAGGGTTAGGGTTAAGATTAGGGTTAGGGTTAGTGTTAGGGTTATGGTAAGGGTTATGGGTAGGGTTAGGGTAAGGGTGAGGGTTAGAGTTAGGGTTAGGATTAGAGTTAGGTTTAGGGTTAGGGTAATGGTAAGGGTTAGGATTAGGGTTATGGTTAGGGTTAGGTTAAGGGTACGGGTTAGGGTTTAGGGTTAGAGTTATAGTTAGTTTAAGGGTTAGGGTTAATGTTAGGGTTAGGGTTATGTTAATGGTTAGGGGTATGGTTATGTTTAGGATTAGTTTTTGGGTAAGGGTAAGGGTTAGGGTTAGGGTTTGGGTTAGGTTTAATATTAGGGTTAGGTTAGTGTTACGGTTATGGTAAGGTTTAGGGAAAGGGTTATGTTAAGGGTGAGGGTTACGGTTAGGGTTAGGGTTAGATTTAGGTTCAGGATTAGGGTAAGGGTAAGGGTTAGGATTAAGGTTAGGGTTAGGGTTAGGTTAAGGGTTCGGGTTAGGGTTTAGGGTTAGAGTTATGGTTAGGGTAAGGGTTAGGGTTAATGTTAGGGTTAGGGTTATGGTAAGGGTTAGGGTTAGGGTTGGGGTTATGGTTATGTTTATGGTTAGTTTTTGGGTAAGTTTTAGGGTTAGGGTTACCATTAGGTTTAGGGTTAAATTTAGAGTTATGAGTAGGGTTAGGGTTAGGCTTAGGGTTAGAGTATGTGTTAGGGTTAGGGTTAGCGTTAGGGTAAGGGTTAGGGTTAGGGTTAAGGTAAAGGTAAGGGTTAGGGTTAGGGTTAGGTTTAGGTTTAGGGTAAGGGTTAGGGTTAGGTTTCGGGTAAGTGTAAGTTTTAGGCTAAGGGTTAGGGTCAGTGTTAGTGTTAGGTTAATGGTTATGGTTATGGTTAGGGTTAGGGTTAGGATAAGGGTTAGGTTTAGGATTAGGGTTAGGTTAAACGTTAGGCTTGGGTTAGGGTTAGGGTTAGGGTTAGGATAAGTGTTAAGGTTAGGGGTTAGGGTTAGTGTTAGGATTAGGTTAAGGGTTAAATTTAGGATTAGGGTTAGGGTATGGGTTAGGGTTAGGTTTAGGATTAGGGTAGGGATTAGGGTAAGGGTAAGTGTTAGGGTTAGTGTTAGGGTTAGGTTAAGGGTTAGGGTTAGGGTTAGGGTTAGTGTTAGGATAAGGGTTAGGGTTAGGGTTAGGGTAAGGGTTAGGGTTAGGGTTAGGGTATGAGTTAGGGTTAGGGTTAGGTTTAGTGTTGTGGTTAAGGTTAGGGTTAGGGTAAGGGTTAGAGTTAAGGTTAGGTTTAGTTTTTGGTTTAGGGTTTGTGTTAGGGTTAGAGTAATGGTAAGGTTTAGGATTAGGATTGGAGTTACGGTTAGGTTAAGGGTTAGGGTGAGGGTTAGGGTTACGGTTAGGTTTTGGGTTACGGTTAGGGTAAGGGTAAGGGTTAGGGTTATGGTTAGGTTTAGTGTTATGGTTAAGGTTAGGGTTAGGGTAAGGGTTAGTGTTAGGTTTAGGATAAGGGTAAGGTTTAGAGTTAGGATTAGGGTTAGAGTTAGTTTTGGGCTAAGGGTAATTGTAAGGGTTATGGTTAGGTTTAGGGTTGGGGTTAGGGTTATGGTAATGGTAAGGGTTAGGTTTAGGGTTAAGAGTTAGAGTTAGGGTTAGGGTTAGGGTAGGGTTTAGAGTAAGGGTAAGTGTTAGGGTTAGGGTTAGGTTTAGGATAAGGTTAAGGGTTAGGGTTAGGGTTATGGTTAGGTTTAGGGTTAGGGTAATGGTTAGGTTTAGGGTTAGGGGTTAGGGTTAGTGTTAGCGTTAGGTTAAGGGTTAGGGTTAGGGTTAGGGTTAGGATTAGGGTTAGGGTTAGGGTTAGAGTTAGGGTTAGGGTAAGGGTAAGTGTTAGGCTTAGGGTTAGGATTAGGGTTAGGGTTAGGATTAGGGTTAGGGTACGGGTTAGGGTTAGGGTTAGGGTAAGCGTAAGTGTTAATGTTAGGGTTAGAATAAGGGTAAGGGATAGGGTTAGGGTTAGGGTTAGGGTTAGGTTTAGGGTTAGGGTTAGGGTAAGGTTAAGGGATAGGGTTAGGGTTAGGGTTAGTGTTAGGTTTAGGGTTAAGGTTAGGGTAAGGTCAATTGTTAGGGTTAGGGTTAGGGTTAAGTTTAGGATTAGGGTTAGGGTAAGGGTTAGGTTTAGGGTTAGGGTTAGGGTAAGGGTAAGGTTAGGGTTAGGTTTAGGGTTAAGGTTAGGGTTAGGGTTAGGATTAGGGTAGGGTAAGGGTTACGGTTAGGGTAAGGGTTAGGGTTAGGGTTAGGGTAAAGTGTATGGTTAGGGTCAGTTTTAGGGTTAGGGTTAGGATTAGGGTAAGGGTAAGAGTTAGGGTTAGGATTAGGGTGAGGCTTAGGGTAAGGGTTATTGTTAGGATTAGGCTTAGGGTAAGGGTAATGGTTAGGGTTAGGGTTAGGGTTAGGGTTAGGGTTTAGGGTTAGGGTTAGGGTTAGTTTTAGGTTTAGGGTAATGGTAAGGGTTAGGGTTAGTGTTAGGTTTAGGGTTAGGGTTAGGGTAAGGGTAAGGGTTAGGGATATGGGTACGTTTAGGTTTAAGTTTAGGGTTAGGGTTAATGTTAGGGTTAGATTTATGGTTAGGGTTAGGGTAAGGTTAAGGATTAGGGTTAGAGTTAGGTTTAACGTTAGAGTTAAGGTTAGGGTTAGGGTTACGGTCAGGGTAAGGGTTAGGGTTAGGGTTATTGTAAGTGTTAAGGTTAGGGTTCGGGTTAGGATTAGAGTTAGGCTTAGGGTAAGGGTAAGGGGTAGGGGTAGGGTTAGGGTTAGGTTAAGGTTTAGGGTTAGGGTTTAGGGTTAGGGTTAGGGTTAGGGTTAGAATAAGTGTTAGGGTTAGGGTAAGGTTAAGTGTTGGGGTTAGGGTTAGGTTTAGGGTTGGGGTTAAGGTTAGGGTTACGGTTAGGGTAAGGGTAAGGGTTATTGTTAGGGTTAGGGTTAGGATTAGGGTTAGCGATAGGGTAAGGGTAAGGGTTAGGGTTAGGGTTAGGGTTAATGTAAGAGTAAGGGTTTGGGTTAGGGTTAGGGTATGGGTAAGGTTTAGGGTTAGGGTTAGGGTTAGGGTAAGGGTAAGGGTTAGGTTTAGGGTTAGGGTTATGGTTAAGGTTAGGGTTAGGTTTATGGTTAGTGTGCGGGTAAGGGTTAGGGTTACGGTTAGGCTTAGGGTAAGGTTTAAGGTTAGGGTTAGGGCTAGGGTAGGGATTAGAATAAGTGTTAGGGTTAGGATTAGGGTTAGGATAAGGGTAAGGGTAAGGGTTAGGGTTAGCGTTAGGATAATGTTTTAGGGTTAGAGTTATAGTTAGGTTAAGGGTTAGGGTTAATGTTAGGGTTAGGGTTATGTTAATGGTTAGGGGTATGGTTATGTTTAGGGTTAGTTTTTGGGTAAGGGTAAGGGTTAGGGTTAGGGTTTGGGTTAGGTTTAATATTAGGGTTAGGTTAGTGTTACGGTTATGGTAAGGTTTAGGGGAAGGGTTAGGGTAAGGGTGAGGGTTACGGTTAGGGTTAGGGTTAGATTTAGGTTCAGGATTAGGGTAAGGGTAAGGGTTAGGATTAAGGTTAGGGTTAGGGTTAGGTTAAGGGTTCGGGTTAGGGTTTAGGGTTAGAGTTATGGTTAGGGTAAGGGTTAGGGTTAATGTTAGGGTTAGGGTTATGGTAAGGGTTAGGGTTAGGGTCGGGGTTATGATTATGTTTATGGTTAGTTTTTGCGTAAGTTTTAGGGTTAGGGTTACCATTAAGTTTAGGGTTAGGTTTAGAGTTATGAGTAGGGTTAGGGTTAGGCTTAGGGTTAGAGTATGTGTTAGGGTTAGGGTTAGCGTTAGGGTAAGGATTAGGGTTAGGGTTAAGGTAAAGGTAAGGGTTAGGGTTAGGGTTAGGTTTAGGTTTAGGGTAAGGATTAGGGTTAGGTTTCGGGTAAGTGCAAGTTTTAGGCTAAGGGTTAGGGTCAGTGTTAGGTTAGGTTAATGGTTATGGTTATGGTTAGGGTTAGGGTTAGGATAAGGGTTAGGTTTAGGATTAGGGTTACGTTAAGGGTTAGGCTTAGGGTTAGGGTTAGGGTTAGGATAAGTGTTAGGCTTAGGGTTTGGGTTAGGTTTAGGGTTAGGGTAAGGTTTAGGGTTAGGGTTAGGGTAAGGGTAAGGGTTAGGGAAAAGATCAGGGAAAGGATTAGGGTTACAGTTAGGTTTAGGGTTAGGTTAAGTGTTAGTGTTAGGTTTAGGTGAGGGTTAGGGTAAGGGTTAGGGTTTGGGTTAGGGTTAGGTGTTAGGGATAGGGTTAGGGTTAGGGTTAGGGTAAGGTTAAGGGTTAGGTTTAGGGTTATGGTTAGGTTTAGGGTTAGGGTGAGTGTAGGGTAAGGGTTAGGTTTAGGGTTAGGTTTAGCGTTAGGGTAAGGGTAAGGGTTAGGTTTAGGATTAGGGTTAGGGTTAGGGTAAGGGTTAGGGTTAGGGTTAGGGTTAGGGTTAGGTTTGGGGTTCGGGTTAAGTTTAGGGTTAGGGTTAGGGTTAGTGTTAGGGTTAGGGTTAGGGTTAGGTTTAGGGTTAGGTGTAGGGTTAGGGTAAGGATAAGGGTTAGGTTTAATGTTACGGTTAGGGTTAGGTTTAGGGTTAGGGTTAGGGTAGGGGTTAGGGTAAGGATAAGTGTTAATGTTAGGGTTAGAATAAGGGTAAGGGTTAGGGTTAGGTTAAGGGTTAGTGTTAGGATTAGGGTTAGGGTTTGGTTTAGGGTAAGGGTAAGGGTAAGGGATAGGGTTAGGGTTAGTGTTAGGTTTAGTGTTAGGGTTATGGTAAGGGCAATTGTTAGGGTTAGGGTTAGGGTTAAGGTTAGGGTAAGGGTTAGGTTTAGGGTTAGGGTTAAGGTTAGGGTTAGGGTTAGGGTTAGGGTAGGGTAAGGGTTAGGGTTAGGGTTAGGGTTAGGGTTAGGGTTAAGTTTAGGGTTAGAGTTAGTTTTAGGGTTAGGGTTAGGGTTAGGGTAAGGGTAAGAGTTATTGTTAGGATTAGGGTGAGGGTTAGGGTAAGGGTTAGGGTTATTGTTAGGGTTAGGCTTAGGGTAAGGGTAAGGGTTAGGGTTAGGGTTAGGATTAGGTAATGGTTAGGGTTAGGTTTAGGGTTAGGGTAAAGGTAAGGTTTAGCGTGAGTGTTAGGTTTAGTGTTAGGGTTAGGGTAAGGGTAAGGATTAGGGATAGGGTTAGGTTTCGGGTTAAGTTTAGGGTTAGCCTTAATGTTAGGGTTAGGTTTAGGGTTAGGTTCATGGTAAGGGTAAGGTTTAGGGTTAGGGTTAGCCTTAGGGTAAGGTTTAGGGTTAGGGTTAGGGCTAGGGTAGGGATTAGAGTAAGTGTTAGGGTTAGCGTTAGGGTTAGGATAAGGGTAAGGGTTATCATTAGGGTTAGGATAAGGGGTTAGAGTTAGGGTTAGGGTTAGCGGTTAGCGTTAGTGTTAAGGTTAGGATAAGGGTTAGGGTTAGGGGTTACGGTTAGTGTTAGGATTAGTTTAAGGGTTAGGGTTAGGGTTAGGATAAGGGTTAGGGTTAGGGTTAGGGTTAGAGTTAGGGTTAGGGTAACTTTTAGGGTTAGGGTTAGGGTTAGGGTTAGTGTTTGGGTAAGGGTTAGGGTTAGGGTAAGGTTTAGGGTTGGGGTTAAGGTTAGGGTTACGGTTACGGTAAGAGTAAGGGTTAGGGTTAGGGTTAGGGTTAGGGTAAGTGTTAGGGTTAGGGTTAGGGTTAGGGTTAGGGTAAGGGTTAGGGTAGGGTTAGAGTTAGGGTTAGGTATAGGGTTACAGTTATGGTTAGGGTTAGGGTTAGGGTAAGTGTATGTTTTAGGAATAGTGTTAGGCTTAGGGTTAGGGTTAGGGTTAGGGTTAAGGTAAGGGTAAGGGTTAGGGTTAGGGTTAGGGGTAGGTTTAGGGTAAGGTTTAGGGTTAGGTTTAGGGTAAGGGTAAGGTTGAGGGTTCGGGTTATGGTTAGGGTTAGGGTAAGTGTTAGGGTTAGGGTTAGGGTTAGGGTTAGGGTAAGGGTTAGGGTAGGGTTAGAGTTAGGGTTAGGTATAGGGTTACGGTTATGGTTAGGGTTAGGGTTAGGGTTAGGGTCCGGGTTAAGGTTAAAGTTAGGGTTAGGGGTAGGGTTACGTTTAGGGTAAGGGTTAGGGTTAGGGGAAGGTTTAGGGTTAGGGATAAGGTTAGGGTTAGAGTTAGGTTTAGGGTTAGGGTAAGGGTAAGTGTTAGGGTTAGGGTTAGGGTAAGGATTAGGGTTAGGGTTAGGGTTAGGGTAAGGATTATTGTTAATTTTAGGGTTAGGGTTAGTTTTAGGGTTAGGGTTACGGGAAGGGGAAAGGCTAGGGTTAGGATTAGGGTTAGGGTTACGGTAAGGTTTAGGGTTAGGTTTAGTGTTAAGGTTAGGGTTATGGTAGTTTTAGGGTTAGGGTTAGGGTTATGGTAAGGGTTGTGGTTAAGATTAGGGTTAGGGTAGGGTTAGGGTTAGGGTAAGGGTAAGGTTTAGGGTTAGGTTTAGGTTTAGGGTTAGGTTTAGTGTTGGGGTTAAGGTTAGGTTTAGGGTTAGGGTAAGGGTAAGGGTTAGGGTTAGGGTTAGGGTTAGGGTTAAGGTTAGGGTTAGGGTTAGGGTTAGGGTTAGGGTTAAGGTTAGGGTTAGGGTTAGGGTTAGGGTTAGATTTAGGGTAGGGTTAGGGTAAGGGTAAGGGTTAGTTTTACAGTTAGGGTTAGGGTTTGGGTAAGGGTAAGGGTAAGGGTTATTGATAGGGTTAGGTTTAGGTTTAGGGTTAGGGTAATGTTAAGGGTTAGAGTTAGGGTTAGGGTAAAGGTTAGGGTTAGGGTAAGGGTAAGGGGGAGGTTAGGGTTACGGTTATGGTTAGGGTAAGGGTTAGGGTTAGGGTTAGGGTTAGGTTTAGGTTTAGGTTTAGGGTAAGGGTAAGGGTTAGGGTTAGGGATAGGGTTAGGGTTAGGGTAAAGGTAAAGGTTCGGGTTAGTTTTAGGTTTAGAGTTAGGCTTAGGGTAAGGGAAAGGGTTAGGGATGGGGTTAGGGTTAGGGTTAAGTTTAGGGTAAGGTTTAGGTTTAGGGTAAGGGTAAGAATTAGGGTTAGGATTAGGGTGACATTTAGGATAAGTGTTAGGGTTAGGGTTAGGGTTAGGGTTACGGTTAGGGTTAGGGTAAGGTTAAGGGTTAGGGTTAGGGTTAGGGTTAGGGGTTAGGGTTAGGGTTAGGGTTAGGGTTAGGTTTAGGGTTAGGGATAGGTTAAGGGTAAGGGTTAGGGATAGGGTTAGGTTTAGGGTTAAGTTTAGGGTTAGGGTTAATGTTAGGGTTAGATTTAGGGTTAGGGTTAGGGTAAGGGTAAGGACTAGGGTTAGGGTTAGGGTTAGAATTAGGGTTAAGAAAAGGGTTAGGGTTAGGGTTAGGGTAAGGGTTAGGGTTAGAGTTAGGGTTAGGGTAAGTGTTAGGGTTAGGGTTCGGGTTAGGGTTAGAGTTAGGCTTAGGGCAAGGGTAAGGGTTAGGGTTAGGGTTAGGGTTAGGTTAATGGTTAGGGTTAGGGTTAGGATAAGGGTTAGGGTTAGGGTTAGGGTTAGAGTTAGGGTAAGGGTAAGTTTTAGGGTTAGGGTTAGGGTAAGGGTTAGGGTTAGGGTTAGGGTTAGGTTTAGGGTTGGGGTTAGGGTTAGGGTTAGGTTTAGGGTTAGGGTTATGGTTACGTTTATGGTTAGGGTGAGGGGAAGGGTAAGTTTAGGGTTAGGGTTGGGTTTAGGGTTGGGTTTAAGGTTAGGGTTAGGGTTAGGTTTAGTGTAAGGGTAAGAGTTAGGGTTAGGGTTAGGGTAAGGGTTAGGGTAGGGTTAGGGTTAGGGTTAGGTATAGGGTTACGGTTAGGTTTACGGTTAGGGTTAGGGTAAGTGTATGTGTTAGGGTTAGTGTTCGGTTTAGGGTTAGGGTTAGGGTTAAGATAAGGGCAAGGGTTAGGGTTAGGGGTAGTGGTAGGTTTAGGGTAAGGGTTAGGGTTAGGTTTAGGGTAAGGGTAAGGTTGAGGTTTCAGGTTAGGGTTACGGTAAGGGTAAAGGTTAGGCTTAGGGTTAGGATTAGATTTAGGGTTAGGGTAAGTGTTAGGGTTAGGGTTAGGGTTAGGGTGACGGTTCGGGTTAGGGTTTGGGTTAGGGTTAGGTGTTAGGGATAGGGTTAGGGTTAGGGTTAGAGTTAGTGTAACGTTAAGGGTTAGGGTTAGGGGTAGGGTTAGGTTTAGGGTTAGGGTGAGTGTAGGGTAAGGGTTAGGTTTAGGGTTAGGGTTAGGGTTAGGGTTAACCTTAGCGTTAGGGTTAGGGTTAGGGTAAGGTTTAGGGTTAGGGTTAGTGTAAGGGTATAGGTTAGGGTTAGGGTTAGGGTTAGGGTTAGGGAAAGGGTAAGGGTTAGGGTTAGGATTAGGGTTAAGTTGAGGATTAGGGTTAGGGTTAGGGTTCGGGTAAGGGTTAGCCTTAGGGTTAGGGTAAGGTTGAGGGTTAGGGTTAGGGTTAGGATTAGGGTTAGGTTTAGGCTTAGGGTTAGGGTGAGAGTAAGGGTTACGGTTTTGGTTAGGGTTAAGTTTAGGGTTAGGGTTAGGGTTTGGGTAAGAGTAAGGGTTAGGTTTAGGATTAGGGTTAGGGTTAGGGTAAGTGTTAGTGTTAGTGTTAGGGTTAGGGTTAGGGTTAGGGTATGCGTTAGGGTTAGGGTTACGGTAAGGGTTAGGGTTAGGGTTAGGGTTAGGGTTAGGGTAAGAGTATGTGTTAGCGTTAGGATTTGGGTTAGGGGTAGGGTTAGCGTTAGGGTAAGGGTAAGGGTTAGGGTTAGGGTTAAGCTAACGGTAAGGGTTAGGGTTATGGTTAGGTTTAGGTTTACGGTAAGGGTTAGGGTTAGGTTTAGGGTAAGGGTAAGGTTTACGATTAGGGTTAGGGTTAGGGTTAGGGTAAGGGTTAGGGTTAAGTTTAGGGTTAGGGTTAGGGTAAGTGTAAGGGTAAGTGTATGTGTTAGGGTTAGTGTTAGGGTTAGGGTTAGGGTTACGGTTAGGGTTAAGGTAAGGGTAAGCTGTAGGGTTAGGGTTAGGGTTTGGTTTAGGGTAAGGGTTAGGGTTAGGTTTATGATAAGTGTAAGGTGTAGGTTTAGGGTTACGGTTAGGGTTAGGGTTAGGGTAAGGGTAAAGGTTAGGATTAGGGTTAGGGTTAGGTTTAGGGTTAGGGTAAAGGTAAGGGTTATGGTTAGATTTAGGGTAAAGTTTAGCGTTAGGGTTAGGATTAGGTTCGGGTGTAGGGTAAGGGTAAGGGTAAGGGTTAGGGTTAAGTTTAGGGTTAAGGTTAGGGTTAGGGTTAGGGTTAGGGTTAGCGGTTAGATTTAGTGTTAGGTTTAGAATAAGAGTTAGGGTTAGAGATTAGGGTTAGTGTTAGGATTAGGTTAAGGGGTAGGGTTAGGGTTAGGATAAGGGTTAGGGTTAGGGTTAGGGCTAGAGTTAGGGTAAGGGTAAGTTTTAGGGTTAGGGTTAGGTTTATGGTTAGGGTTAGGGTAAGGGTTAGGGTTAGGGTTAGGGTTAGGTTTACTGTTGGGGTTAAGATAGGGTTAGGGTTAGGGTAAGGGTAATGGTTAGGTTTAGGGTTAGGGTTAGGGTAAGGGTTAGGGTTAGGTTTAGGATTAGGGTAGGGATTAGGGTAAGGGTAAGTGTTAGGGTTAGTGTTAGGGTTAGGTTAAGGGTTAGGGTTAGGGTTAGGGTTAGTGTTAGGATAAGGGTTAGGGTTAGGGTTAGGGTAAGGTTTAGGTTTAGGGTTAGGGTTAGGGTACGAGTTAGGTTTAGGGTTAGGTTTAGTGTTGTGGGTAAGTTTAGGGTTAGGGTAAGGGTTAGGGTTAAGGTTAGGTTTAGTTTTTGGTTTAGGGTTTGTGTTAGGGTTAGATTAATGGTAAGGGTTAGGATTAGGATTGGAGTTACGGTTAGGTTAAGGGTTAGGGTGAGGGTTAGGGTTACGGTTAGGTTTTGGGTTACGGTTAGGGTAAGGGTAAGTGTTAGGGTTAGGGTTAGGTTTAGTGTTGTGGTTAAGGTTAGGGTTAGGGTAAGGGTTAGTGTTAGGTTTAGGGTAAGGGTAAGGTTTAGGGGTAGGGTTATGGTTAGGGTTAGTTTTGAGTTAAGGGTAATTGTAAGGGTTATGGTTAGGTTTAGGGTTAGGTTTAGGGTTATGGTAATCATAAGGGTTAGGTTTAGGGTAAGAGTTAGAGTTAGGGTTAGGGTTAGGGTAGGGGTTAGGGTAAGGGTAAGTGTTAGGGTTAGGGTTAGGTTTATAATAAGGTTAAGGGTTAGGGTTAGGGTTAGGTTTCGGGGTTAGGGTAATGGTTAGGTTTAGGATTAGGGGTTAGGGTTAGTGTTAGGGTTAGGTTAAGGGTTAGGGTTAGGGTTAGGGTTAGGATAAGGGTTAGGGTTAGGGTTAGGTTTAGGGTTAGGGTAAGGGTAAGTGTTAGTGTTAGGGTTAGGATTAGGGTTAGGGTGAGTGTAGGGTAAGGGTTAGGGTTAGGGTTAGGGTTAACCTTAGGGTTATGGTTATGGTTAGGGTTAGGGTAAGTTTTAGGGTTAGGGTTAGGGGGGGGGTATAGGTTAGGGTTAGGGTTAGGGTTAGGGTTAGGGTGAGGATTAGGTTTAGGGTTAGGGTTCGGGTAAGGGTTAGCGTTAGGGTTAGGGTAAGCTTTAGGTTTAGGGTTAGGGTTAGGGTTAGGGTTAGGTTTAGGGTTAGGATTAGGGTTAGGGTAAGTTTTAGGTTTTTGGTTAGTGTTAGGGTTAGGTTTAGGGTTAGGATAGGGTTAGGGTAAGGATAAGGGTTAGGTTTAAGGTTACGGTTAGGGTTAGGTTTAGGATTAGGGTAAGGGAAAGGGTTAGGATTATGATTAGGGTTAGGTTTAGGGTAAGGGTTAGGGTTAGGGTTAGGGGTAAGGGAAGGGTCAGGGTTAGGTTAGGGTTAGGGTTAGGGTTATGGGTAGGGTTAGGTTTGGGGTTGGGGTTAAGTTTAGGGTTAGGGTTAGGGTAAGGGTTAGGGTTAGGGTAAGGGTAAGTGTTAGTGTTAGGGTTAGGGTTAGGGTTAGGGTAAGGGTTATTGTTAGGGTTAGGGTAAGTTTAAGGGTAAGGGTTAGCTTTAGGGTTAGGGTTATGGTTAGGGTTAGGGTAAGAGTATGTGTTAGCGTTAGGGTTGGGGTTAGGTTTAGGTTAGGGTTAGGGTTAGGGTAAGGGTATGTGTTAGGGTTAAGATTAGGGTTAGGGTTAGTGTTAGGGTTATGGTAAGGGTTACGGGTAGGGTTAGGGTAAGGGTGAGGATTAGAGTTAGGGTTAGGATTAGAGTTAGGTTTAGGGTTAGGGTAAGGGTAAGGGTTAGGATTAGGGTTAGGGTTAGGGTTAGGGTAAGGGTAAGGGTTAGGGTCAAGGTCAGGGAAAGGGTTAGGGTACGGTTAGGTTTAGGGTTAGGGTTAGGTGAGGGTTAGGGTAAGGGTTAGGGTTTGGGTTAGGGTTAGGTGTTAGGGATACGGTTAGGGTTAGGGTTAGGGTAAGGTTAAGGGTAAGGGTTAGGGTTAGGGTTAGGTTTAGGGTTAGGTTTAGGGTAAGGGGAAGGGTTAGGGTTAGGGATAGGGTTAGGGTTAAGGTAAAGGTAAAGGTTCGGGTTAGTTTTAGGTTTAGATTTAGGCTTAGGGTAAGGGATAGGGTTAGGGATAGGGTTAAGTTTAGGGTTAAGTTTAGGGTAAGGTTTAGGGTTAGGGTAAGGGTAAGGATTAGGGTTAGTTTTAGGTTTAGTGTTAGGGTTAGGGTAAGGGTAAGGGTTAGTGTTAGGATTAGGGTTAAGGTGAAGGTTAGGGTTAGGAATAGGGTTAGGGTTAGGGTAAGAGTTAGGTTAGGGTAAGGTTTAGGGTTAGGGTTAAGTTAGGGTTAGAGTTAGGTTTAGGGTTAGGGTAAGGGTAAGGGTTAGGGTTAGGGTTAGGTTTAGGGTTAGGAATAGGGTTAGGGTTAGGGTAAGAGTTAGGTTAGGGTAAGGTTTAGGGTTAGGGTTAAGTTAGGGTTAGAGTTAGGTTTAGGGTTAGGGTAAGGGTAAGGGTTAGGGTTAGGGTTAGGTTTAGGGATAGGTTAAGGGTTAGGGTTAGGGTTTAGGGTTAATGTTAGGGTTAGGGTAAGGGCTAGGGTTAGGGTTAGGGTTAGGGTAAGGATTAGGGTTAGGGTTAGGGTTAGGGTGAGGGTAAGGGTTAGGGATAAGTTTAGGGTTAGGGTTAGTTTTAGGGATAGGGTTAGGGTAAGGGGAAGGGTTAGGTTTAGGATTAGGGTTAGTGTTTGGTAACCGTTAGGGTTAGGGTTAGGGGAAGGTTAGGGGTAGGATTAGGGTTAAGGTTAGCGTAACGGTTAAGGTTATGGTTAGGGTTAAGCTTTGTTTTAGGGTTAGGGCTAGGGTTAGGGTAAAGGTAAGGGTTAGGGTTAGGTTTAGGGTTATGGTTAGGGTAAGGGTTATGGTTAGGGTTAGGGTTAGGGTTAGGTTAAGGGTAAGGGTTAGTGTTAGAGTTAGGGTTAGGGTTAGGGAAAGGGCAAGGTTTAGGGTTAGAGTTAGGGTTAGGGTTAGGGAAAGGGTAAGGGTTAGGGTTAGGGTTACGGTTAGGGTAAGGGTAATGGTTAGGGTTAGGGTTATGGTTAGGTTAAGGGTAAGGGTTAGTGTTAGAGTTAGGGTTAAGGTTAGGGTAACGGTTAGGGTTAGGGTTAGGGTAAGGTTAGGGTTAGGTTTCGGGTGAGGGTTAGAGTTATGCTTAGGGTAAGGGTAAGGGTTAGGGTTAGGGTTAGGTAAAGGGTTAGGGTTCGGATTTAGGGTTAGGGTTAGGGTTAGGGTTAGGATAAGGGTTAGAGTTAGGGTAAGGGTAAGTGTTAGGGTTAGGATTAGCGTTAGGGTTATGGTTAGGTTTAGGGTAAGGGTAAGGGTTAGGGTTAGGGTTAGGGTTAGGTTTAGGGTTGAGTTAAGGTTAGGGTTACTGTTAGGGTAAGGGTAAGGGTTACTGTATGGGTTAGGTTTAGGGTTAGGGTTAGCGATAGGGCAAGGGTAAGGGTTAGGGTTTGGTTATGTTTAGGTTAATTGTTAGGGTTAGGGTTAAAGTTAGGATAAGGGATAGGGTTAGGTTTAGAGTTAGAGTTAGGGTAAGGGTAAGTTTTAGGCGTAGGTTTTGGTTAGTGTTAGCGTTAAGGTAGGGGTTAGGGTTAGGGTTAGGGTTAGGTTTAGAGTTGGGGTGCAGGTTAGGGTTAGGGTTAGGGTAAGAGTACGGGTTAGGGTTAGGGTTACGGTTAGGGTAAGTGTTAGAGTTAGGGTTATGGTTAGTGTTAGGGTAAGTTTCAGGGTTAGGGTTAGAGTTAGGGTCAGGTGTTAGGGTTAGGGTTAGGTTAGGGTTAGGTTTAGGGTTAGGGTTAGGGTAAGGGTAAGGTTTAGGGTTAGGGTTATGGTTTGGGTTATGATTAGGGTTAGGGTTAGGTTTAGGTTTAGGGTTAGGATAAGGGTAAGAGTTAGGGTTTAGGTTAGGGTTAGCATTAAGGTTAGGGTTAGGGTAAGGGTAAGCATTAGAGTTAGGGTTACGGTTATGGTTAGGGTTAGGGGTTATGGTTAGGTTTAGGTTTAGGGTTAGGGTTAGGGTCAGGATAAGAGTTAGGGTTACGGATAAGGTTAGGGTTCAGTTTAGGTTTAGGGTTTGGGTTAGGGTAAGGGATAGGGTTAAGGTTAGGGTTAAGGTAAGGTTTAGTTTAGGGTTAGGATTAGGGTAAGGGTAAGGGTTAGGGTTAGGATCAGGGTTAGGGTTAGGTTTAGGGTTACGGTTAGGGTTAGGGTTAGGGTTAGGGTAAGTGTATGTTTTTGGGTTAGTGTTAGGGTTAGGGTTAGGGTTAGGGTTAGGGGTTATGGTTAGGCTTAGGGTTAGGGTTAGGGTTAGGGTAAGGGTAAGGGTTAGGGTAAGGGATAGGGTTAGGTTTAGGGTTAGGTTTAGGGTTAGGTTTAGCGTAATGGTAAGGGTTAGGGTAAGGGTTAGGTTTAGGGCTAAGGTTAGGGTTAGGGTTAGGGTAAGGTTAAGGGTGAGTTTAGGGTTAGGTTTATGGTTAGGGTTAGGGTTAGGTTTAGATTTAGGGTTAGGGTTAGTGTTAGGGTAAGGGTAAGGGTTAGGGTTAGGGTTAGAGTTAGGTGTTATGGTAGGGTTAGGTTTAGGTTTAGGGTTAGGGTAAGGGTCAGGGTTAGGGTTAGGGATAGGGTTAGGTTTAGGGTTAGGGTTAGTGTAATGGTAAGGGTTAGGGTAAGGGTTAGGTTTAGGGTTAAGGTTAGGGTTAGGGTAAGGTTAAGGGGGAGGTTAGGGTTAGGTTTATGGTTAGGGTAAGGGTTAGGGTTAGGGTTAGGTTTAGGTTTAGTGTTAGGGTTAGGGTTAGGGTAAGGGTAAGGGTTAGGGTTAGGGATAGGCTTAGAATTAGGGTAAAGGTAAGGGGTAGGGTTAGTGTTAGGTTTAGGGTTAGGCTTAGGGTAAGGGTTAGGTTTAGGGTTAGTGTTAGGGTAAGTTTAAGGCTTAGGTTTAGGTTTAGGGTTAGGATTAGTGTCAGGATAAGAGTTAGGTTTAGGAATAAGGTTAGGGTTCGGTTTAGGTTTAGGGCTGGGGTTAGGGTAAGGGATAGGGTTAAGGTTAGGGTTAGGGTAAGGTTTAGGGTTAGGGTTAGGATTAGGGTAAGGGTAAGGGTTAGGGTTAGGATTAGGGTTAGGGTTAGGTATAGGGTTACGGTTAGGGTTAGGGTTAGGGTTAGGGTAAGTGTATGTTTTAGGGTTAGTGTTAGGGTTAGGGTTAGTTTTAAGGTAAGGGTAAGGGTTAGGGTTAGGGTTAGGGTTAGGTTTAGGGTTAGGTTAAGAGTAAGGGTTAGGATTAGGGTTAAGTTTAGGGTTAGGGTTAGGGTTAGGGTTAGGGTTAGGATAAGGGCTAGGTTTAGGTGAAGGTTAGGGTTAGGGTTAGGGTAAGGTTAGGGTTAGGGTTAGGGTTAGGGTTACGTTTAGGGTTAGGGTTAGGGTAAGGGTAAGGGTTAGGGTTAGGGTTGGGTTTAACGTTAGGGTTAGGGTTAGGCTTAGGGTAAGGGTTAAAGTTAGGGTTAGGGTTAGGGTTAGGGTTAGGGTAAGGGCTAGGGTTAGGTTAAGGGTTAGGGTTAGTTTTAGGGTTAGGGTTAGGGTTAGGGTGAGGGTAAGAGTAAGGGTTAGGGTTATGCTTAGGGTTAAGGTTAAGGTTAGGTTTAGGGTTAGGGTAAGGATTAGGGTTAGGGTTAGGGTAAGGGTTAGGTTTAGGGTTAGGGTTAGTTTTAGTGTTAGGGTTAGGGTTAGTGTGAGGGTAAGGGTTAGGGTTAAGTTTAGGGTTAGGGTTACTTTTAGGGTTAGGGTTAGGGTTGGGGATAGGTTTAGGGTTAGGGTTAGGGTAAGGGTAAGGATTAAGGTTAGGGTTAGGGTGAGCGTTAGGTTTAAGTTTAGCTTTAGGGTTAGCTTTAGGGTAAGGGTTAGGGTTAGGGTTAGGGTAAGGGTTAGATTTAGGTTTCGGGTTAGGGTTAGAGTTAGGCTTAGGGTCAGTGTAAGGGTTAGGGTTAGGTTTAGGTTTAGGGTTAGGTTAAGGGTTAGGGTTAGGGTTAAGGGTTAGGGTTGGGGATAGGTTTAGGGTTAGGGTTAGGGTAAGGGTAAGGATTAAGGTTAGGGTTAGGGTGAGCGTTAGGTTTAAGTTTAGCTTTAGGGTTAGCTTTAGGGTAAGGGTTAGGGTTAGGGTTAGGGTAAGGGTTAGATTTAGGTTTCGGGTTAGGGTTAGAGTTAGGCTTAGGGTCAGTGTAA
The DNA here is from genome assembly GCA_024803745.1 of Megascapheus bottae. Lineage (NCBI taxonomy): Eukaryota > Metazoa > Chordata > Mammalia > Rodentia > Geomyidae > Megascapheus > Megascapheus bottae. Next base: position 8,110,271 of record JANJXV010000038.1, on the reverse strand, counting down.
GGGTTAGGGTTAGGGTTAGGTTTAGGGTTAGGTTAAGGGTTAGGGTTAGGGTTAAGGGTTAGGGTTAGGGATAGGGTTAGGATAAGGATTAGGGTTAGGGTAAAGGTAAGTGTTATGGTTAGGGTTAGCGTTTGGGTTATGGTTAGGTTTAGGATAAGGGTAAGGTTTAGGGTCAGGGTTAGCTTTAGGGTAAGGGTAAGGGTTAGGGTTAAGGTTAGGGTTATGGTCAAGGTTAGGGTTAGGTTTAAGGTTAAGATACGGTTAAGGGTTAGGGTTAGGGGTTAGGGTTAAGGTTATGGTTATGGTTAGGGTTAGGGTTAGCTTTAGGTTTAGGGTTAGGATAAGGGTAAGGGTTAGGGTTAGGGTTAGGGTTAGCATTAAGGTTATGGTTAGGGTAATGCTAAGGGTTAGGGTTAGGGTTAGGGTTACGGTTAGGGTTAGGGGTCATGGTTAGTGTTAGGATTAGGGTCAGGATAAGAGTTAGGGTTAGGGATAAGGTTAGGGTTCGGTTTAGGTTTAGGGTTAGGGTTAGTGTTAGGTTTAGGGTTAGGGTTAGGGTTAGGGTAAGGGTAAGGATTAGGGTTAGGGTTAGGGTAAGCGTTAGGGTTATTTTTAGGGTTAAGGTTAGGGTTAGGGTAATGGTTAGGGTTAGGGTTAGGGTAAGGTTTAGGGTTAGGGTTCGGGTGAGGGTTAGAGTTATGCTTAGTGTAAGGGTAAGGGTTAGGGTTAGGGTTAGGTTTAGGTTAAGGGTTAGGGTTAGGGTTTAGGGTTAGGGTTAGGGTTAGGGTTAGGATAAGGGTTAGGCTTAGGGTAAGGGTAAGTGTTAGGGTTAGGATTAGCGTTAGGGTTATGGTTAGGGTTAGGGTAAGTGTAGGGGTAAGGGTTAGGGTTATGGTTAGGTTTAGGATTGAGTTAAGGTTAGGGTTACGATTAGGGTAAGGGTAAGGGTTATTGTATGTGTTAGGGTTAGGGTTAGGGTTAGCGATAGGGTAAGGGAAAGAGTTAGGGTTTGGTTAGGTTTAGGTTAATTGTTAGGGTTAGGGTAAGGGTAAGATAAGGGTTAGGGTTAGGGTTAGGGTTAGAGTTAGGGTAAGGGTAAGTTTTAGGGGTAGGGTTAGGTTTAGGGTTAGCGTTAGGGTAAGGGTTGGGTTAGAGTTAGGGTTAGGTTTAGAGTTGGGGTTAAGGTTAGGGTTAGGGTTAGGGTAAGGGTATGGGTTAGGGTTAGGGTTAGGGTAAGTGTTAGGGGTTAGGGTTAGGGTTATGGTTAGGGTAAGGTTAAGGGTTAGGGTTAGGATTAGGGTAAGGGTAAGGGTTAGGGTTAGGGTTAAGTTTAGGATTAGAGTTAGGTTTAGGGTTAGGGTAAGTGTAAGGGTTATTGTTAGTTTTAGGGTTCAGGTTAGGTTAAGGGTTAGGGTTAGGGTTAGGGTTTTGGTTTAGGGTTAGGGTTAGGGTAAGGGCTAGGGTTAGGGTTAGGTTTAGGGTAAGGAATATGGTTAGGGTTAGGGTTAGGGTAAGGGTAAGGGTTAGTGTTAGGGTTAGGTTTAGGGTTAGGTTTAGGGTTAGGGTTAGGGTTAGGGTGAAGTTAAAAGTTAGGGTTAAGTTTAGTGTTAGGGTTAGTTTTAGGGTTAGGGTTAGGGGAAGGGGAAGGGTTAGGGTTACGATTAGGTTTAGGGTTAGGGTAAGGGTTAGGGTTAGGGTTAGGGTTAGGGTTAAGTTTAGGGTTGGGGTTAGTTTTAGGGTTAGGTTTGGTGTTAGGGTAAGGGTAAGAGTTAGGGTTAGGATTAGGGTTAGGGTTAGGGTAAGGGTTATGGTTACGGTTAGGGTTATGTTTAGGGTTTGGGTTAGGGTTAGGGTAAGGATTAGGATTAGGGTTAGGTTACGGGTTAGGGTTAGGGTTTAGTGTTAGGGTTAGGGTTAGGGTTAGGATAAGGGTTAGGATTAGGATAAGGTAAGGGTAAGTGTTAGGGTTAGGGTTAGCGTTAGGTTTATGGTTAGGGTTAGGGTAAGGTTTAGGGTTAGTGTTAGGGTTAGGGTAAGGGTAAGGGTTAGGGTTAGGGTTAGGCTTATGGTTAAGGTTAGGGTTAGGTTTAGGGTTCGGATACTGGTAAGAGTTAGGGTTAGGGTTAGGGTTAGGCTAAGGGTAAGGTTTAGGGTTAGGGTTAGGGCTAGGGTAGGGGTTAGAATAAGTGTTAGGGATAGGGTTAGGGTTAGGATAAGGGTAAGGTTTAGGGTTAGGGTTAGGTTTAGGCTTTGGGTAAGGGTAAGGGTTAGGGATAGTGTTAGGGTTAGGGTTAGGGTTCGGTTTAGGCTTTGGGTAAGGGTAAGGGTTAGGGATAGTGTTAGGGTTAGGGTTAGGGTTAGGGTTAGGTTTAGGGTTAGGGTTAGGGTAAGGGTAAGGATTAGGGTTAGGGTTAGGGTTAGCGTTAGGGTTAAGGTTAGGGTTAGGGTTAGGGTTAGGGTAAGGTTTAGGGTTAGGTTAGGGTAAGGGTTAGGTTTAGGTTTCGGGTTAGGGTTAGAATAAGGCTTAGGGTAAGGGTAAGGTTAGGGTTAGGGTTAGGTTTAGGGTTAGGTTAATTATTAGGGTTAGGGTTTAGGGTTAGGGTTAGGGTTAGGGTTAGGGTTCTGATAAGGGTTAGGGTTAGGGTAAGGTAAGGGTAAGTGTTAGGGTTAGGGTTAGCGTTAGGGTTATGGATAGTGTTAGGGTAACGGTAAGGTTTAGGGTTAGGGTTAGGGTAAGGGTAAGGGTTAGGGTTAGGGTTAGGATTATGGTTAAGGATAGCGTTAGGTTTAGGTTTAAGGTACGGGTATGGGTTAGGTTTAGGGTTCGGGTTAGGCTTAGGGTAAGTTTTAGTGTTAGGGATAGGGCTAGGGTAGGGGTTAGAGTAAGTGTTAGGGATAGGGTTAAGGTTAGGATAAGTGTAAGGCTTAGGGTTAGGCTTAGGGTTAGGGGTTAGGGTTAGTGTTAGGGTTAGGGTAATGGTTAGGTTTAGGGGTTAGGGTTAGTGTTAGGATTAGTTTAAGGGTTAGGGTTAGGGTTAGGGTTAGGATAAGGGTTAGGTTAGGGTTAGGGTTACGGTTATGGTTAGGGTTAAGGTTAGGGTTAGGGTAAGGTTTAGGGTTAGGGTTAGTTTTAGGGTAAGGGTAAGGGTTAGGGTTAGGATTAGGGTTAGGGTTAGGGTTAGGGTTGGGTTTAGGGTTGGGTTTAAGGTTAGGGTTAGGGTTAGGGTTAGGGTAGGTTTAGGGTTATTTTTAGGGTAAGGTTAAGGTTGAGGGTTCGGGTTAGGGTTAGGTTTTGGTTAGAGTAAGGGTAAGGGTTAGGGTTAGGGTCAGGGTTAGGGTTTGGTTTAGGGTTAGGGTAAGGGTAAGGGTTAGGATTAGGGTTAAGTTTAAGGGTAAGGTTAGGGTTAGGGTTACAGGTAGGGTTAAGGTTAGGGTTAGCGTTAGGGTTAGGGTTAGTTTTAGGGTTAGGGTTAGGGTAAGGGTAAGGGTTAGGTTTAGGATTAGGGTTAAGGTTAAGGTTAGGGTTAGGGTTAGGGTTAGGATTAGGGTAAGGGTTAGGGTTAGGGTTAGGGTTAGGGTAAGGGATAGGGTTAGGGTAAGGGTAAGGATTAGGGTGAGGGTTAGATTTAGGGTTGGGGTTAAGGTTAGGTTTAGGGTTAGGGTAAGGGTAGGGGTTACAGTTTGGGTTAGGGTGAGGGTTAGGTAAGGGTAAGGGTTAGGGTTAAGGTTACGATTATGGTTAGGGTTAGTGTTAGGGTTAGGGTTAGGATTAGGTTTAAGGTTAGGGTTAGGGTAAGTGTTAGGGTTAGGGTTAGGGTTAAGGTTAGGGTTAGGGTTAGGGTTAGGTTTAATGTTTTAGTTAGGATAAGGGAAAGGGTTAGTGTTAGAGTTAGGGTTAGGGTTAGGGTAAGGGTAAGGGTTAGGGTTAGGCTTAAGTTTACGGTTAGTGTTAGGGTTAGGGTTAGGATTAGGTTTAAGGTTAGGGTTAGGGTAAGTGTTAAGGTTAGGGTTAGGGTTAAGGTTAGGGTTAGGGTTAGGGTTAGGTTTAATGTTAGGGTTAGGATAAATGTAAGGGTTAGTGTTAGAGTTAGGGTTAGGGTTAGGGTAAGGGTAAGGGATAGGGTTAGGGTTATGGTTAGGGGATATTTTTAGGGTTAGGTTTAGGGTTAGGGTTAGTGTAGTGTTAAGGGTTAGGGTTATCGATAGGGTTAGGGTAAGGGTAAGGTTTAGGGTTAGGGTTAGGTTTAGGGTAAGGGTAAGGGTTAGGGTTAGGTTTAGGGGTATGGTTAAGGTTAGGGTTAGGTTTAGGGTTAGGATACGGGTAATTGTTAGGGTTAGGGTTAGGGTTAGGCTTAGGGTAAGCTTTAGGGTTAGGGTTAGGGCTAGGGTAGGGGTTAGAGTAAGTGTTAGGGATAGGGTTAGGGTTAGGGATAGTGTTAGGGTAGGTTTAGGGTTAGGGTTAGGTTTAGGGTTAGGGTAAGGGTAAGGATTAGGTTTAGGGTTAGGGTTAGCGTTAGGGTTAAGGTTAGGGTTAGGCTTAGGGTAGGGTAAGGGTTAGGGTTAGGTTAGCGTAAGGGTTAGGTTTAGGTTTCGGGTTAGGGTTAGGGTTAGGATTTGGGTTAGGGTAAGGTTAAGGTTTAGGGTTAGGTTTAGGGTGAGGTTTAGGTTTAGTGCTGGGGTTAAGTTTAGGGTTAGGGTAAGGGTTAGGCTTAGGGTAAATTTAGGGTTAGGGTTAGGGTTAGATTTAGGGTTGGGTTTAAGGTTAGGTTTAGGGTTAGGATAAGGGTAAGGGTTAGGTTTAGGGTTAGATTTAGGGTTAGGGTAAGGGTAAGGGTTAGGGTTAGGGCTAAGGTTAGGGTTAGGGTAAGTGTTAGGGTTAGGGTTAGGTTTAAGGTTAGGGTAACGGTTAGGGTTAGGGTTAGGTTTAGGGTTAGGGTTAGGTAAAGGGTAAAGGTTAGTGTTAGAGTTAGGGTTAGGGTTAGGCAAAGGGTAAGGGTTAGGGTTAGGGTTAGGGTAAGTATTAGGGTAAGTGTTAGGGCTAATTAAGGGTTAGGAGTAGGGTTAGGGTTAGCATTAAGGTTAGTGTTAGGGTTAGGGTAAGGGTTATGGTTAGGGTTAGGGGTTATGGTTAGGGATAGGTTTAAGGTTAGGTATAGGGTAAGGGTAAGGGTTAGGGCTAGGGATAGGGTTAGGTTTAGGGTTAGGTTTAGGGTTAAGGTTAGGGTTAGATTTAGGGTTGGGGTTAGGGTAAGGGAAGGGTTAGAGTTAGGATTAGGGTTAGTGTTAGGGTAAGGGTTAGGGTTAGGTTTAAGTTTAGGATTGGGGTTAGTTTTAGGGTTAGGGTTAGTGTTAGGGTAAGGGTAAGGGTTAGGGTTAGGATTAGGGTTAGGGTTAGGGCAAGGGTTATGGTTATGGTTAGGGTTATCTTTAGGGTTTGGGTTAGGGTAAGGGTTAGGGTTAGTTTTAGGTTAAGGGTTAGGTTTAGTGTTGGGATTAAGGTTAGGGTTAGGGTAAGGGGTAGGGTTAGGGTAAGGTTTAGGGTTACGGTTAGGGTCAGATTTAGGGTTGGGGTTAAGGTTAGGTTTAGGGTTAGGGTAAGGTTAACTGTTAGAATTAGGGTTAGGGTTAGGGTAAGGGTAAGGGTTAGGGTTAGGGTTAAGGTTAGGGTTAGGGTAAGGGTTAGGGTTAGGGTAAGGTTTAGGATTAGGGTGAGGGTTAGATTTAGGGTTGGGGTTAAGGTTAGGTTTAGGGTTAGGGTAAGGGTAGGGGTTACGGTTAGGGTTAGAGTAAGGGTAAGGGTTAGGGTTAGGGTTAAGGTGAGGGTTAGGGTTAGTGTTAGGGTTAGGGTTAGAATTAGGTTTAAGGTTAGGTTTAGGGTAAGTGTTAGGGTTAGGGTTAGTGTTAAGTTAGGGTTAGGGTTAGGGTTAGGGTTAGGTTTAATGTTAGGGTTATGATAAGGGTAAGGGTTAGTGTTAGAGTTAGGGTTAGGGTTAGGGTAAGGGTAAGGGTTAGGGTTAGGGTTAGGATTAGGGGATATGTATAGGGTAAGGTTTAGGGTTAGGGTTAGGGTAAGGGAAAGGGTTAGGGTTAGGGATAGTGTTAGGGTTAGGGTTAGGTTTAGAGTTAGGGTTAGGGTTAGGGTAAGGGTAAGGGTTAGGGTTAAGGTTAGGGTTAGGGTTAAGGTTAGGGTTAGGGATAGGGTAAGGGTAAGGGGTAGGGTTAGGGATAGGGTTAGGGTTAGGGTAAAGGTAATGTTTAGGGTTAGTGTTAGGTTTAGGGTTAGGCTTAGGGTAAGGGTAAGGGTTAGGGATAGTGTAAGGGTTAGGGTGAGGGTTAGGGTTAGGGTTAGGGTTAGGTTTAGGGTTAGGGTTAGGGTAAGGGTAACAATTAGGGTTAGGGTTATGATTAGCGTTAGGGTTAAGGTTAGGGTTAGCGTTAGGGTTAGGGTAAGGTTTAGGGTTAGGATTAGGGTATGGGTTAGGTTTAGGTTTCGGGTTAGGGTTAGAATTAGGCTTAGGGTAAGGGTAAGGATTAGGGATAGGGTTAGGTTTAGAGTTAGGGTAATGGTAAGGGTTAGGTTTAGGGTTAGGGTTAGGGTTAGGTTTAGGGTAAGGGTTAGGGTTAGGGTTAGGGTTATGTTTAGGGTTAGGGTTAGTTTTTGGGTTAGGGTTAGGGTTAGGGTAAGGGTAAGGGTTAGGGTTAGTGTTAGGGTTAGGATTTGGTTTAGGGTAAGGGTAAGGTTTAGGGTTACGTTTAGGGTTAGGGTTAGGTTTAGTGTTGGGGTTAAGTATAGGGTTAGGTTAAGGGTTAGGGTTAGGATAAGGTTAGGGTTAGGGTTAGGGTTAGATTTAGGGTTGGGGTTAAGAATAGGTTTAGGGTTAGGGTAAGGGTAAGGGTTAGGGTTAGGGTTAGGTTTAGGGTTAGGGTAAGGGTAAGGGTTAGGGTTAGGGTTAAGGTTAGGGTTAGGGTAAGTGTTAGGGTTAGGGTTAGGGTTAGATTTAAGGTTAGTGTTACGGTTAGGGTTAGGGTTAGGTTTAGGGTTAGGGTTAGGTTAAGGGTAAGGGTTAGTGTTAGAGTTAGGGTTAGGGTTAGGGAAAGGGTAAGGGTTAGGGTTAGGGTTAGGGTAAGGGTTAGGGTTAGTGTTAGGGCTAGGGTAAGTGTTAGGGTTAGGGTTAGGGTTAGGTTTAGGGTTTGGGTTAGGGTAAGGGAACGGGTTAGGGTTAGGGATTGGGTTAGGGCTAGGTTAAAGGTAAGGGTTAGGGTTAATGTTAGGTTTAGGGTTAGGCTTACGGTGAGGGTAAGGGTTAGGGATAGGGTTAGGGTTAGGGTTAAGTTTAGGGTAAGGGTTAGGGTTAGGGTAAGGGTAAGAATTAGGGTTAGGATTAGGGTGAGGGTTAGGGTAAGTGTTAGGGTTAGGGTTAGTGTTAGGGTTAGGGTTAGTGTTAGGGTAAGTTTAAGTGTTAGGGTTATGATTGGGGTTAGGTGTTAGTGTTAGGGTTAGTTTAGGGTTAGGTTTAGGGTTAGGGATAGGGTTAAGGTTAGTGTTAGGGTTAGCGTAAGGGTAAGGGGGAGGTTAGTGTTAGGGTTATGGTTAGGGTAAGGGTTAGGGTTATGGTTAGGGTTAAGTTTAGGGTTAGGGTTAAGGTTAGGGTAAGGGTAAAGGTAAGGGTTAGGGTTAGTGTTAGGTTTAGGGTTAGGTTTAGGTTTAGGGTTAGGATAAGGGTACGGGTTAGGGTTAAGGTTAGGGTTAGGGTAAGGTTTAGGGTTAGCGTTAGGATTAGGGTAATGGTAAGGGTAGGGTTAGGATTAGGGTTAGGATTAGGGTAAGTGTTAGGGTTAGTGTTAGGTTTAGGATTAGGGTTAGGTTTAGGGTTAGAGTTAGGGTAAGGGTAAGGATTAGGGTTAGGGTTAGGGTTAGCGTTAGGGTTAAGGTTAGGGTTAGGGTTAGGGTTAGGGTTAGGGTAAACTTTAGGGTTAGGGTTCGGGTAAGAGTTAGGGTTAGGGTTCGTGTTAGGGTTAGAGTTATGCTTAGGTTAAGGGTAAGGGTTAGGGTTAGGGTTAGGGTTAGGGTTACTTTAATGATTTGGGTTAGGGTTTAGGGATAGGGTTAGGGTTGGGATAAGGTTAGGGATAGGGTAAGGGTAAGGGTAAGGGTTACTGTAAGGGTTAGCGTTAGGGTTAGGGTTAGCGATAGAGTAAGGGTAAGGGTTAGGGTTAGGGTTAGGTTTAGGGTAAGGGTTACGTTTAGGGTTCGGGTTAGGATAAGCGTTAGGGTTAGGTTTAGGGTTAGAGTTAGGGTAAGGGTAAGTTTTAGGGTTAGGTTTAGGTTTAGGGTTAGGTTAAGGGTTAGGGTTAGGGTTAGGGTTAGGTTTAGGGTTAGGGTTAGGGTAAGAGTAAGGTTTAGGGTTAGGGTTAGGGTTAGGGTTAGGGTTAGAGTAAGGGTAAGGGTTAGGGCTAGGGTTAGGGTTAGGGTAAGGGTAAGGGTTAGGGTTAGAGTTAGGTTAAGGGTTATGGTTAGGGTTAGGGTTAGGGTAAGGGTAAGGGTTAGGGTTAGGGTTAGGGTTAGGGTATGGGTTATGGTTAAGTTTAGGGTTAGGGTTAGAGTTTGGTCTAAGGTTAGGGTTAGCGTTAGGGTTAGGGTTAGCTTTAGGGTTAGGGTTAGGGTAAGGTTAAGGGTTAGGTTTAGGTTTAGGGTTAAGGTTAAGGTTAGTGTTAGGGTTAGGGTTAGGGTTAGGGTAAGGGCTAGGGTAGGGTGAGGTTTAGAGTTAGGGTTAAGTTTAGGATTAGAGTTAGGTTTAGGTTTAGGGTTAGGGTTAGGGTTAGGGTTAGGGTTAGGCTTAGGTTAAGGGTTAGGGTTAGGGGTTAGGGTTAGGGTTAGGGTTAGGGTTAGGTTAAGGGCTAGGGTTAGGGTTAGGGTTAGGGTAAGGATTATGGTTAGGGTTAGGATTATGGTAAGGTTTAGGATTAGGGTGAGAGTTAGATTTAGGGTTGGGGTTAAGTTTAGGTTTAGGGTTAGGGTAAGGGTAGGTTTACGGTTAGGGTTTAGGGTTAGGGTTAGAGTAAGGGTAGGGCTTAGGGTTAGGGTTAAGGTTAGGGTTAGGGTTAGTGTTAGGGTTAGGGTTAGGATTAGATTTAAAGTTAGTGTTAGGGTAAGTGTTAGGGTTAGGGTTAGGGTAGGTTTAGGTTTAGGGTTAGGGTTAGGGTGAGGGTAAGGGTAAGGTTTAGGTTTAAGGTAACGGTTAGTGTTCGTTTTAGGGTTAGGGTTAGGTTTAGGGTAAGGGTAAGAGTTAAGGTTAGGATTAGGGTTAGGTTTAGGGTAAGGGTTAGCATTAGGGTTAGGTTTAGGGTTAGGGTTAGGGTAAGGGTAAAGTTTGGGGTTAGGGATAGGTTTAGGTTTGGTGTTGGGGTTAAGGTTAGGTTTAGGGTTAGGTTTAGTGTTATTGTAAGGGTAAGGGTTAGGATTAGGGTTAGGTTTAGGGTTAGGGTTAGGGTACGGTTTAGGGTAAAGGTTAGGGTTAGGGTAGGGGTTAGGGTAAGGGTAAGTGTTAGGGTTAGGGTTAGGGTTAGAATAATGTTAAGTGTTAGAGTTAGGGTTAGTGTTAGGGTTTGGGGTTCGGGTTAGGGTTAGGGTTAGGGTTAGGGATTAGGATTAGGGTTAGGGTTAGGGTTAGGGTTAGGGTGTGGGTTATGGTTAGGGGTTAGAGTAAGTGTTAGGGTTAGGTTAAGGGTTAGGGTTAATGTTAGGGTTAGTGTTATGATAAGGTTTAGGTTTAGGGATAGGGTTAGGGCTAGGGTAAGGGTCAGGGTTAGGGTTAGAGTTAGAGTTAGGGTTAGGGTAAGTGTTAGGGTTAGGGTTAGGGTTAAGGTTTAAGTTTAGGGTTAGAGTAAGGGTTTGGGTTAGGGTTAGGGTTAGGGTTATGTTTAGGGTTAGGGTTAGGGTTAGGGTTAAGGTTAGGGTTCGATTTAGGTTTAGGTTTAGGGTTAGCCTTAGGGTTAGGGTAAGGGTAAGGTTTAGGGTGAGGATTGGGGTTAGGGTTAGGTTTAGGGTTATTGTAAGGGTAAGGGTTAGGATTAGGGTTAGGTTTAGGGTTAGGGTAAGGTTTAGGGTAAGGGTTAGGGTTAGGGTAGGGGTTAGGGTAAGGGTAAGTGTTAGGGTTAGGGTTAGGGTTAGGTTTAAGGTTAGGGTAACGGTTAGGGTTAGGGTTAGGTTTAGGGTTAGGGTTAGGTAAAGGGTAAAGGTTAGTGTTAGAGTTAGGGTTAGGGTTAGGCAAAGGGTAAGGGTTAGGGTTAGGGTTAGGGTAAGTATTAGGGTAAGTGTTAGGGCTAATTAAGGGTTAGGAGTAGGGTTAGGGTTAGCATTAAGGTTAGTGTTAGGGTTAGGGTAAGGGTTATGGTTAGGGTTAGGGGTTATGGTTAGGGATAGGTTTAGGGTTAGGTTTAGGGTAAGGGTAAGGGTTAGGGTTAGGGATAGGGTTAGGTTTAGGGTTAGGTTTAGGGTTAAGGTTAGGGTTAGATTTAGGGTTGGGGTTAGGGTAAGGGAAGGGTTAGAGTTAGGATTAGGGTTAGGGTTAGGGTAAGGGTTAGGGTTAGGTTTAAGTTTAGGATTGGGGTTAGTTTTAGGGTTAGGGTTAGTGTTAGGGTAAGGGTAAGGGTTAGGGTTAGGATTAGGGTTAGGGTTAGGGCAAGGGTTATGGTTATGGTTAGGGTTACGTTTAGGGTTTGGGTTAGGTTAAGGGTTAGGGTTAGTTTTAGGTTTAGGGTTAGGTTTAGTGTTGGGATTAAGGTTAGGGTTAGGGTAAGGGGTAGGGTTAGGGTAAGGTTTAGGGTTACGGTTAGGGTCAGATTTAGGGTTGGGGTTAAGGTTAGGTTTAGGGTTAGGGTAAGGGTAAGTGTTAGAATTAGGGTTAGGGTTAGGGTAAGGGTAAGGGTTAGGGTTAGGGTTAAGGTTAGGGTTAGAGTAAGGGTTAGGGTTAGGGTAAGGTTTAGGATTAGGGTGAGGGTTAGATTTAGGGTTGGGGTTAAGGTTAGTTTTAGGGTTAGGGTAAGGGTAGGGGTTACGGTTAGGGTTAGAGTAAGGGTAAGGGTTAGGGTTAGGGTTAAGGTGAGGGTTAGGGTTAGTGTAAGGGTTAGGGTTAGAATTAGGTTTAAGGTTAGGTTTAGGGTAAGTGTTAGGGTTAGGGTTAGGGTTAAGTTAGGGTTAGGGTTAGGGTTAGGGTTAGGTTTAATGTTAGGGTTATGATAAGGGTAAGGGTTAGTGTTAGAGTTTGGGTTAGGGTTAGGGTAAGGGTAAGGGTTAGGGTTAGGGTTAGGATTAGGGGATATGTATAGGGTAAGGTTTAGGGTTAGGGTTAGGGTAAGGGAAAGGGTTAGGGTTAGGGATAGTGTTAGGGTTAGGGTTAGGTTTAGAGTTAGGGTTAGGGTTAGGGTAAGGGTAAGGGTTAGGGTTAAGGTTAGGGTTAGGGTTAAGGTTAGGGTTAGGGATAGGGTAAGGGTAAGGGGTAGGGTTAGGGATAGGGTTAGGGTTAGGGTAAAGGTAATGTTTAGGGTTAGTGTTAGGTTTAGGGTTAGGCTTAGGGTAAGGGTAAGGGTTAGGGATAGTGTAAGGGTTAGGGTGAGGGTTAGGGTTAGGGTTAGGGTTAGGTTTAGGGTTAGGGTTAGGGTAAGGGTAAGAATTAGGGTTAGGGTTATGATTAGCGTTAGGGTTAAGGTTAGGGTTAGCGTTAGGGTTAGGGTTAGGGTTAGGGTTAGGGTAAGGGTTAGGTTTAGGTTTCGGGTTAGGGTTAGAATTAGGCTTAGGGTAAGGGTAAGGATTAGGGATAGGGTTAGGTTTAGGGTTAGGGTAATGGTAAGGGTTAGGTTTAGGGTTAGGTTTAGGGTTAGGTTTAGGGTAAGGGTTAGGGTTAGGGTTAGGGTTAGGGTTAGGGTTAGGATTTGGTTTAGGGTAAGGGTAAGGTTTAGGGTTAGGATTAGGGTAAGGGTTAGGTTTAGGTTTCGGGTTAGGGTTAGAATTAGGCTTAGGGTAAGGGTAAGGATTAGGGATAGGGTTAGGTTTAGGGTTAGGGTTAGGGTTATGTTTAGGGTTAGGGTTAGTTTTTGGGTTAGGAGTAGGGTTAGGGTAAGGGTAAGGGTTAGGGTTAGTGTTAGGGTTAGGATTTGGTTTAGGGTAAGGGTAAGGTTTAGGGTTACGTTTAGGGTTAGGGTTAGGTTTAGTGTTGGGGTTAAGTTTAGGGTTAGGTTAAGGGTTAGGGTTAGGATAAGGTTAGGGTTAGGGTTAGGGTTAGATTTAGGGTTGGGGTTAAGAATAGGTTTAGGGTTAGGGTAAGGGTAAGGGTTAGGGTTAGGGTTAGGTTTAGGGTTAGGGTAAGGGTAAGGGTTAGGGTTAGGGTTAAGGTTAGGGTTAGGGTAAGTGTTAGGGTTAGGGTTAGGGTTAGATTTAAGGTTAGTGTTACGGTTAGGGTTAGGGTTAGGTTTAGGGTTAGGGTTAGGTTAAGGGTAAGGGTTAGTGTTAGAGTTAGGGTTAGGGTTAGGGAAAGGGTAAGGGTTAGGGTTAGGGTTAGGGTAAGGGTTAGGGTTAGTGTTAGGGCTAGGGTAAGTGTTAGGGTTAGGGTTAGGGTTAGGTTTAGGGTTTGGGTTAGGGTAAGGGAACGGGTTAGGGTTAGGGATTGGGTTAGGGCTAGGTTAAAGGTAAGGGTTAGGGTTAATGTTAGGTTTAGGGTTAGGCTTAGGGTAAGGGTAAGGGTTAGGGATAGGTTTAGGGTTAGGGTTAAGTTTAGGGTAAGGGTTAGGGTTAGGGTAAGGGTAAGAATTAGGGTTAGGATTAGGGTGAGGGTTAGGGTAAGTGTTAGGGTTAGGGTTAGGGTTAGTGTTAGGGTAAGTTTAAGTGTTAGAGTTATGATTGGGGTTAGGTGTTAGTGTTAGGGTTAGTTTAGGGTTAGGTTTAGGGTTAGGGATAGGGTAAGGGTAAGGGTTAGGGTTAGGGTTAGGGTTAAGGTTAGCGTTAGGGTTAGGGTAAGGGTAAGGGTAAGGGGGAGGTTAGTGTTAGGGTTATGGTTAGGGTAAGGGTTAGGGTTATGGTTAGGGTTAAGTTTAGGGTTAGGGTTAAGGTTAGGGTAAGGGTAAAGGTAAGGGTTAGGGTTAGTGTTAGGTTTAGGGTTAGGTTTAGGTTTAGGGTTAGGATAAGGGTACGGGTTAGGGTTAAGGTTAGGGTTAGGGTAAGGTTTAGGGTTAGCGTTAGGATTAGGGTAATGGTAAGGGTAGGGTTAGGATTAGGGTTAGGATTAGGGTAAGTGTTAGGGTTAGTGTTAGGTTTAGGATTAGGGTTAGGTTTAGGGTTAGAGTTAGGGTAAGGGTAAGGATTAGGGTTAGGGTTAGGGTTAGCGTTAGGGTTAAGGTTAGGGTTAGGGTTAGGGTTAGGGTTAGGGTAACCTTTAGGGTTAGGGTTCGGGTAAGAGTTAGGGTTAGGGTTCGTGTTAGGGTTAGAGTTATGCTTAGGTTAAGGGTAAGGGTTAGGGTTAGGGTTAGGGTTAGGGTTACTTTAATGATTTGGGTTAGGGTTTAGGGATAGGGTTAGGGTTGGGATAAGTTTAGGGATAGGGTAAGGGTAAGTGTAAGGGTTACTGTAAGGGTTAGGGTTAGGGTTAGGGTTAGCGATAGAGTAAGGGTAAGGGTTAGGGTTAGGGTTAGGTTTAGGTTAAGGGTTATGTTTAGGGTTAGGGTTAGGATAAGGGTTAGGGTTAGGTTTAGGGTTAGAGTTAGGGTAAGGGTAAGTTTTAGGGTTAGGGTTAGGTTTAGGGTTAGGGTTAGGTTAAGGGTTAGGGTTAGGGTTAGGGTTATGGTAAGAGTAAGGTTTAGGGTTAGGGTTAGGGTTAGTGTAAGGGTAAGGGTAGGGCTAGGGTTAGGGTTAGGGTAAGGGTAAGGGTTAGGGTTAGAGTTAGGTTAAGGGTTATGGTTAGGGTTAGGGATAGGGTAAGGGTAAGGGTTAGGGTTAGGGTTAGGGTATGGGTTATGGTTAAGTTTAGGGTTAGGTTAGAGTTAGGTTTAGGGTTGGGGTTAAGTTTAGGTTTAGGGTTAGGGTAAGGGTAGGTTTACGGTTAGGGTTTAGGGTTAGGGTTAGAGTAAGGGTAGGGCTTAGGTTTAGGGTTAAGGTTAGGGTTAGGGTTAGTGTTAGGGTTAGGGTTAGGATTAGGTTTAAGGTTAGTGTTAGGGTAAGTGTTAGGGTTAGGGTTAGGGTTAGGGTTAAGGTTAGGGTTAGGGTTAGGGTTAGGGTTAGGTTTAATGTTAGGGTTAGGATAAGGGTAAGGGTTAGTGTTAGAGTTAGGGTTAGGGTTAGGGTAAGGGTAAGGGTAAGGGTTAGGGTTAGGGTTAGGATGAGGGGATATGTTTAGGGTTAGGTTTAAGGTTAGGGTTAGGGTAAGGGTAAGGGTTAGGGTTAGGGATAGGGTTAATGTTAGGGTTAGGTTTAGGGTTAGGGTTAGGGTAAGGGTAAGGGTTAGGGTTAAGGTTAGGGTTAGGGTTAAGGTTAGGTTTAGGGATAGGGTAAGGGTAAGGGGTAGGGTTAGGGATAGGGTTAGGGTGAGGGTAAAGGTAAGGTTTAGGGTTAGTGTTAGGTTTAGGGTTAGGCTTAGGGTAAGGGTAAGGGTTAGGGATAGTGTAAGGGTTAGGGTTAGGGTTAGGGTTAGGGTTAGGGTTAGGGTAAGGGTAAGAATTAGGGTTAGGGTTATGATTAGCATTAGGGTTAAGGTTAGGGTTAGCGTTAGGGTTAGGGTAAGGTTTAGGGTTAGGATTAGGGCAAGGGTTAGGTTTAGGTTTCGGGTTAGGGTTAGAATTAGGCTTAGGGTAAGGGTAAGGGTTAGGGTTAGGGTAAGGTTTAGGGTTAGGGAAGGGGAAGGGTTAGGGTTAGGTTTAGGGTTAGGTTTAGGGTAAGGGTTAGGGTTAGGGTTAGGGTTATGTTTAGGGTTAGGGTTAGTTTTAGGGTTAGGGTTAGGGTAAGGGTAAGGGTTAGGGTTAGGGTTAGGGTTAGGATTTGGTTTAGGGTAAGGGTAAGGTTTAGGGTTAAGTTTAGGTTTAGGGTTAGTTTTAGTGTTGGAGTTAAGTTTAGGGTTAGAGTAAGGGTTAGGGTTAGGGTAAGGTTAGGGTTAGGGTTAGGGTTAGATTTAGGGTTGGGGTTAAGGTTAGGTTTAGGGTTAGGGTAAGGGTAAGGGTTAGGGTTAGCCTTAGGTTTAGGATTAGGGTAAGGGTAAGGGTTAGGGTTAGGGTTAAGGTTAGGGTTAGGGTTAGGGTAAGTGTTAGGGTTAGGGTTAGGGTTAGATTTAAGGTTAGTGTTACGTTTAGGTTTAGGTTTAGGTTAAGGGTAAGGGTTAGTGTTAGAGTTAGGGATAGGGTTAGGGAAAGGGTAAGGGTTAGTTTTAGGGTTAGGGTTAGGATTAGGTTTAAGGTTAGTGATAGGCTAAGTGTTAGGGTTAGGGTTAGGGTTAAGGTTAGGGTTAGGGTTAGGGTTAGGGTTAGGTTTAATGTTAGGGTTAGGATAAGGGTAAGGGTTAGTGTTAGAGTTAGGGTTAGGGTTAGGGTAAGGGTAAGGGTAAGGGTTAGGGTTAGGGTTAGGATGAGGGGATATGTTTAGGGTTAGGTTTAAGGTTAGGGTTAGGGTAAGGGTAACGGTTAGGGTTAGGGATAGGGTTAGGGTTAGGGTTAGGGTTAGGTTTAGGGTTAGGGTTAGGGTAAGGGTAAGGGTTAGGGTTAAGGTTAGGGTTAGGGTTAAGGTTAGGTTTAGGGATAGGGTAAGGGTAAGGGGTAGGGTTAGGGATAGGGTTTGGGTGAGGGTAAAGGTAAGGTTTTGGGTTAGTGTTAGGTTTAGGGTTAGGCTTAGGGTAAGGGTAAGTGTTAGTTACAGTGTAAGGGTTAGGGTTAGGGTTAGGGTTAGGGTTAGGGTAAGGGTAAGAATTAGGGTTAGGATTATGATTAGCGTTAGGGTTAAGGTTAGGGTTAGCGTTAGGGTTAGGGTAAGGGTTAGGGTTAGGATTAGGGCAAGGGTTAGGTTTAGGTTTCGGGTTAGGGTTAGAATTAGGCTTAGGGTAAGGGTAAGGGTTAGGGTTAGGGTTAGGTTTAGGGTAAGGGTTAGGGTTAGGGTTAGGGTTATGTTTAGGGTTAGGGTTAGTTTTAGGGTTAGGGTTAGGGTAAGGGTAAGGGTTAGGTTTAGGATTAGGGTTAGGATTTGGTTTAGGGTAAGGGTAAGGTTTAGGGTTAAGTTTAGGTTTAGGGTTAGGTTTAGTGTTGGAGTTAAGTTTAGGCTTAGGGTAAGGGTTAGGTTTAGGGTAAGGTTAGGGTTAGGGTTAGGGTTAGATTTAGGGTTGGGGTTAAGTTTAGGTTTAGGGTTAGGGTAAGGGTAAGGGTTAGGGTTAGCCTTAGGTTTAGGATTAGGGTAAGGGTAAGGGTTAGGGTTAGGGTTAAGGTTAGGGTTAGGGTTAGGGTAAGTGTTAGGGTTAGGGTTAGGGTTAGATTTAAGGTTAGTGTTACTGTTAGGTTTAGGGTTAGGTTAAGGGTAAGGGTTAGTGTTAGAGTTAGGGATAGGGTTAGGGAAAGGGTAAGGGTTAGTGTTAGGGTTAGGGTTAGGATTAGGTTTAAGGTTAGTGTTAGGGTAAGTGTTAGGGTTAGGGTTAGGGTTAAGGTTAGGGTTAGGGTTAGGGTTAGGTTTAATGTTAGGGTTAGGATAAGGGTAAGGGTTAGTGTTAGAGTTAGGGTTAGGGTTAGGGTAAGGGTAAGGGTAAAGGTTAGGGTTAGGGTTAGGATGAGGGGATATGTTTAGGGTTAGGTTTAAGGTTAGGGATAGGGTAAGGGTAAGGGTTAGGGTTAGGAATAGGGTTAGGGTTAGGGTTAGGTTTAGGGTTATGGTTAGGGTAAGGGTAAGGGTTAGGGTTAAGGTTAGGGTTAGGGTTAAGTTTAGGTTTAGGGATAGGGTAAGGGTAAGGGTAGGGTTAGGGATAGGGTTAGGGTGAGGGTAAAGGTAAGGTTTAGGGTTAGTGTTAGGTTTAGGGTTAGGCTTAGGGTAAGGGTAAGGGTTAGGGATAGTGTAAGGGTTAGGGTTAGGGTTAGGGTTAGGGTTAGGGTTAGGGTAAGGGTAAGAATTAGGGTTAGGGTTATGATTAGCGTTAGGGTTAAGGTTAGGGTTAGCGTTAGGGTTAGGGTAAGGGTTAGGGTTAGGATTAGGGCAAGGGTTAGGTTTAGGTTTCGGGTTAGGGTTAGAATTAAGCTTAGGGTAAGGGTAAGGGTTAGGGTTAGGGTTAGGGTTAGGTTTAGGGTTAGGGGAAGGGGAAGGGTTAGGGTTAGGGTTAGGGTTAGGTTTAGGGTAAGGGTTAGGGTTAGGGTTAGGGTTATGTTTAGGGTTAGGGTTAGTTTTAGGGTTAGGGTTAGGGTAAGGGTAAGGGTTAGGGTTAGGGTTAGGATTTGGTTTAGGGTAAGGGTAAGGTTTAGGGTTAAGTTTAGGTTTAGGGTTAGATTTAGTGTTGGAGTTAAGTTTAGGGTTAGGGTAAGGGTTAGGGTTAGGGTAAGGTTAGGGTTAGGGTTAGGGTTAGATTTAGGGTTGGGGTTAAGGTTAGGTTTAGGGTTAGGGTAAGGGTAAGTGTTAGGGTTAGCCTTAGGTTTAGGATTAGGGTAAGGGTAAGGGTTAGGGTTAGGGTTAAGGTTAGGGTTAGGGTTAGGGTAAGTGTTAGGGTTAGGGTTAGGGTTAGATTTAAGGTTAGTGTTACGGTTAGGTTTAGGGTTAGGTTAAGGGTAAGGGTTAGTGTTAGAGTTAGGGATAGGGTTAGGGAAAGGGTAAGGGTTAGGGTTAGGGTTAGGGTAAGGGTTAGGCTTAGTTTTAGGGCTAGGGTAAGTGTCAGGGTTAGGGTTAGGGTTAGGTTTAGGGTTTGGATTAGGGTAAGGGAAAGTGTTAGGGTTAGGGATTGGGTTAGGGTTAGGTTAAAGGTAAGGGTTAGGGTTAATGTTAGGTTTAGGGTTAGGCTTAGGGTAAGGGTAAGGGTTAGGGATAGGGTTAGGGTTAGGGTTAAGTTTAGGGTAAGGGTTAGGGTTAGGGTAAGGGTAAGAATTAGGGTTAGGATTAGGGTGAGGGTTAGGGTATGTGTTAGGGTTAGTGTTAGGGTTAGGGTTAGTGTTAGGGTAAGTTTAAGTGTTAGGGTTATGGTTAGTGTTAGGTGTTAGGGTTAGGGTTAGGTTAGGGTTAGGTTTAGGGTTAGGGATATGGTAAGGGTAAGGGTGAGGGTTAGGGTTAGGGTTAGGGTTAAGGTTAGCGTTAGGGTTAGGGTAAGGGTAAGGGGGAGGTTAGTGTTAGGGTTATGGTTAGGGTAAGGGTTAGGGTTAGGGTTAGGGTTAAGTATAGGGTTAGGGTTAAGGTTAAGGTTAGTGTTAGGGTTAGGGTTAGGGTTAGGTTTAGGTTTAGGGTAGGATAAGGGTAAGGGTTAGGGTTAAGGTTAGGGTTAGGGTAAGGTTTAGGGTTAGCGTTTAGATTAGGGTAATGATAAGGGTAGGGTTAGGATTAGGGTTAGGGTTAGGGTAAGTGTTAGAGTTAGTGTTAGGTTTAGGGTTAGGATTAGGTTTAGGGTAGAGTTATGGTAAGGGTAAGGATTAGGGTTAGGGTTAGGGTTAGCGTTAGGGTTAAGGTTAGGGTTAGGGTTAGTGTTAGGGTAACTTTAGGGTTAGGGTTCGGGTAAGAGTTAGGGTTAGGGTTCGGGTTAGGGTTAGAGTTATGCTTAGGGTAAGGGTAAGGTTTAGGGTTAGGGTTAGGGTTAGGGTTACGTTAATGATTTGGGTTAGGGTTTAGGGATAGGGTTAGGTTTGGGATAGGGTAAGCTTAAGGGTAAGGGTTATTGTAAGGGTTAGGGTTAGGGTTAGGGTTAGCGATAGGGTAAGGGTAAGGGTTAGGGTTAGGGTTAGGTTTAGGTTAAGGGTTAGGTTTAGGGTTAGGGTTAGGATAAGGGTTAGGGTTAGGTTTAGGGTTAGAGTTAGGGTAAGGGTAAGTTTTAGGGTTAGGGTTAGGTTTAGGGTTAGGGTTAGGTTAAGGGTTAGGGTTAAGGTTTGGGTTAGGTTTAGGGTTAGGTTTAGGGTAAGGGTAAGGGTTAGGGTTAGGGTTAGGGTTAGGGTTAGGTGTTAGGGTTAGGGTTAGGTTAGGGTTAGGTTTAGGGTAGGGTTATGGTAAGGGTAAGGGTTATGGTTAGGGTTAGGGTTAGGGTTAGGGTTAGCGTTAAAGTTAGGGTTAGGGTTAGGTGTAGGTTTAGGGTTAGGATAAGTGTAAGGGTTAGGGTTAGGGTTAGGGTTAGCATTAAGGTTAGGGTTAGGGTAAGGGTGAGGGTTAGGGTTAGGGTTAGGGTTACGGTTAGGGTTAGGGGTTAGGGTTAGGGTTAGGGTTAAGGTTAGGGTTAGGGTTAGGGTTAGGGTAAGGGCTAGGGTTAAGGTTAGTTTTAGGATAAGGATTAGGGTTAGGGTTAGGGTTAGGGTTAGGTTAAGGGTTAGGGTTAGGGTAAGTGTATGTGTTGGGGTTTGTGTTAGGGTTAGGGTTAGAGTTAGGGTTAGGGTTAGGGTTAGGGTTAGGGTAAGTGTATGTGTTAGGGTTTGTGTTAGGGTTAGAGTTAGCATTAGGGTTAGGGTTAAAGTAAGGGTAAGGGTTAGGGTTAGGCTTCGGGGAAGGTTTTCGGTAAGGGTTCGGGTTAGGTTGAGGGTATGGGTAAGGTTGAGGGTTTGGGTTAGGGTTAGGTTTCGGGTTAGGGTAAGTGTAGGAATTAGGGTTAGGTTTAGGGTTATGTTTAGGGTTAGGATAAGGGTAAATATTAGGATTAGTGTTAAGGTTATGGTTAGGGTTAGGGTTAGAGTTAGGTATAAGGTTAGGGTTAGCGTTAGGGTTAGGGTTAGCTTTAGGGTTAGGGTTAGGGTAAGGTTAAGGGATAGGGTTAGGGTTAGGGTTAAGGTTAAGGTTAGTGTTAGGGTTAGGGTTAGGGTTAGGGTAAGGGCTAGGGTAGGGTGAGGTTTAGAGTTAGGGTTAAGTTTAGGATTAGAGTTAGGTTTAGGTTTAGGGTAAGGGTAAGGGTTAGGGTTAGGGTTAGGGTTAGGATTAGGTTAAGGGTTAGGGTTAGAGGTTAGGGTTAGGGTTAGGGTTAGGGTAAGGGCTAGGGTTAGGGTTAGGGTTAGGTTAATGATTATGGTTAGGGTTAGGGTTAGGGTAAGTGTAAGGGTTAGGGTTAGGGTTAGGTTTAGGTTTAGGGTTAGGGTTAGGATGAGGGTAAAGGTTTGTGTTAAGTTTAGGGTTAGGGTTAGCTCTGGGTTAGGGTTAGGGTAAGGGTTAGGGTTAGGATTAGGGTTAGGGTTAGGGTTAGGGTTAGGTTAAGGGTTAGGGTTAGGGTAAATGTATGTGTTAGGGTTAGTGTTAGGGTTAGGGTTAGGATTAGGGTTAGGGTTAAGGTAAGGGTAAGGTTTAGGGTTAGGCTTCGGGGAAGGTTTAGGGTAAGGGTTAGGGATAGGGTCAAAGTTAGTGTTAGGGTTAGGGTTAGGGTTAGATTTAAGGTTAGCGTTAGGGTAAGTGTTAGGTTTAAGGTTAGGTTTAGGGTTAAGGTTAGGGTTAGGGTTAGGGTTAGGTTTAGGGTTAGGGTTAGGTTAAGGGTAACGTTTAGGGTTAGGTTTAGGGTTAGGGTTAGGTTTAGTGTTGGGGTTAAGGTTAGGGTTAGGGTAAGGGTTAGGCTTAGGGTAAGGTTTAGGATTAGGGTAAGGGTTAGGGTTAGGGTTAGGGTTAAGGTTAGGGTTGGGGTAAGTTTTATGGTTAGGGTTAGGGTTAGGGTAAGTGTAAGATTTAGGGTTAGGTTTAGGGTTAGGGTTAGGGTTAGGGTAAGGGTTATGGTTAAGGTTAGGGTTAGGTTTAGGGATTGGGTTAGGTTAAGTATAAGGGTTAGGGTTAGGATTAGGGTTAGGGTTAGGGTAAGGGTTAGTGTTAGGGTTAATGTTAGGTTTAGGGATTGGGTTAGGGTAAGGTTAAGGGTTAGGGTTAGGTTTAGTGTTGGGGTTAAGGTTAGGGTTAGGGTAAGGGTTAGGCGTAGGGTAAGGTTTGGGGTTAGGGTTAGGGTTAGATTTAGGGTTGGAGTTAAGGTTAGGTTTAGGGTTAGGGTAAGGTTAAGGTTTAGGTTTAGGGTTAGGGTTAGGGTATGGGTAAGGGTTAGGGTTAGGGTTAAGGTTAGTGTTAGTGTTAGGGTTAGGGTTAGGTTTAAGGTTAGCGTTAGGGTAAGTGTTAGGGTTAAGGTTAGGTTTAGGGTTAAGCTTAGGGTTAGGGTTAGGTTTAGGGTTAGGTTTAGGTTAAGGGTAAGCGTTAGTGTTTGGGTTAGTGTAAGGGTTAGGGTTA
Source organism: Megascapheus bottae (assembly GCA_024803745.1). Taxonomy (NCBI): domain Eukaryota; kingdom Metazoa; phylum Chordata; class Mammalia; order Rodentia; family Geomyidae; genus Megascapheus; species Megascapheus bottae. The sequence goes on along the minus strand of JANJXV010000038.1, from coordinate 8,088,901 downwards.
GGGTTAGAGTTAGCATTAAGGTTAGTGTTAGGGTTAGGGTAAGGGTAAGGTTTTGGTTTAAGGTTAGGGTAAGGGTAAAGTTTAGGGTTAGGGATAGGTTTAGGGTTAGGTTTAGGGTTAGGGTTAGGGTAAGGGTAAGGGTTAGTGTTAGGGTTATGTTTAGAGTTAAGGTTAGGGTTAGGGTTAGGGTAAGGGTTAGGTTTAGGGTTAGGGTTACGGTAAGGGTAAGGGTTATGGTTAGGGTTATGGTTAGGGTAAGGTTTAGGGTTAGGTTAAGGGTTAGGGTTAGGGTTAGGGTTAGGTTAAGGGTTAGAGTTAGGGGTTAGCGTTATTGTTTGGTTAGAGTTAGGGTAAGGGTTTGGATTAGGGTTTGGGTTCGGGTTAGGGTAAGTGTTAGAGTTAGGGTTAAGGTTAGGGTAAGCGTTAGGATTAGGGTTAGGGTTAGGGTAAGTGTTAGGGTTAGGGTTAGGTTTAGGTTTAGGTTTAGGGTTAGGGTTGAGGTTAGGGTAAGGGTAAGGGTTAGGGTTAGGTTTAGGTAAGGGTAAGATTTAAGGTTAGGATTAGGGTTAGGTTTAGGGTAAGGGTTAGCGTTAGGTTTAGGTTTAGGGTTAGGGTTTGGGTAAGGTAAAGGTTGGGGTTAGGGATAGGTTTAGGTTTAGTGTTGGGGTTAAGGTTAGGTTTAGGGTAAGGGTTACGGTTAGGGTTAGGTTTAGGGTTAGGTTTAGGGTTACGCTTAGGGTTAGGGTTAGGTTTAGGGTTAGGTTTAGGGTTACGGTTAGAGTTAGTGTTAGGGTTAGGGTAAGGGTATGTGTTAGGGTTAGGGTTAGGGTTAGGATTAGCGTTACGGTAAGGGTAAGGGTTAAGTTTAGGGTTAGGGTTAGGGTTAGGTTTAGGGTAAGGATTAGGGTTAGGTTTAGGTAAGGGTAAGGTTTAGGGTTAGGCTTAGGGTTAGGGTAAGGGTAAGTGTTAGGGTTAAGGTTAGGGTAGGGTTAGGTTTAGGGTTAGGGTTAGGGTAAGGTTTAGGGTAAGGGTTAGGGTTAGAGTAGGGGTTAGGGTAAGGGTAAGTGTTAGGCTTAGGGTTAGGGTTAGGATAATGTTAAGTGTTAGAGTTAGGGTTATGGTTAGGGTTTGGGTTCGGGTTCGGGTTAGGGTTAGAGTTAGGGGTTAGGGTTAGGGTTAGGGTTAGGATATGGGTTATGGTTAGGGGTTAGGGTAAGTGTTAGGGTTAGGTTAAGTGTTAGGGTTAATGTTAGGGTTAGTGTTACGATAAGGGTTAGGTTTAGGGTTAGGGTTAGGGTTACGGTAATGGTTAGGGTTAGGGTTAGAGTTAGAGTTAGGGTTAGGGGAAGTGTTAGGGTTAGGGTTAGGGTTAGGGTAAGGGTTAAGATTTAAGTTTAGGGT
>JANJXV010000038.1:8012500-8082500 GCA_024803745.1 Megascapheus bottae | reverse complement strand
GGGTTAGGGTTAGGGTAAGTGTAAGGGTTAGAGTTAGGATTAGGGTTAGGTTTAGGGTAAGGGTTATGGTTAGGGCTAGGGTTAGGTTTAGGGTTAGGGTTAGGTTTAGTGTTGGGGTTAAAGTTAGGGTTAGGGTAAGGGTTAGGCTTAGGGTAAGGTTTAGGGTTAGGTTTAGGGTTAGGGTAAGGGTAAGGTTTAGGGTTAGGGATAGGGTTAGGATTAGGGTTAGGTTTAGGGTTAGGGTTAGGGTAAGGGTAAGTGTTAGGGTTAGGGTTAGGTTTAGAGTTAAGGATAGGGTTAGGGTTAGGGTAAGGGTAAGGGTTAGGTTAGGGTTAGGGTTAGGGTTAGGGTTAGGGTAAGGGTTAGATTTAGGGTTAGGGTTGGGTTGAGGGATAGGGTTAGGGTTAGGGTAAGTGTAAGGGTTAGGGTTAGGGATAGGGTTAGGTTTAGGGTAAAGGTAAGGGTTAGGGTTAGTGTTAGGTTTAGTGTTAAGGTTAGGGGTACGTTTAGGGTAAGGGTAATAGTTTAGATTAGGTTTGGGTTAGGGTTAGGGTAAGGATAAGGGTTAGGGTAAGGGTAAGGGTTAGGGTTAGGATTAGGGTTAGGGTTAGGTAAGGTTTAGGGTTTGGGTTATGGTTAGGTTTAGGGTTAGGGTAAGGGTAAAGGTTAGGTTTAGGGTTAGGGTTAGGGTAAGGGTAAGGGTTAGGGTTAGGGTTAGGGTTATTGTAAGGGTTAGGGTTAGGTTAAGGGTTAGGGTTAGGGTTAGGGTTAGGTTAAGGGTTAGATTTAGTGGTTAGCGTTAGGGTATGGTTATAGTTAGGATAAGTGTTAGGGTTAGGGTTTCGGTTGGGTTAGGGTAAGTGTTAGAGTTAGGATTAAGGTTAGGGTAACCGTTAGGATTAGGGTTAGGGTTAGGGTAAGTGTTAGGGTTAGGGTTAGGGTTAGGTTAGGTTTAGGGTTAGGGTTAGGGTTAGGGTAAGGGTAAGGGTTAGGGTTAAGGTAACGATATGGTTACGGTTTGTTTTAGGGTTAGGGTTAGGTTGAGGGTAAGGGTAAGAGTTAAGGTTAGGATTAGGGTTAGGTTTAGGGTAAGGGTTAGCGTTAGGGTTAGGTTTAGGGTTAGGGTTAGGGTAAGGGTCAAGGTTGGGGTTAGGGATAAGTTTAGGTTTAGTGTTGGGGTTAAGGTTAGGTTTGGGGTAAGGGTTAGTGTTAGGGTTAGGTTTAGGGTTAGGTTTAGGCTTATGGTTAGGGTTAGGGTTAGGTTTAGGGTTAGGTTTAGGGTTACGGTTAGGGTTAGGGTTAGGGTTAGGGTAAGGGTATGTGTTAGGGTTAGGGTTAGGGTTAGGATTAGCGTTACGGTAAGGGTAAGGGTTAAGGTTAGGGTTAGGGTTAGGGTTAGGTTTAGGGTAAGGATTAGGGTTAGGTTTAGGTAAGGGTAAGGTTTAGGGTTAGGGTTAGGGTTAGGGTTGGGGTAAGGGTAAGTGTTAAGGTTAAGGTTAGGGTTAGGGGTAGGTTTAGGGTTATTGTAAGGGTAAGGGTTAGGATTAGGGTTAGGTTTAGGGTTAGGGTTAGGGTAAGTTTTAGGGTAAGCTTTAGGGTTAGATTAGGGTTTAGGGTAAGGGTAAGTGTTAGGGTTAGGATAATGTTAAGTGTTAGAGTTAGGGTTAGGGTTAGGTTTTGGGGTTTGGGTGAGGGTTAGGGTTAGGGGTTAGGGTTAAGGTTAGGGTTAGGGTATGGGTTATGGTTAGGGGTGAGAGTAAGTGTTTGGGTTAGGTTAAGGGTTAGGGTTAATGTTAGGGTTAGTGTTACGATAAGGTTTAGGTTTAGGGTTAGGCTTAGGGTTAAGGTAAGGTTTAGGGTTAGGGTTAGAGTTAGAGTTAGGGTTAGGGTAAGTGTTATGGTTATGGTTAGGGTTAGGGTTAGGGTAAGGGTTAAGGTTTAAGTTTAGGGTTAGGGTAAGGGTTAGGGTTAGGGTTAGGGTTAGGGTTAGGGTTATGTTTAGGGTTACGGTTAGGGTTAGATTTAGGTTTAGGTTTAGGGTTAGCCTTAGGGTTAGGGTAAGGGTAAGGGTTAGGGTTAGGATTGGCGTTAGGGTTGGGTAAAGTTTAGGGTTAGGGTTACGGTTATGTTTAGGGTTACGGTTAGGGAAAGGGTAAGGGTTAGGGTTAGGTTTAGGGTTATAGTTATGGTAAGGGTAAGGGTTAGGTTTAGGGTTAGGGTTAGGTTTAGGGTTAGGGTAAGGTTTAGGGTTAGGGTTAGGGTAAGGGTAAGGGTTAGGGTTAGGTTTAGGGTTATAGTTATGGTAAGGGTAAGGGTTAGGTTTAGGGTTAGGGTTAGGTTTATGGTTAGGTTTATGGGTAGGGTAAGGATAAGGGTTAGGGTTAATGTTAGGGTTAGGGTTAGGGTTAACGTTAGTGTTAGGGTGAGGGTAAGGGTAAGGGTTAGGGTTAGGTTTAGGGTTAGGGTTAGGGTAAGGGTAAGGGTTAGGGGTAGGGTTAGGGTTAGGTTTAGGTTTAGGTTTAGGGTTACGGTTAGGGTTAGGGTTAGAATTAGGGTAAGGGTATGTGTTGGGGTCAGTGTTGGGGTTAGGTTTAGGGTTAGGGATAGGTTTAGGGTAAGGTTTAGAGTTAGGTTTAGGGTAAGGGTAAGGCTTAGGGTTAGGGTTAGGTTTAGGGTAAAAGTAAGGGTAAGGATTAGGGTTAGGGTTAGGTTCAGGGTTAGCGTAAGGATAAGGGTTAGGGTTAGGGTTAGGGTTAGGGTTAGGGTAGGCGTTAGGGTAAGGGTAAGTGTTAGGGTTAGGGTTAGAATAAGGGTAAGGGTAAGTGTTAGGGTTAGGGTTAGGGTTAGGATTAGTGTTAGGTTTAGGGTTAGGGTTAGGTTTGGGGCAATTGTTAGGGTTAGGGTTAGGGTTAAGTTTAAGGTTAGGGTTAGGGTTAGGGTTAGGGTTAGCTTTAGGCTTAGGGTTAGGGTAAGGGTAAGGGTTAGGGTTAGGGTTAGGGTTAGGGTTAGGATAAGGGTTATGGTTAGGGTAAGGGTTACAGTTAGGGTAAGGTTTACGGTTAGGATTAGTGTTACGGTTAGGGTTAGAGTTAGGTTTAGGGTGAGGGTAAGGGTAAGGATTAGGGTTAGGTTTAGGGTTAGGGGTTAGGTTTAGTGTTAGGGTTAGGGTAAGGGTTAGGGTTAGGGGTTAGGTTTAGTGTTAGGGTTACGTAAAGGATTAGGGTTAGGGTTACGGTTAGGGTTAGGATAAGGGTTAGGGTTAGCTTAAGGGTTAGAGTTAGGGTAAGGGTAAGTTTTAGGGTTAGGGTTAGGGTTAGGGTTAGGGTAAGGGTAACGGTAAGGGTTAGGGTGATTGTTAGGGTTTAGGTAAAGATAGGGTTAGGTTTAGGTTTAGGGTTACGTTTAGGGTAAGGATTAGGGTTAGGTTTAGGTAAGGGTAAGATTTAGGGTTAGTGTTAGGGTTAGGGTTAGGGTTAGGGTTGGTGTTAGGTTTAGGGTTAGGGTTAGTGTAAGGGCAATTGTTAGGGTTAGGGTTAGGGTTAAGGTTAGGGTTAGGGTTAGGGTTAGGGTTAGGTTTAGGGTTAATGTTAGGGTAAGGGTAAGTGTGAGGGTTAGGATTAAAGTTAGGGTTAGGGTAAGGGTTAGGGTAAGGGTAAGGGTTAGTTTAGGGTTAGTTTTAGGGTTAGGTTAAGGTTTAGGGTTAGGGGTTAGGTTTATGGTTAGGGTTAGGGTAAGGGTTAGTGTTAGGGTAAGGATTAGGGTTAGGTTTAGGGTAAGTGTTAGTGTTAGGGTTAGGTTTAGGGTTAGGGTTAGGGTAAGGTTAGGGTTAGGGTTAGGGTAAGGGCAAGGGTTAGGGATAGGGTTAGGGTTAGGTTTAGGGTTAGGGTTAGGGTTAGGGTAAGGGTAAGTGTTAGCGTTAGGTTAGGGCTAGGTTTAGTTTTGGGGTTAAGGTTAGGGTTAGGGTAAGGGTTAGGATTAGGGATAGGTTTAGGGTTAGGGTTTGGTTAGGGTTAGGGTAAGGGTAAGGTTTAGGGTTAGGGTTAGCGTTAGGGTAAGGATAAGGGTTAGGTTAGGGTTAGGGTTAAGGTAAGGGTAAGGGTTAGGGTTAGGGTTAGGTTTAGGGTAAGGGTAAGGGTTCGGGTTAGGGTAAGGATTAGGGTTAGGTTAGGGTAAGGGTTAGGTTAGGGTTAGGGTAAGTGTTAGGGTTAGGGTTAGGATAAGGTTTAGGGTTAGGGTTAGTGTTAGAGCTAGGGTAGGGGTTAGGGTTAGGGTTAGGGTTAGGGTTAGGGTAAGGGTTAGGGTTAGGGTTAGGGGTAGGTTTAGGGTTGGGGTTAAGGTTAGGGTTAGGTTAGGGTAAGGGATAGGTTTAGGGTTAGAGTTAGGTTTAGGGTTGGGGTTAAGGTTAAGTTTAGGGTTAGGTTAAGGGTACGGCTTAGGGTTAGGTTTGGGGTTAGAGTAAGTGTTAGGGTAAGGTTTAGGGTTAGGGTAAGGTTAGGGTATGGGATAGAGTTAGGGTTAGAGTTAGGTTTAGGGTTGGGGTTAAGGTTAGGGTTAGGGTTTGGGTAAGGCTAAGGGTTATGGTTAGGCGTAAGGTTACAGTTAGGGTTAGGGTAAGGATAAGGGTTAGGGTTTGTGTTAGGTTTAGGGTTGGGGTTAAGGTTAGGGTTAGGGTTAGGGTAAGTGTAAGGGTAAGGGTTAGGGTTAAGGTTAGGTTTAGGGTTAGGGTTAGGGTAACGGTAAGGTTTAGGGTTAGGGTTAGTGGTAGTGTTAGGTTTAGTGTTGGGGTTATGTTTAGGGTTAGGGTAAGGGTTAGGGTTAGGGTTGGGGTTAGTGTTGGGGTTAGGGTTAGGGTTAGGGCTAGGGTAAGGTAAAGGGTAAGGGTTAGGTTTAGGGTTAGGGTTATGGTTAGGGTTATGGTTAGGTTTAGATTTGGGGTTAAGGTTAGGTTTAGGGTAAGCGTTACAGTTATGATTAGGGTTTGGGTAAGGGTAAGGGTTAGCATTAAAGTTAGGGTTAGGGTTAGGCTAAGGGTATGGGTTAGGGTTAGGGTTAGGGTTATGGTTAGGGAAAGGGTAAGGTGTAGGTTTAGGTTTAAGGATAGGGTAAGGATTAGGGTTAGGTTTATGGTTAGGGTAAGGGTAAGGTTAGGGTTAGGGTTAGGGTTACGGTTAGGGTTAGGTGTTAGGGTTAGTGTTAGGGTTAGGGTTAGGGTAAGGGTAAGTTTTAGGGTTAGGGGTAGGGTTAGGGTTAGGTTAAGGGTTAGGGTTAGGGTTTAGGGTTAGGGTTGGGGTTAAGGTTAGTGATAGGGTTAGGGTAAGGGTTAGGGTTAGGGTTTAGGGTTAGGGTTGTGGTTAAGTTTAGGGTTAGGGTTAGGGTAAGGATTAGGGTTAGGGTTAGGGTTAGGGTAAGGGCAAGGGTTAGGGTTTGGGTGAGGGTTATGGTTAGAGTTAGGTTTTAGGTTTAGTGTTAGGTTCAGGGTTAAAGTTAGGGTAAGGATAAGAGTTAGGGTTAGGGATAGGGTTAGGGATCGGGTTAGGTTTAGGGTAGGGTTAGGTTAAGGGTTAGGGTTAGGGTTATGGTTATGGTTAAAGTTAGGCTGAGAGTTAGGTTAAGGGTAAGGGTTATTGTTAGGGTTAGGGTTAGGGTAAGTGTTAGTTTTAGGGTTAGGGTTAGGGTTAGGGTAAGGGTAAGTTTTAGGGTTAGGGGTAGGATTAGGGTTAGGATAAGGGTTAGGGTTAGGGGTTAGGGTTATGGTTGGGGTTAAGGTTTTGGTTAGGGTTAGGTAAGGGTTATGGTTAGGTTTAGCATTAGGGTAAGTGTAAGGGTTAGGGTTAAGGTTAAGGTTACTTGTAGGGTTAGAGTTAGGGTAAGGGTAAGGGTTAGTGTTAGGGTTAGGTTTAGGTTTAGTGTTCGGGTTAAGTTTAGGGATATTGTAAGGGTTATGGTTACAGTTAGGTTTAGTGTTGGGGTTAGGGTTAGGGTAAGGGTTAAGGTTAGGATTAGGGTTAGGGTAAGGGTAAGGATTAGGGTTAGAGTTAAGGTTACGGTTAGGGTTAGGGGTTAGGGTTAGTGTTAGGTTTAGGGTTATAGTTATGGTAAGGGTAAGGGTTAGGTTTAGGGTTAGGGTTAGGTTTATGGTTAGGTTTATGGGTAGGGTAAGGATAAGGGTTAGGGTTAATGTTAGGGTTAGGGTTAGGGTTAACGTTAGTGTTAGGGTGAGGGTAAGGGTAAGGGTTAGGGTTAGGTTTAGGGTTAGGGTTAGGGTAAGGGTAAGGGTTAGGGGTAGGGTTAGGGTTAGGTTTAGGTTTAGGTTTAGGGTTACGGTTAGGGTTAGGGTTAGAATTAGGGTAAGGGTATGTGTTGGGGTCAGTGTTGGGGTTAGGTTTAGGGTTAGGGATAGGTTTAGGGTAAGGTTTAGAGTTAGGTTTAGGGTAAGGGTAAGGCTTAGGGTTAGGGTTAGGTTTAGGGTAAAAGTAAGGGTAAGGATTAGGGTTAGGGTTAGGTTCAGGGTTAGCGTAAGGATAAGGGTTAGGGTTAGGGTTAGGGTTAGGGTTAGGGTAGGCGTTAGGGTAAGGGTAAGTGTTAGGGTTAGGGTTAGAATAAGGGTAAGGGTAAGTGTTAGGGTTAGGGTTAGGGTTAGGATTAGTGTTAGGTTTAGGGTTAGGGTTAGGTTTGGGGCAATTGTTAGGGTTAGGGTTAGGGTTAAGTTTAAGGTTAGGGTTAGGGTTAGGGTTAGGGTTAGCTTTAGGCTTAGGGTTAGGGTAAGGGTAAGGGTTAGGGTTAGGGTTAGGGTTAGGGTTAGGATAAGGGTTATGGTTAGGGTAAGGGTTACAGTTAGGGTAAGGTTTACGGTTAGGATTAGTGTTACGGTTAGGGTTAGAGTTAGGTTTAGGGTGAGGGTAAGGGTAAGGATTAGGGTTAGGTTTAGGGTTAGGGGTTAGGTTTAGTGTTAGGGTTAGGGTAAGGGTTAGGGTTAGGGGTTAGGTTTAGTGTTAGGGTTACGTAAAGGATTAGGGTTAGGGTTACGGTTAGGGTTAGGATAAGGGTTAGGGTTAGCTTAAGGGTTAGAGTTAGGGTAAGGGTAAGTTTTAGGGTTAGGGTTAGGGTTAGGGTTAGGGTAAGGGTAACGGTAAGGGTTAGGGTGATTGTTAGGGTTTAGGTAAAGATAGGGTTAGGTTTAGGTTTAGGGTTACGTTTAGGGTAAGGATTAGGGTTAGGTTTAGGTAAGGGTAAGATTTAGGGTTAGTGTTAGGGTTAGGGTTAGGGTTAGGGTTGGTGTTAGGTTTAGGGTTAGGGTTAGTGTAAGGGCAATTGTTAGGGTTAGGGTTAGGGTTAAGGTTAGGGTTAGGGTTAGGGTTAGGGTTAGGTTTAGGGTTAATGTTAGGGTAAGGGTAAGTGTGAGGGTTAGGATTAAAGTTAGGGTTAGGGTAAGGGTTAGGGTAAGGGTAAGGGTTAGGTTAGGGTTAGTTTTAGGGTTAGGTTAAGGTTTAGGGTTAGGGGTTAGGTTTATGGTTAGGGTTAGGGTAAGGGTTAGTGTTAGGGTAAGGATTAGGGTTAGGTTTAGGGTAAGTGTTAGTGTTAGGGTTAGGTTTAGGGTTAGGGTTAGGGTAAGGTTAGGGTTAGGGTTAGGGTAAGGGCAAGGGTTAGGGATAGGGTTAGGGTTAGGTTTAGGGTTAGGGTTAGGGTTAGGGTAAGGGTAAGTGTTAGCGTTAGGTTAGGGCTAGGTTTAGTTTTGGGGTTAAGGTTAGGGTTAGGGTAAGGGTTAGGATTAGGGATAGGTTTAGGGTTAGGGTTTGGTTAGGGTTAGGGTAAGGGTAAGGTTTAGGGTTAGGGTTAGCGTTAGGGTAAGGATAAGGGTTAGGTTAGGGTTAGGGTTAAGGTAAGGGTAAGGGTTAGGGTTAGGGTTAGGTTTAGGGTAAGGGTAAGGGTTCGGGTTAGGGTAAGGATTAGGGTTAGGTTAGGGTAAGGGTTAGGTTAGGGTTAGGGTAAGTGTTAGGGTTAGGGTTAGGATAAGGTTTAGGGTTAGGGTTAGTGTTAGAGCTAGGGTAGGGGTTAGGGTTAGGGTTAGGGTTAGGGTTAGGGTAAGGGTTAGGGTTAGGGTTAGGGGTAGGTTTAGGGTTGGGGTTAAGGTTAGGGTTAGGTTAGGGTAAGGGATAGGTTTAGGGTTAGAGTTAGGTTTAGGGTTGGGGTTAAGGTTAAGTTTAGGGTTAGGTTAAGGGTACGGCTTAGGGTTAGGTTTGGGGTTAGAGTAAGTGTTAGGGTAAGGTTTAGGGTTAGGGTAAGGTTAGGGTATGGGATAGAGTTAGGGTTAGAGTTAGGTTTAGGGTTGGGGTTAAGGTTAGGGTTAGGGTTTGGGTAAGGCTAAGGGTTATGGTTAGGCGTAAGGTTACAGTTAGGGTTAGGGTAAGGATAAGGGTTAGGGTTTGTGTTAGGTTTAGGGTTGGGGTTAAGGTTAGGGTTAGGGTTAGGGTAAGTGTAAGGGTAAGGGTTAGGGTTAAGGTTAGGTTTAGGGTTAGGGTTAGGGTAACGGTAAGGTTTAGGGTTAGGGTTAGTGGTAGTGTTAGGTTTAGTGTTGGGGTTATGTTTAGGGTTAGGGTAAGGGTTAGGGTTAGGGTTGGGGTTAGTGTTGGGGTTAGGGTTAGGGTTAGGGCTAGGGTAAGGTAAAGGGTAAGGGTTAGGTTTAGGGTTAGGGTTATGGTTAGGGTTATGGTTAGGTTTAGATTTGGGGTTAAGGTTAGGTTTAGGGTAAGCGTTACAGTTATGATTAGGGTTTGGGTAAGGGTAAGGGTTAGCATTAAAGTTAGGGTTAGGGTTAGGCTAAGGGTATGGGTTAGGGTTAGGGTTAGGGTTATGGTTAGGGAAAGGGTAAGGTGTAGGTTTAGGTTTAAGGATAGGGTAAGGATTAGGGTTAGGTTTATGGTTAGGGTAAGGGTAAGGTTAGGGTTAGGGTTAGGGTTACGGTTAGGGTTAGGTGTTAGGGTTAGTGTTAGGGTTAGGGTTAGGGTAAGGGTAAGTTTTAGGGTTAGGGGTAGGGTTAGGGTTAGGTTAAGGGTTAGGGTTAGGGTTTAGGGTTAGGGTTGGGGTTAAGGTTAGTGATAGGGTTAGGGTAAGGGTTAGGGTTAGGGTTTAGGGTTAGGGTTGTGGTTAAGTTTAGGGTTAGGGTTAGGGTAAGGATTAGGGTTAGGGTTAGGGTTAGGGTAAGGGCAAGGGTTAGGGTTTGGGTGAGGGTTATGGTTAGAGTTAGGTTTTAGGTTTAGTGTTAGGTTCAGGGTTAAAGTTAGGGTAAGGATAAGAGTTAGGGTTAGGGATAGGGTTAGGGATCGGGTTAGGTTTAGGGTAGGGTTAGGTTAAGGGTTAGGGTTAGGGTTATGGTTATGGTTAAAGTTAGGCTGAGAGTTAGGTTAAGGGTAAGGGTTATTGTTAGGGTTAGGGTTAGGGTAAGTGTTAGTTTTAGGGTTAGGGTTAGGGTTAGGGTAAGGGTAAGTTTTAGGGTTAGGGGTAGGATTAGGGTTAGGATAAGGGTTAGGGTTAGGGGTTAGGGTTATGGTTGGGGTTAAGGTTTTGGTTAGGGTTAGGTAAGGGTTATGGTTAGGTTTAGCATTAGGGTAAGTGTAAGGGTTAGGGTTAAGGTTAAGGTTACTTGTAGGGTTAGAGTTAGGGTAAGGGTAAGGGTTAGTGTTAGGGTTAGGTTTAGGTTTAGTGTTCGGGTTAAGTTTAGGGATATTGTAAGGGTTATGGTTACAGTTAGGTTTAGTGTTGGGGTTAGGGTTAGGGTAAGGGTTAAGGTTAGGATTAGGGTTAGGGTAAGGGTAAGGATTAGGGTTAGAGTTAAGGTTACGGTTAGGGTTAGGGGTTAGGGTTAGTGTTAGGTTTAGGGTTAGGGTTAGGGTATGGATAAGAGTTAGGTTTGGGGGTAGGGTTAGGGTAAGGGTTAGGGTTAGGGTATGGTTATGGTTAATGTTAGGCTTAGAGTTAGGGTAAGGGTAAGGATTAGGGTTAGGGTTTTTGTTAGGGTAAGTGTTAGGGTTAGGGTTAGGGTAAGGGTAAGTGTTAGGGTTAAGGTTAGGGTTAGGGTTATGTTTAGGGTTAGTGTTAGGGTTAGGGTAAGGGTAAGGGTTAGGGTTAGGGTTAGTGATAGGTTTAGGTTTAGGGTTATGGTTAGGTTTAGTGTTGGTGTTAAGGTTAGGGTTAGGGTAAGTGTTAGGGTTAGGGTTAGTGTTAGGTTTAGGTTTAGGTTTAGGGTTCCGGTTAGGGTTAGGGTTAGGGTTAGGGTAAGGGTATGTGTTAGGGTTAGGTTTAGAGTTAGGGTTAGCGTTAGAGTAAGGGTTAGGATTAGGGTTAGGGTTAGGGTTAGGGTTAGGGTTAGGATAAGGGTAAGGGTTAGTTTTAGGATTAGGTTTAGGGTTAGGATAAGGGTTAGGGTTAGGTTTAGGGTTAAAGTTAGGTTAAGAATAAGTTTTAGGGTAGGGTTAGGGTTAGGGTTAGGGTAAGGGTTAGGGTTAGGGTTAGAGTTAGGTTTAGGGTTGGGGTTAAGGTTAGGGTTAGGGTTAGGGTAAGGGTTAGGGTTAGGGTTGGGGTTAAGTTTAGGGTTAGGGTTAGGGTAAGGGTTAGGATTAGGTTTAGCGTTAGGGTGAGGGTAAGGGTTAGGGTTAAGGTTAAGGTGAGGTTTAGGGTTAGGGTTAGAGTAAGGGTAAGGGTTAGGGTTAGGGTTAGGGTTAGTGTTGGGGTTAAGGTTAGGGATAGGGTAAGGGTTAGGGTTAGAGTTAGGTTTAGTGTTGGGGTTAGGGTTAGGGTAAGGGTTACGGTTAGGGTTAGGGTTAGGGTAAGGGTAAGGGTTAGGGTTAGGGTTAGTGTTACGGTTAGGGTTAGGGGTTAGGGTTAGTGTTAGGTTTAGTGTTAGGGTTAGGGTAAGGATAAGAGTTAGGCTTGGGGATAGGGTTAGGGTTCGGGTTAGGTTTAAGGTAGGGTTAGGGTTATAGTTATGTTTATGGTTAATGTTAGGCTTAGAGTTAGGGTAAGAGTAACGGTTAGGGTTAGGATTATGGTTAGGGTAAGTGTTAGGGTTAGGGTTAGGGTAAGGGTAAGGGTTAGGGTTAAGGTTAGCGTTAGGGTTAGGTTTAGGGTTAGGGTTAGGGTAAGGGTAAGGGTTAGGGTTAGGGTTAAGGTTAGGTTTAGGTTTAGAGTTAGGGTTAGGATAAGGGTTAGGGTTAGGGTTAGGGTAAGGGTTAGGGTTAGGGTTAGGGTTAGCGTTAGGGTTAGGTTTAGGGTTAGGGTTAGAGTTAGCTTTAGGGTTAGGGTTAGGGTAAGGATTAGGGTTAGGTTTAGGGTTAGGCTAAGTGTTAGTGTTAGAGTAAGGGTTACAGTTAGGGTTAGGGTAATGGTTAGGGTTAGGGTTAGGGTAAGGGTTAGGTTTAGGGTTAGAGTTAGGGTAAGGGTAAGGGTTAGGTTTAGGATTAGGGTTAGGGTTAGTGTAAGGGTTAGGGTAGGGTTAGGGTTAAGGTTAGGGTTAGGGTTAATTTTAGGGTTAGGGTTAGGGTTAGGGTAAGGGTAAGGGTTAGGGTTAGGATTAGGGTGAGTGTTAGGGTAAGGGTTAGGGTTAGGTTTAGGGTTAGGGTTAGGTTTAGGGTTAGGGTTACGGTAAGGGTAAGGGTTATGGTTAGGGGTAGGGTTAGGTTTAGTGTTGGGGTTAAGGTTAGGATTAGGGTATGTGTTAGGGTTAAGGTTAGGGTTAGGTTTAGGGTTAGGTTTAGGGTTACGGTTAGGGTAAGGCTTAGGATTAGGGTAAGGGTATGTGTTAGGGTTAGGGTTAGGGTTATGATTAGCGTTAGGGTAAGGGTAAAGTTAGGGTTAGGTTCAGTGTTAAGGTAAGGGTAAGGGTTAGGGTTAGGGTTAGGGTAAGGGTTAGGGTTAGGGTAAGTGTAGGGTGAGGGTTAGGGTTAGGATCAGGGTTAGGGTTAGGTGTAGGGTTAAAGTTAGGTTAAGGGTAAGTTTTAGGGTAGGGTTATGGTTAGGGTTAGGGTAAGGTTTAGGGTTAGGGTTAGAGTTAGGTTTAGGGTTGGGGTTAAGGTTAGGGTTAGGGTTAGGGTAAGGGTTAGGGTTAGGTTTAGCGTTAGGGTAAGTGTAAGGGTTAGGGTTAAGGTTAAGGTTAGGTTTAGGGTTAGGGTTAGGGTTAGGTTTAGTGTTGTGGTTAAGGTTAAGGTTAGGGTAAGGGTTAGGGTTAGGGTTAGGTTTAGTGTTGGGGTTAGGGTTAGAGTAAGGGTTATGGTTAGGATTAGGGTAAGGGTAAGGGTTAGGTTTAGGGTTACGGTTACGGTTAGGGTTAAAGTTATGTTTAGGGTTAGGGTAAGTGTAAGGGTTAGGGTTAGGGGTAGGGTTAGGGTAAGGATTAGTGTTAGGGTTAGGGTTAGGCTAAGTGTTAGTGGTAGGGGAAGGGTTACGGTTAGGGTTAGGGTAAGTTTTAGGGTTAGGGTTAGGGAAGGGTTAGGGTTAGGTTTAGTTTTAGGGTTATGTTTAGGTTAACGGCAAGGGTTAGGATTAAGGTTAGGGTTAGGGTTAGATTTAGGGTTAGGATTAGGGTTAGGGTAAGTGTAAGGGTTAGGTTTAAGATTAGGGTTAGGGTTAGGGTAAGGGTTAGGGTAGGGTTAGGGTTAAGGTTAGGGTTAGGTTTAGTTTTAGGTTTAGGGTTAGGGTTAGGGTTAGGTTTAGGTTTAGGTTTGGGGTTACGGTTAGGGTTAGGGTTAGGGTTAGGGTTAGGGTTAGGGTAAGGGTATGTGTTAGGGTTAGGTTTAGGGTTAGGGTTAGCGTTAGAGTAAGGGTTAGGATTACGGTTAGGTTTAGTGTTAAGGTAAGGGTAAGGGTTAGGTTTCAGGTTAGGGTTAGGTAAGGGTTACCGTTAGGGTTAGGGTTAGGGTAAGGGTTAGGGTAAGGGTTAGGGTTAGGGTTAGGGTAAGTGTTAGGGTTAGGGTTAGGGTTAGCATAATGGTAAGGTTTAGATTTAGGATTAGGGTTAGGGTTAGGATAAGGGTTAGGGTTAGGGTTAGGGTTAAAGTTAGGTTAAGAATAAGTTTTAGGGTAGGGTTAGGTTTAGGGTTAGTGTAAGTGTTAGGGTTAGGGTTAGGGTTAGGATAAGGGTTAGGGTTAGGTTTAGGGTTAAAGTTAGGTTAAGAATAAGTTTTAGGGAAGGGTTAGTGTTAGGGTTAGGGTAAGGGTTAGGGTTAGGGTTAGAGTTAGGTTTAGGGTTGGGGTTAAGGTTAGGGTTAGGGTTAGGGTAAGGGTTAGGGTTAGGGTTGGGGTTAAGTTTAGGGTTAGGGTTAGGGTAAGGGTTAGGGTTAAGGTTAGGGTTAGGGTTAGTGTTAGGTTTAGGGTTAGGGTTAGGTTTGGGGCAATTGTTAGGGTTAAGGTTAGGGTTACGGTTAGGGTTAGAGTTAGGTTTAGGGTGGGGGTAAGGGTAAGGATTAGGGTTAGGGTTAGGGTTAGGGTTATGTTAAGGGTTAGGGTTAGCTGTTAGGGTTAGGGTTAGGGTTACGGTTAGGGTAAGGGTAAGGGTTAGGGTTAGGGTTAGGGTAAGTGTTAGGGTTAGGGTTACGGTTAGGGTAAGTGTTAGTGTCAGAGTTAGGATGAGGGTTAGGTTATGGTAAGGGTTAGGGTTAGGGTTAGGGTTAGGGTAAGGGTAAGGGTTAGCGTTAGGGTTAGGGTTAGGTTTAGGGTTAGGGTTAGGGTTAGGGTAAGGGTAAGGGTTAGGGTTAGTTTTAGGGTTAGGATTAGGTTGAGAGTAAGGGTAAGGGTTAGGTTTAGGGTTAGGGTTAGAGTTAGGGTAAGGGTTAGGGTTAGGGTTGGATTAAGTTTAGGGATAGGGTTAGTTTTAAGTTTAGGGTTAGGGTTAGGGTAAGGGTAAGGGTTAGGGTTAGGATTAGGGTTAGGATAAGGGTAAGGGTTAGGGTAGGGTTAGGGTTAGGTTTAGGGTTAGGTTTAGGGTAAGGGTTAGGGTTAAGGTTAAGGTTTGGTGTAGGGTTAGGGTTAGGGTAAGGGTAAGGGTTATGGTTATGGTTAGGGTTAGGGTTAGGGTTGGGGTAAGGGTAAGGGTTAGCGTTAGGGTTAGGGTTAAGTTTAGGGTTAGGGTTAGGGTTAGGGTAAGGGTAAGGGTTAGGGTTAGTTTTAGGGTTAGGATTAGGTTGAGAGTAAGGGTAAGGGTTAGGTTTAGGGTTAGGGTTAGAGTTAGGGTAAGGGTTAGGGTTAGGGTTGGATTAAGTTTAGGGATAGGGTTAGTTTTAAGTTTAGGGTTAGGGTTAGGGTAAGGGTAAGGGTTAGGGTTAGGATTAGGGTTAGGATAAGGGTAAGGGTTAGGGTAGGGTTAGGGTTAGGTTTAGGGTTAGGTTTAGGGTAAGGGTTAGGGTTAAGGTTAAGGTTTGGTGTAGGGTTAGGGTTAGGGTAAGGGTAAGGGTTATGGTTATGGTTAGGGTTAGGGTTAGGGTTGGGGTTAAGATTAGGGATAGGATTAAGGTAAGGGTACAGATTAGGGTTAGGGTTAGGTTTAGGTTTCGGGAAAGGGTTATTATTAGGGTTAGGGTTAGGGTAAAGGTTAGGGTTAGTGTTAGGTTTAGGGTAAGGTTTATGTTTAGGGTTAGGTTAGGGTAAGTGGTAGGGTTAGGGTTAGGGATAGTGTTAGGGTTAGGGTTAGGGTTAGGGTTAGGTTTCGGATAAGGTTTAGGTTTACGGTTAGGGTTAGAGTTAGTGTAAGGGTAAGTTTTAGCGTTAGGGTTAGGATAGGGTTAGGTTTAGGGTAAGGGTTAAGGTTAGGGTAAGGGTTAGGTTTTGGGTTGGGGTTATGATTAGGGTTAGGGTTAGGGTAAGGATAAGGGTTAGGGTGAGGGTTAGGGTTAGGGTTAGGTTTAGGGTTAGGGTAAGGTTTAGGTTTGGGATTAGTGTTAGGTTTAGGGGTTAGGTTTAGGGTTAGGGTTAGGGGTTAGGTTTAGTGTTAGGGTTAGGGTAAGGGTTAGGGTTAGGGGTTAGGTTTAGTGTTAGGGTTACGTAAAGGGTTAGGGTTAGGGTTACGGTTAGGGTTAGGATAAGGGTTAGGGTTAGCTTTAGGGTTAGAGTTAGGGTAAGGGTAAGTTTTAGGGTTAGGGTTAGGTTTAGTGTAAGGGTAACGGTAAGGGTTAGGGTGAGTGTTAGGGTTTAGGTAAAGATAGGGTTAGGTTTAGGTTTAGGGTTAGGTTTAGGGTTAGGGTTAGGGTTAGGGTAAGGGTAAGATTTAGGGTTAGTGTTAGGGTTAGGGTTAGGGTAAGGGTATGCGTTACGGTTAGGTTTAGGGTTATGTTTAGGGTTAGGGTAAGGTTTAGGGGTTATGTTTAGGAATAGGTTAGGGTTAGGTTTAGGGTTAGGTTTAGGGTTAGGGTTAGGGTTAGGGTTAGGTTAAGGGTATGTGTTAGGGTTAGTGTTAGGGTTAGGGTTAATGTTAGGATTAGGGTTAGGGTTAGGGTTTAGGTAAGGGTAGGGTTAGGGTTAGGGTTAGGGTTAGGTTTACGGTAAGAGTTAGGGTTAGGTTTAGGGTAAGGGTAAGTTTTAGGTTTAGGGTTAGGGTTAGGGTTAGGGTAAGGGTATGGGTTATGGTTAGAGTTAGGGTTAGGTTTAGGGTTAGGGTAAGGATAAGGGTTAGGTTTAGGGTAGGGATTAGGGTAAGGGTAAGAGTTAGGGTTAGGGGTAGGGTTAGGGGTTATTGTTAGGGTTAGGGTTAGGGTTAGGTATAGGGTTAGGTTTAGGGTTAGGTTTGGTGTTAGGTTTAGGGTTAGGGTTAGTGTAAGGGCAATTGTTAGGGATAGGGTTAGGGTTAAGGTTAAGGTTAGGGTTAGGTTTAGGGTTAGGTTTAGGGTTATTGTTAGGGTAAGGGTAAGGGAAAGTGTGAGGGTCAGGGTTGAAGTTAGGGCCAGGGTTAGGGTTAGGGTTAGGGTAAGGCTTATGGTTAGGGTAAGTGTTAGGTTTAGGTTTAGGGTTACGGTAACGGTTAGAGTTAGGTTTAGGGTTAGGGTAAGGGTAAGGGTTAGGTTAGGGTTAGTTTTAGGGTTAGGTTAAGGATTAGGGTTAGGGGTTAGGTTTATGGTTATGGTTAGGGTAAGGGTTAGGGTTAGGGTTAGGGTAAGGATTAGGGTTAGGGTTAGGGTAAGTGTTAGTGTTAGGGTTAGGTTTAGGGTTAGGGTTAGGGTAAGGTTTAGGGTTAGGGTTACAGTAAGGGCAAGGTTTAGGGATAGGGTTAGGGTTAGGTTTAGGTTTAGGGTTAGGGTTAGGGTAAGGGTAAGTGTTAGGGTTAAGGTTAGGGTTAGGGTTAGGGTTAGAGTTAGGGTTAGGGTTAGATTTAGGGTTGGGGTTAAGGTTAGGTTAAGGGTTAGGGTAAGGGTAAGGGTTAGGGTTAGGGTTAGGGTAAGAGTAAGGGTTAGGATTATGGTAAGGGTTAGGGTTAGGGTTAGGGTTCAGGTTAGGGATAGGGTTAGTTTTAGGGTTAGGGTTAGGAATAGGGTAAAGGTAAGGGTTAGGGTTACGATTAGGGTTAGGGTTAGGGTAAGGGTTAGGGTTAGGGTTAGGGCTAGGTTTAGTTTTGGGGTTAAGGTTAGGGTTAGGGTAAAGGTTAGGATTAGGGATAGGTTTAGGGTTAGGGTTAGGTTAGGGATAGGGTTAAGGTAAGGCTAAGGGTAAGGGTTAGGGTTAGGGTTAGCGTTAGGGTAAGGATAAGGGTTAGATTAGGGTTAGGGTTAAGGTAAGGGTAAGGGTTAGGGTTAGGTTTAGGTTTAGGGTAAGGGTAAGGGTTCAGGTTAGTGTAAGGGTTAGGGTTAAGTTAGGGTAAGGGTTAGGTTTGGGTTAGGGTAAGTGTTAGGGTTAGGGTTAGGATAAGGTTTAGGGTTAGGGTTAGTGTCAGAGTTAGGGTAGGGGTTAGGGTTAGGCTTAGGGTTAGGGTTAGGGTAAGGGTTAGGGTTAGGTTAGGGGTAGGTTTAGGGTTGGGCTTAAGGTTAGGGTTAGGTTAGGGTAAGGGATAGGTTTAGGGTTAGAGTTAGGTTTAGGGTTGGGGTTAAGGTTAGGGTTAGGGTTAGGTTAAGGGTAAGGCTTAGGGTTAGGTTTGGGGTTAGAGTATGTGTTAGGGTTAGGGTTAGGGTTAGGTTAGGGTATGGTATAGAGTTAGGGTTAGAGTTAGGTTTAGGGTTGGGGTTAACGTTAGGGTTAGGGTTTGGGTAAGGCTAAGGGTTAGGGTTAGGGTAAGGTTATGGTTAGGGTTAGGGTAAGGATAAGGGTTAGGGTTTGGGTTAGGTTTAGGGTTGGGGTTAAGGTTAGGGTTAGGATTAGGGTTAGGGTAACGGTAAGGTTTAGGGTTAGGGTTAGTGGTAGGATTAGGTTTAGTGTTGGGGTTAAGGTTAGGGTTAAGGTAAGGGTTAGGGTTAGGGTTGGGGTTAGTGTTTGGGTTAGGGTTAGGGTTAGGGCTAGGGTAAGGGAAAGGGTAAGTGTTAGTATTAGGGTTAGGGTTATGGTTAGGGTTAGGGTTAGGTTTAGTTTTGGGGTTAAGGTTAGGGTTAGGGTTAGTTACAGTTAGGATTAGGGTTTGGGTAAGGGTAAGGGTTAGCATTAAAATTAGGGTTAGGGTTAGGGTAAGAGTAAGGGTTAGGTTTAGGGTTAGGGTTAAGGTTAGGGAAAGGGTAAGGTGTAGGGTTAGGTTTAGGGATAGGATAAGGATTAGGGTTAGGGTTAGGGTAAGGGTAAGTTTAGGGTTAGGGTTAGGGTTAGGGTTACGGTTAGGGTTAGGGGTTAGGGTTAGTGTTAGGGTTAGGGTTAGGGTTAGGGTAAGGGAAAGTTTTAGGGTTAGGTGTAATGTTAGGGTTAGGTTAAGGATTAGTGTTAGGGGTTAGGGTTAGGGTTGAGTTTAAGGTTTGTGTTAGGGTTAGGGTAAGGGTTAGGGTTAGGTTTAGCGTTAGGGTAAGGGTAAGGGTTAGGGTTAAGGTTAAGGTTAGGATTAGGGTTAGGGTTAGGGTAAGGGTAAGGGTTAGGGTTAGGGTTAGGGTTATGGTTAGTGTTGGGGTTAAGTTTAGGGATAGGGTTAGGGTAAGGGTAAGAGTAAGAGTTAGGTTTAAGGTTAGGTTTAGGGTTACGGTTAGGGTAAGGGTAAGTTTTAGGGTTAGGGTTAGTGGTAGGGTTAGGTTCAGTGTTGGGTTAAGGTTAGGGTTAGGGTAAGGGTTAGGGTTACGGTTAGAATTCGTGTTGGGGTTAAGGTTAGGGTTAGGGTAAGGGTTACGGTTAGGGTTAGGGTTAGGGTAAGGGTAAGGGTAAGGTTTAGGATTAGGGTTAGGGTTATGGTTAGGGTTGGGGTTAGGTTTAATTTTGGGGTTAAGGTTAGGGTTAGGGTAAGGGTTACGGTTAGGTTTAGGATTAGGGTAAGGGTAAGTGTTAGGGTTAGGGTTAGGGTTAGGTTAAGAGTTAGGGTTAGGGTTAGGGTTTGTTTTACGGTTGGGTTTAAGGTTAGGTTAGGGTTTGGTTAAGGCTAAGGGTTAGGGTTAGGGTTAGGCATAGTGTTGGGGTTAAGTTTAGGGATAGGGTTAGCGTAAGGGTAAGGTTAAGGGTTAGGATTAGGGTTAGGGTTATGGTCAGGGTTAGGGTTAGGTTTAGTTTTGGGGTTAAGGTTAGGGTTAGGGTAAGGGTTACAGTTAGTGTTAGGGTTAGGGTTTGGGTAAGGTTAAGGGTTAGAATTAAAGTTAGGTTTAGGTTTAGGGTAATGGTAAGGGTTAGTGTTAGGGTTAGGGTTACGGTTAGGGAAAGGGTAAGGGGTAGGGTTAGGTTTAGGGATAGGGTAAGGATTAGGGTTAGGGTTAGGGTTAGGGTAAGAGTAAGGGTTAGGGTTAGGGTGAGCGTTACCGTTAGAGTTAGGGGTTAGGATTAGTGTTAGGTTTATGGTTAAAATTAGGGTAAGGATAAGAGTTAGGGTTAGGGATAGGGTTAGGGATCGGTTTAGGTTTAGGGTAGGGTTAGGGTAGGGTTAGGGTAAGGTTTAGGGTTAGGGTTATGGTTATGGTTAAAGTTAGGCTCAGAGATAGGGTAAGGGTAAGGGTTATTGTTAGGGTTAGGGTTAGGTTAAGTGTTAGTTTTAGGGTTAGGGTTAGGGTTAGGGTTAGGGTAAGGGTAAGTTTTAGGGTTAGGGGTAGGATTAGGTTTGGTTAAGGGTGAGGGTTAGGGGTTAGGGTTATCGTTGGGGTTAAGGTTAGGGTTAGGGTTAGGGTAAGGGTTAGGGTCAGGTTTAACATTAGGGTAAGGGTAAGGGTTAGGGTTAAGGTTAAGGTTAGGTGTAGGGTTAGGGTTAGGGTAAGGGTAAGGTTTAGGGTTAGGGTTAGGTTTAGGTTTAGTGTTCGGGTTAAGTTTAGGGATATTGTAAGGTTTAGGGTTACAGTTAGGTTTAATATTGGGGTTAGGGTTAGGATAAGGGTTACGGTTAGGGTTAGGGTTAGGGTAAGGGTAAGGATTAGGGTTAGACTTAGGGTTACGGTTAGGGTTAGGGGTTAGAGTTAGTGTTAGGTTTAGGGTTAGGGTTAGGGTATGGATAAGAGTTAGGTTTGGGGATATGGTTAGGGTAAGGGTTAGGGTTAGGGTATGGTTATGTTTAATGTTAGGCTTAGAGTTAGGGTAAGGGTAAGGATTAGGGTTAGGGTTATTGTTAGGGTAAGTGTTAGGGTTAGGGTTAGGGTAAGGGTAAGTGTTAGGGCTAAGGTTAGGGTTAGGGTTATGTTTAGGGTTAGGGTAAGGGTAAGGGTTAGGGTTAGGGTTAAGGTTAGGGTTAGGTTTAGAGTTAGGGTTAGGGTAAGGGTTAGGGTTAGGGTAAGGGTTAGGGTTAGGTTTAGGGTTACGGTTAGGGTTAGAGTTAGGTTTAGGGTTAGGGTAAGGGTAACGTTAGGGTTAGGGGTAGGGTTAGGGTTAGGTTAAGGTTTAGGGTTAGGGGTTAGGTTTAGGGTTAGGGTAAGGGTTAGGGTTAGGGTTATGGTTAGGTTTAGGTTTAGGGAAAGGATTAGGGTTAGGGTTAGGGTTAGGCTAAGTGTTCGTGTTAGGGTAAGGGTTATGGTTAGGGTTAGGGTAAGGGTTAGGGTTAGGGTTAGGGTTAGGGTTAGGGTTAGGTTTAGGTTTAGGGTTATGGTTAGGTTAAGGGTAAGGGTTAGGGTTAAGGTTCGGTTAGGGTTAGTTTTAGGGTTAGGATTAGGGTTAGGGTAAGTGTAAGGGTTAGGTTTAGGATTAGGGTTAGGGTTAGGGTAAGGGTTAGGGTAGAGTTAGGGTTAAGGTTAGGGTTAGGGTTTGTTTTAGGGTTAGGGCTAGGGTTAGGGTAAGGGTAAGGGTTAGGTTTAGGATTAGGGTTAGGGTTAGGGTAAGGGTTAGGATTAGGTTTATGGTTAGGGTTAGGGTTAGGGTTAGGGTAAGGGTAAGGGTAAGGGTTATGTTTAGGGTTAGGTTTAGTGTTGGGGTTAGGGTTAGGGTTAGGGTAAGTGTTAGGGTTAGGGTTACGGTTAGGTTTAGGTTTAGGTTTATGGTTACGGTTAGTGTTAGGGTTAGGGTTAGGGTTAGGGTAAGTGTATGTGTTAGGGTTAGGTTTAGGGTTAGGGTTAGCGTTAGAGTAAGGGTAAGAATTAGGGTTAGGTTTAGTGTTAAGGTAAGGGTAAGGGTTAGGTTTAGGGTTAGGGTTAGGTAAGGGTTAGCGTTAGGGTTAGGGTTAGGTTAAGGGTTAGGGTAAGGGTTAAGGTTAGGGTTAGGGGAAGTGTTAGGGTTAGGGTTAGGGTTAGGATAAGGGTAAGGGTTAGGGTTAGGATTAGGGTTAGGGTTAGGATAAGGGTTACGGTTAGGGTTAGGGTTAAAGTTAGGTTAAGAATAAGTTTTAGGGTAGGGTTAGGGTTAGGGTTAGGGTAAGTGTTAGGGTTAGGGTTAGGGTTAGGGTTAGGATAAGGGTAAGGGTTAGTGTTAGGATTAAGGTTGGGGTTAGGATAAGGGTTAGGGTTTGGGTTAGGGTTAAATTTAGGTTAAGAATAAGTTTTAGGGTAGGGTTAGGTTTAGGGTTACGGGAAGGGTTAGGGTTAGGGTTAGAGTTTGGTTTAGGGTTGGGGTTAAGGTTAGGGTTAGGGTTAGGGTAAGGGTTAGGGTTAGGGTTGGGGTTAAGGTTAGGGATAGTGTAAGGGTTAGGATTAGAGTTAGGTTTAGTGTTGGGGTTAGGGTTAGGGTAAGGGTTACGGTTAGGGTTAGGGTTAGGGTAAGGGTTAGGGTTAGGGTTAGGGTTACGGTTAGGGTTAGGGGTTAGGGTTAGTGTTAGGTTTAGTGATAGGGTTAGGTTAAGGATAAGAGTTAGGGTTGGGGATAGGGTTAGGGTTCGGGTTAGGTTTAAGGTAGGGTTACGGTAAGGGTTAGGGTTAGGGTTATGTTTATGGTTAATGTTAGGCTTAGAGTTAGGGTAAGGGTAAGGGTTAGGGTTAGGGTAGGGGTTAGGGTAGGGTTAGGATTATGGTTAGGGTAAGTGTTAGGGTTAGGGTTAGGGTAAGAGTAAGGGTTAGGGTTAAGGTTAGCGTTATGGTTAGGTTTAGGGTTAGGGTTAGGGTAAGGGTAAGGGTTAGGGTTAGGGTTAAGGTTAGGTTTAGACTTAGAGTTAGGGTTATGGTAAGGGTTAGGGTTAGGGTAAGGTTTAGGGTTAGGGTTAGGGTTAGGGTTAGGTTTAGGGTTAGGGTAAGGGTAACGTTAGGGTTAGGGGTAGGGTTAGGGTTAGGTTAAGGGTTACGGTTAGGGGTTAGGGTTAGGGTTAGGATAAGGGTTAGCTTTAAGTTTAGGGTTAGGGTAAGGATTAGGGTTAGGTTTAGGGTTAGGCTAAGTGTTAGTGTTAGAGTAAGGGTTACAGTTAGGGTTAGGGTAATGGTTAGGGTTAGGGTTAGGGTAAGGGTTAGGTTTAGGGTTAGGGTTAGGGTAAGGGTTAGGTTTAGGATTAGGGTTAGGGTTAGTGTAAGGGTTAGGGTAGGGTTAGGGTTAAGGTTAGGTTTAGGGTTAGTTTTAGGGTTAGGGTTAGGGTTAGGGTAAGGGTAAGGGTTAGGTTTAGGGTTAGGATTAGTGTTAGGGTTAGGGTAAGGTTTAAGGTTAAGTTTAGGGTTAGGGTTAGGTTTAGGGTTAGGGTTAGGGTAAGGGTAAGGGTTATGGTTAGGGTTAGGGTTAGGTTTAGTGTTGGGGTTAAGGTTAGGATTTGGGTATGTGTTAGGGTTAGGGTTAAGGTTAGGGTTAATTTTAGTTTTAGGTTTAGAGTTACGGTTATTGTTAGGCTTAGGGTTAGTGTAGGGGTATGTGTTAGGGTTAGGGTTAGGGTTATGGTTAGCGTTAGGTTAAGGGTAAGGGTTAGGTTTAGGTTTAGTGTTAAGGTAAGGGTAAGGGTTAGGGTTAGGGTTAGGGTAAGGGTTAGGGTTAGGGTTAGGGTAAGTGTAGTGTGAGGGTTAGGGTTAGGATAAGGGTTTGGGTTAGGGTTAGGGTTAAAGTTAGGTTAAGGGTAAGTTTTAGGTTATGGTTATGGTTAGATTTAGGGTAAGGGTTAGGGTTAGGGTTAGAGTTAGGTTTAGGGTTGGGGTTATGGTTAGAGTAAGGGTTACGGTTAGGGTTAGGGTTAGGGTAAGGGTAAGGGTTAGGGTTAGGGTTAGGGTTACGGTTAGGGTTAAAGTTAGGTTTAGGGTTAGGGTAAGGGTAAGGGTTAGGGTTAGGGGTAGGGTTAGGGTAAGGGTTAGTGTTAGGGTTAGGGTTTGGCTAAGTGTTAGTTGTAAGGTAAGGGTTACGGTTAGGGTTAGGGTAAGTTTTAGGGTTAGGATTAGGGTTAGGGTAAGTGTAAGGGTTAGGTTTAGGATTAGGGTTAGGGTTAGGATAAGGGTTAGGGTAGGGTTAGGTTTAAGGTTAGGGTTAGGTTTAGTTTTAAGGTTAGGGTTAGGTTAAGGGTAAGGGTTAGGGTTAGGATTAGGGTTAGGGTAAGGTAAGGGTTAGGGTTAGGTTTAGGGTTAGGGTTAGGGTTAGGGTAAGGGTTATGGTTAGGGTTAGGGTTAGGTTTAGTGTTGGGGTTAAGGTTAGGATTAGGGTATGTGTTAGGGTTAAGGTTAGGTTTAGGTTTAGGGTTAGTTTTAGGGTTACGGTTAGGGTAGGCTTAGGGTTAGGGTAAGGGTATGTGTTAGGGTTAGGGTTAGTGTTATGGTTAGCGTTAGGGTAAGGGTAAGGGTTAGGGTTAGGTTTAGTGTTAAGGTAAGGGTAAGGGTTAGGGTTATGTTAAGGGTTAGGGTTAAAGTTAGGTTAAGGGTAAGTTTTAGGGTAGGGTTATGGTTAGGGTTAGGGTAAGGGTTAGGGTTAGGGTTAGAGTTAGGTTTAGGGTTGGGTTAAGGTTAGGGTTAGGGTTAGGGTAAGGGTTAGGGTTAGGTTTAGGGTTAGGGTTAGGGTTAGGTTTTGTGTTCTGGTTAAGGTTAGGGTTAGGGTAAGGGTTAGGGTTAGGGTTAGGTTTAGTGTTGGGGTTAGGGTTAGAGTAAGGGTTACGGTTAGGGTTAGAGTTAGGGTAAGGATTAGTGTTAGGGTTAGGGTTAGGCTAAGTGTTAGTGGTAGGGTAAGGGTTACGGTTAGGGTTAGGGTAAGTTTTAGGGTTAGGGTTAGGGAAGGGTTAGGGTTAGGTTTAGTTTTAGGGATATGTTTAGGTTAACGGTAAGGGTTAGTGTTAAGGTTAGGGTTAGGGTTAGATTTAGGGTTAGGATTAGGGTTAGGGTAAGTGTAAGGGTTAGGTTTAAGATTAGGGTTAGGGTTAGGGTAAGGGTTAGGGTAGGGTTAGGGTTAAGGTTAGGGTTAGGTTTAGTTTTAGGTTTAGGGTTAGGGTTAGGGTTAGGTTTAGGTTTAGGTTTAGGGTTACGGTTAGGGTTAGGGTTAGGGTTAGGGTTAGGTTAAGGGTAAGGGTTAGGGTTAGGATTAGGGTTAGCGTAGGGTAAGGGTTAGGGTTAGGTTTAGGGTTAGGGTTAGGGTAAGGGTAAGGGTTATGGTTAGGGGTAGGATTAGGTTTAGTGTTGGGGTTAAGGTTAGGATTAGGGTATGTGTTAGGGTTAAGTTTAGGGTTAGGTTTAGGGTTAGGTTTAGGGTTACGGTTAGGGTTAGGCTTAGGGTTAGGTTAAGGGTATGTGTTAGGGTTAGGGTTAGGGTTCTGGTTAGCGTTAGGCCAAGGGTAAGGGTTAGGGTTAGGTTTAGTGTTAAGGTAAGGGTAAGGGTTAGGGTTAGGGTTATGGTAAGGATTAGGGTTAGGGTTAGGGTAAGTGTAGGGTGAGGGCTAGGTTTAGGATAAGGGTTAGGGTTAGGGATAGGGTTAAAGTTAGGTTAAGGGTAAGTTTTAGGGTAGGGTTATGGTTAGGGTTAGGGTAAGGGTTAGGGTTAGGGTTAGAGTTAGGTTTAGGGTTGGGGTTAAGGTTAGGGTTAGGGTTAGGGTAAGGGTTAGGGTTAGGGTTAGGTTTAGTGTTAGGGTAAGGTAAGGTTTAGGGTTAAGGTTAAGGTTAGGTTTAGGGTTGGGGTTAGGGTTAGGTTTAGTGTTGTGTTTAAGGTTAACGTAAGGGTAAGGGTTAGGGTTAGGGTTAGGTTTAGTGTTGGGGTTAGGGTTAGAGTAAGGGTTACGGTTAGGGTTAGGGTTAGGGTAATGGTAAGGGTTAGGGTTAGGTTTAGGGTTACGTTTAGGGTTAAAATTAGGTTTAGGGTTAGGGTAAGGGTAAGGGTTAGAGTTAGGGGTAGGTTTAGGGTAAGGATTAGTGTTAGGGTTAGGGTTAGGCTAAGTGTTAGTGGTAGGGTAAGGGTTATGGTTAGGGTTAGGGTAAGTTTTAGGGTTAGGGTTAGGGAAGGGTTAGGGTTAGGTTTAGTTTTAGGGTTATGTTTAGGTTAACGGTAAGGGTCAGGGTTAAGGTTAGGGTTAGGGTTAGATTTAGGGTTAGGATTAGGGTTAGGGTAAGTGTAAGGGTTAGGTTTAAGATTAGGGTTAGGGTTAGGGTAAGGGTTAGGGTTAGGGTTAGGGTTAGTTTTAGTTTTAGGTTTAGGGTTAGGGTTAGGTTAAGGGTAAGGGTTAGGGTTAGGATTAGGGTTAGGGTAGGATAAGGGTTAGGGTTAGGTTTAGGTTTAGGGTTAGGTTTAGGGTTAGGGTTAGGGTAAGGGTAAGTGATTTGGTTAGGGTTAGGGTTAGGTTTACTGTTGGGGTTAAGGTTAGGGTTAGGGTAAGTGTTAGCGTTAGGTTTAGGGTTAGGTTTAGCGTTAGGTTTAGGCTTACGGTTAGGGTTAGGGTTAGGGTAAGGGTATGTGTTAGGGTTAGGTTTAGGGTTAGAGTTAGGGTAAGGGTATGGGTTAGGGTTAGGTTTAGTGTTAAGCTAAGGGTAAGGGTTAGGGTTAGGGTTAGTTAAGGGTTACGGTTAGGGTTAGGGTTAGGGTAAGGGTTATGGTTAGGGTTAGGGTAAGTATTTTGGTTAGGGTTAGGGTTAGGATAAGGGTTAGGGTTAGGGTTAGGGTTAAAGTTAGGTTAAGGGTAAGTTTTAGGGTAGGGTTAGGGTTAGGGTTAGGGTAAGGTTTAGGGTTGGGGTTAAGGTTAGGGTTAGGGTTAGGGTAAGGGTTAGTGTTAGGTTAGCTATGGGTAAGGGTAAGGGTTAGGGTTAAGGTTATGGTTAGGTTTAGGGTTAGGGTTAGGTTAAGGGTAAGGGTAAGGTTTAGGGTTAGGGTTAGGGTTAGATTTAGTGTTGGGGTTAAGGTTAGGGTTAGGGTAAGTGTTAGGGTTAGGGTTAGGTTTAGTGTTGGGGTTAAGGTTAGGGTAAGGGTTATGGTTAGGGTTAGGTTTAGGGTAAGGATAAGGGTTACGGTTAGGTTTAGGGTTATGGTTAGGGTTAAGGGTTAGGGTTAGTGTTAGGTTTAGGTTTAGGGTTAGGGTAAGGATAAGATTTAGGGTTAGGTATAGGGTTACAATTCGGGTTAGGTTTAGGTTTTGGGTTAGTGTAAGGGTTTTGGTTAGGATTATGGTTATGGTTAAGGTTAGGCTTAGGGTTAGGGTTAGGGTTAGGGTTAGGGTTAGGGTAAGTGTTAGGGTTAGGGTTAGGGTTAGGGTAAGGGTTAGCGTTAGGGTTAAGGTTAGGATTAGGGTTAGGGTTATGGTTATGGTAAGGGTAAGGATTAGGTTTACGTTTAGCGTTAGGGTAAGGGTAAGGGTTAGGTTTAGGGTTAGGGTTAGGTTTAGGGTTAGGGTTAGGGTAAGGATAAGGTTTAGAATTAAGGTTAGGGCTAGGGTTAGGGTTTAGGTTAGGGTTAGGGTAAGGGTAAGGGTTAGGTTTAGGGTTTGTGTAAGGGTTAGGGTTAGGGGTTAGTTTAAGGGTTAGAGTTAGTGTAAAAGTTAGGGTTAGGGTTAGGATAAGGGTTAAAGTTAGGGTAAGGGTAAGTGTTAGGTGAGTTAGGGTTAGGGTTAGTGTAAGGGTTAGGGTTACGGTTAGGGTTAGGTTTGGGGTAGTGGTTAAGGTTAGGGTTAGGATTAGGGAAGGGTAAGTGTTAGGGTTAGGGTTAGGGTTAGAGTAAGTGTTAGGGTTAGGGTTAGGGTTAGGGTTAGGGGAAGGGGAAGGGTTTGGGTTAGGGTTATGGTCAGAGTTAGGGTTAGGGTTAGGGTAAGGGTAAAGGTTAGGGTTAGGGTTAGAGGTAGGGTTAGGGTTAGGGTAAGGGT
The DNA here is from genome assembly GCA_024803745.1 of Megascapheus bottae. Classification (NCBI taxonomy): domain Eukaryota; kingdom Metazoa; phylum Chordata; class Mammalia; order Rodentia; family Geomyidae; genus Megascapheus; species Megascapheus bottae. The sequence continues at coordinate 8,055,787 of JANJXV010000038.1, read as the reverse complement.
TAGGGTTAGGGGTTAGGGTTAGTGTTAGGGTTTGGTTAAGGGTTAGGTTTAGGGTTAGGGTTAGGGTTAGGATAAGGCTTACGGTTAGGGTTAGGTTAAAGGTAGGTGTTAGGGTTAGGGTTATGGTTAGGGTTAGGGTAAGGGTTAGGGTTAGTGATAGATTTAGGGTTGGGGTTAAGGTTAGGGTTAGGATTAGATTAAGGGTAAGGGTTAGGCTTAGGTTTAGGGTAAGTGTTAGGGATAGGGTTAGGGTTAGGGTAATGGTAAGGGTTAGGGTTAGGGTTAGGGTTAGGTGTTAGGGTTAGGTTTAGGTTTAGGTTTAGGGTTAGGGTTAGGGTAAGGGTAAAGGTTAGTGTTAGTGTTAGGGTTAGGGTTAGTTTTAGGGTTAGGTTTAGGGTAAGGTAAGGCTAAGGGTTAGGGTTAGCGTAAGGGTTAAGGTTAGGGTTAGGGTTAGGTTTAGGGTTAGGTTTAGGGTAAGGTTAAGGGTTAGGGTTAGGGTTAGGGTTAGGGAAAAGATAAGGGTTAGGGTTAGGTTTAGGGTTAGGGCAAGGATTAGGTTTAGGTTTAGGGTTAGGGTAAGGTTTAGGGTTAGGGTTAGTGTTAGCATTACTGTTAGGGTTATGGTAAGTGTTAGGGTTAGGGGTAGGGTTAGGGTAAGGGTAAGGGTTAGGGTTAGGGTTATTGTTAGTTGTTAGGGTTAGGGTTAGGGTTAGGTTTAGTGTTAGGGTTAGGGTAAGGATAAGTTTAAGGGTTAGGGTTAGGGTTAGGGGTAAAGTTAGGGTTAGGGTTAGGGTGAAGTTTAAAGCTAGGGTTAGGGTAAGGGTAAGGGTTAGGGTTAGGGTTAGGGTTAGGGTTCGGGTTAGGTTCAGGGTTAGGTTTATGGTAAGGGTTAGGGTTAGGGTTAGGGTTGGGGTTAAGATTACGGTTAGGGTTAGGTAAGGGTAAGGTTTAGGGTTAGGGTTAGGATAAGTGTTATGGTTATGGTTAGGGTTAGGGTTAGGTTTAGGGTTAGGGTAAGAGTAAGGGTTAGGGTTAGGGTTAGGGTTAAGGTTATGGTTAGGGTTAGGTAAGGGTAAGGTTTAGGGTTAGGGTTAGGGTTAGGATAAGTGTTAGGTTTAGGGTTAGGGTTAGGGTTAGGGTTAGGGTTAGGGTTAAGGTTAAGGTTAGGTTTAGGGTGAGGTTTAGGGTAAAGGTAAGGGTTAGGGTTAGGGTTAGGGTTAGGGTTCGGGTTAGGGTTAGGGTTAAGTTTACGGTTAGGTTTAGGTAAGGGTAAGGTTTAGGGTTAGGGTTAGGGTTAGGATAAGTGTTAGGTTTAGGGTTAGGGTTAGGGTTAGAGTTAGGGTAAGGGTAAGGGTTAGGGTTAGGGTGAGGGTTAGTGTTAGGGTCAGGGTTAGGTTAAGGGTAAGTGTTAGGGTTAGGTTTAGGGTTAGGGTAAGAGTAAGGGTTTGGTTTAGGTTTAGGGTTAGGTTTAGGGTTACGGTTAGGGTAAGGATAAGGGTTAGAGTTAAGGTTAGGGTTAGAGTTAGGGTTAGGGTTAAGGTTAGGGTGAGGGTAAAGGTAAGGGTTAGGGTTAGGTTTATGGTGAGGTTTAGGGTAAGGGCAAGTGTTAGTGTTAGGTTTAGGGTTATGTTTTGCCGGGGCCAACCGGCAGCAAACCAGGGTTCGCAGATTGGGGTTCCTGAAATAGGGGTCAAGGACTAGGAAAAAAAGAAGAGAGACAGACACACCGGGTCCGGGATGTCCGCAGTCCAGGCAAAGACTCCCGAGACTGCCGCGTTTATTTTCCACTCCCCCTTCTTCCCTCCTCCTCTCCCAGGGATCCTCCAGGTGTTACATTCATATGGTAATTCTCAGGTCATTTACATAGAATAGGGCCAGAAAGCAATAAGACTATATAGCCATCGTCTGATGCAAGTCAAGGTACAGTTTGATTCCACTCTGGCTCCCAACATGTCCCCCGTTTTTTATTTTAAAGGAAACACAAGTGCAATTTTTACTCTTTTCTATACCCCTAATTTATCCTGTCACATTTTCCAAAAATGACTTTGGTCCCTTGGTCCAACGGGGATTTGATGGGCGGAGATTCAACTTCCGTGACTTCTTCAAGCTGACTCAGGGGCGCCGTCCCCATGCTTGACCAGGGACCTTAAGAAGCCCAGCCTGTTTTTTCAAGGGGTTGCAAGGACTAGACACCAGGAACAACAATCTACTCCAAACTAGAAATCATACTTGACATTCAACAACTGCACAAACCATCCTTGGCCACAACAGCGCAGCCTACCTAGCACCCATTTGCAAAGGCTTTTTCTTGATTGTCTGGGGAACTAAATTTCTGCAACCTTAACAATGCTTCAGTTGTCAGATCTAAACAGATTAATAGAGACACAAGCCTCAGATCCACAAACTTTTCCTGAATTTATGGCTGGTGTCAAAAATAAAAAATAAAAATTTTACTCAATTAGGACTTTAAACTACCCGCTATCACAGAAGATTGACAAGTTCCTGCCCAGTTATGAAAGGCACGGGCATTAGTAAGGCATGCTTACAAACTATTCTATGACCTCCCGGCTCTGATTAATTTGATTGGCCAAGCACAAGTGACTAAGATCTGACACCATCTCTGCCATCCAAGCAGAGGCTTTCGTGTCCCAGTAGTGTCTCTACACACAGGGATAAACATGCCATTGGCATTTCACTTTGTTGGTTGCTGTACTTGAACTCGGGGCCTGGGTACTGTCTCTCAGCTCTCCAGCTCAAGGCTAGCACCCTACCACTATGAGTCCCGAGCTTGGTGCTTGAGTGCTTCCCCCAGCTTTTCAGCTCAGAGCTAGCACTCTGCCACTTCAAGCTCCAAAACAACTCTGTCCTAGCATCCTGCTGGCAGATTAGACACCATAGTCTCACAGGGACTTTGCTTTGCCCGGGCAGGCTCAAAGCTGTGGCTTTCAGATCAATGAGTCCTACAAAAGGCCACGTTACTCCCAATTAAAGCAACAAGGTGGTCAACACAGAAATAGTCTCTAAGCATGAGCTTACCTAGAACCTGGTAAAAGCCAAAGTTACATCTGAATAAGGATTGCTGTCCTTCTCCATGGGCTAGCTGGAAGTTGCTATAAGGTAACTTACAAGAGCAAGCTGAAATAGCAATTAAGCAATTACTTTGGTAGTCCTAATTTTCCTTTTTTCTCTTTCTTTAAACATTTAAGACAACTTCACTTTCAAATATTGTTTAGAAACCCATTTCCAATGTTCTTAATAACTTTTACTGATACTGGCTTAAACAATTAACAATTGAAAAACCTTTAAGGGCACAAAGAACTCCTTCTGCCTTCAGGCCCCCTAAGGCTCAAGGCACTCCTCTTGCCTTTTAGAAAAAAGGGCTCTTTTGCAGTTTAGATTACTGTCTAGAACTCCAACAACAGTTTAAACTCAAATAACAGTTTTTCCCTAATTCAAGAACTATAGACATCAGTGCACCAAAAGTCTAAGTCTGGACTTAGTTTCCTCTCCTTTTTTAAAATACACCCAATAGCATGGAGATAAACCTTTAAACATTCCTTTAAAATACTAATCACATTATCCACATTTTACCATCAGATTTCTAGTGTCAGTTTGCAAAAAAGGACAGGCAAAATTTCTGACGTTAATGAACAATTTTACATTCAAATTTCTAATACATGTTTCCAAACTTTAACTTAAAGTAATAAATCCCAAATTCCCTAACACCTCTGTGCTGAACAGGATACAATGTTTACAATGTAAACAGCTGTATGTATTGCAATACCAGATTTTTTAAAATGCAGATTTCAGGATCTTTAGAAAAATACTTTTTACCAGTTTTTCTTTAAAACAATGCAATAATACTTTTAAGACATAGGAAACATTCAAGCATAATAATTTTCTTGAAGTTTAGACTTAGATTTACCCAATTGCCTTTGTTTCAAATGAGTTCAACCATTGTTTTATACAGCATGCTGACAATTTAACCTTGAACATGTTCACTCACTCATTCACACACATTCATACTCAAAGATCATAAAGTGCGCAAAATTAATATTGGCCGTTCGTTTTCCGGAAGTTTGTGTCAAGAGAGTTTTGCCAATTTTACTCTTACAGGTGAGAACCAGGTTCAAAACAAAACTTTTTGCAAAGCAACTTAGCTGGAATTTATTTTTCCAGGGCTTGTCACAACTGCAGACATGGGGGAGCGGCCATGCTAGGCCCAGAAATGTTCAAATAAATAACAAGGATGTGTGCTTGAGTACGCACAGAAAAACCATAAGGATCCATACTTAGAAATGGTACCAATTTTAAAGACAAAACTGGACAAGAAAAAAATATGTAACACGAACAAGACAGAGAAACGGAGACTTTTAAATAATCAGACATTGACATATAACAAGAAAATTGGACTCAATCAGATACACTTAACACAAAAAACATGAGCTCAAATGAATGTTTTCACCAAACAGTTATTTTTAGATTTAGACATGTCTTGCTGGTGGGACTCTCAGGTATGCCTTGTTATCGACAAGAAACTCAGAAGGGGAGGGGAGGTCAAGGCGTCCCTTGACCACCCAGGCCTCTGTTTTAGGCCCACAGTGCACCTTTTCAAACAAACAAACAAAAATAAAATAAAATAAAATAAAACAAAATAAAACGCAGACATACAAGGGGTTCGGCCGACTTCTACTTACCTCTGGAGGCCTTTGCTTTTCACCTGGGCATCTTTTACAAAAAAGGTTATTAAGAAGAGGGCTGGTAAAGACAAAATAATGTCACATATTAAATTGTGTAGAGTCAATAAATATGTTAAAAGGTCCCTACATAATAGTAAAAGGAGGAGAAACACAGCTCATATGAATGTGTGGAACAAGTGGATCAGTAGCAGTCCCGATTGACATGCACAAATAACTCAGGTCCTTCCCACATCGCAGGATGCACCGCTGGAGGGTTGGGGGTGTAGGCACAGTGAGTCGCTGCTTGGATGGCCACTGTCACTCTCCACGATCCGAACGCAGCGTTCAGGCAGCCAGCGGGAGTCATTTTCTCCTTGTGAAAAAACACATACATGCCCTCGACCCCAGGTTAGAACAGGATCGGGTCCATGCCAAGCACCAGTTAGGGGATCCTTCCATTTTACTAAGGCAAAAGGACGCTGCGCTCTTTTTTCCCAGAATCGCTGAGCAGCAGATAAATTATTTGAATCCAAATTCAAAAAATTTAAAACAAATAAAGCATGATTAAGTATATTCACAGGGGTAGCGGGATATGACTCTCCTTTCTGTATTTTAGCAATTTGATGTTTTAATAATCCATTAGCTCTCTCCACGATGCCTTGACCTTGAGGATTGTAAGGAATGCCTGTAATATGAGTGATATTATAGGAATGGCAGAAGGATTGAAATGCTCGGCTTGCATAGCCAGGGCCATTATCTGTTTTTATTTGCGAGGGAATCCCCATCTCAGCAAAGCATCGAATGCAGTGAGAGATACAATGTTTAGTGGCTTCCCCACCAAGGGGGGTGGCCAAGATAAAATTAGAATAAGTATCTACAGTAACATGAACATATTTTAATCGGCCAAATGATGGAACATGTGTGACATCCATCTGCCAAATGTGATTAGAAAGCAGTCCTCGTGGATTTATGCCTAAATGGGGGGCTGGTGAAAAAGGGACACAGTTGGAGCAAGTCTTAACTATTTGTCGTGCTGCTTCTCTAGATAATTTAAACTGTCGGCGCAAGGCTCGACTGTTTTGATGATGGATGGCATGTGACTGCTTAGCAAGTTCAACCTGAGTTAAGTAAACTCTGGTGGCGGAGTCAGTAACTGCATTGCCCTCACTTAAAGGGCCAGGAAGATTAGTGTGAGCTCGAACAAAGCCAAAAAAACAGGGGTGGTTGCGAGAACAAAGCGAAGTTTGTACTTGGCGAAATTGGGTCTGAATATTGGAGTTAGTAGTTCCAATAAAGGGAACAGTTTCTATGACTTGAAGAGCACGAATTACATATTGACTGTCTGAGTATAAGTTAAAGGGCTCGTCTTGTAACAGGACGAGTGCTTGTAAAACAGCCTCTAATTCCACCTCTTGGGCGGAGGAAAAACCCGTAACCCAAGATTGAGTTTTCCCATTAATGGTCAAAGCAGCCTTTCCATTAGAGGATCCATCTGTAAATACCAAAGCAGCAGAAGATAAAGGCGAGGCCTGTACTATGGAAGGAAATAGGAACGTATGACACGCAGCAAATTGGAGAAGTTTGTTAGATGGGTAGTGATGCAAAATTTTCCCCGTATAATTGGCCCAAGCAATGGCCCAAGAATCGCAATGGGCGAATAGCCAATCTTGTTGTTGTAGATTATATGGGACACAGATAAAATGAGGTTCCTGACCTAAATATTTACGGGAATCCACTCGGCACATATGTATCAGATTAGCTACCAATTCGTAGTAGGGGGTCAGCACTTTGCCGGGTGTTGATGGTAGATAAAGCCATAAAAGTGGGCCATCCTGCCACAATACAGCAGTTGGGGAGTGAGAAGTAGCTAAAATATAAACTCCCCATGGTTTAGAATAGTCACAATAGGTCACTTGTTGCTGGGAAATTGCCTTTTCTACAATTTGGTTGGCCCTCCTGGCATCAGGATTTAATTCGCGCAAGGATGTAGGGTTGGTATCTCCTTTTAAGAGATCAAAAAGGGGTTTTAACTCTCCTGTGGAGAGCTTTAGATAAGGCCGAAGCCAATTTATATCTCCTAAGAATTGCTGAAAATCATGAAGAGTTCTTAAGTGTGAAGTTTTTAATTGTATTTTTTGGCTTTTAAAATAGTGTGGGCCTAATATATGGCCTAGATATGTAAAAGGGGGGTGTTCCTGAACCTTTTCAGCTGCTATTATAAGGCCAAAGAGGCTCAGATCTTGCTTTAGTTGTCCAAAGGCTTGTCATACGACGATAGGGTCAGAACAAGCCAACAAGATGTCATCCATATAATGAACAATATAAACAGAAGAAAATTTTTCACGAGTGGAAGAAATGGCTCTAGCTACAAAACTTTGACATAAAGTTGGGCTATTTGCCATGCCCTGTGGGAGCACAAGCCAGTGATATCGCTTCATGGGTTCTTTAAAATTAACAGAGGGGACGCTGAAGGCAAAGCGCTTACAGTCTTGAGGCGCCAGGGGTATAGTATAGAAACAATCCTTCAAATCTATAATAATCTTATAAGTATCTTTTGGGATTGCCATGGGTGAAGGCAAGCCAGGCTGTAGGGCCCCCATCAGTTCCATTGTCGCGTTAACCTTTCTCAAATCCTGTAACAGCCTCCATTTACCTGACTTTTTCTTTATAACAAAAATTGGAGAATTCCATGGAGAGTTAGAAGGGGCCACATGTCCCAAGTCCAGCTGTTCCTGTACCAGCTGCTGAACTGCAATGATCTTTTCTAGAGAAAGAGGCCACTGTTCAACCCATACCGGTTGTTCAGAGAGCCAATTTATGGGATCAGCATGAGTGGGAGGGCAAACGACAGCTCCCGTCAAGGGATATGCTAATCCTTGTCTCGTAGGGTGAGACTGGGGTTGGAGTGGCTCTAGCTCCCCCTGTGCTGCTCGGCCTAGTCCCCTAAAGGGGAGGAGGCCTTGATCAAGTAACTGCTTAGTGACCGCAGCACTAGGACTAAACATATACACTCCCATTTTTTCCATGATATCACGACCCCATAAATTAATTGGCAGATGATCCAAGACAAATGGCTGAAAATGACCAGAGTGCCCTTCCTCATCTCTCCAGACAAGAATCGCACTGCACTGCTGTGGGTCATTTGCTTGCCCAACCCCCTGTAGGGAAGTCATAGAGGTTGTCAGGGACCATTGGGCTGGCCAATGTTTTTTTAGATATCACAGACACATCTGCTCCAGTGTCTAATATTTCTTTAAAGGGCTTTTCTTGTATAAATATAGTCATCTCAGGCCTCTCTTGTTTTATGCTTTGTACCCAATAGATATCAGAAGATCTAAATCCTCTCTGTCCACATGGGGAATTAGCAGTCTCCCCGGGAGGTAAAGGCACAAGTATTAATTGTGCTAATTTTTGACCGGCTGGGATCGATACCACGTGTTTCGGGGCAGAGGCCATAACTTTGATTTCTCCAGTAAAATCCTGGTCAATTTTGCCAGGTGTAATCTGTATCCCTTTAAGGGCTGAGCTACTTCGCCCTAACAGCAATCCAGCCACTCCCGGGGGAAGGGGGCCGAAGACCCCCGTGGGGAGAGCTTGTGTCCCCATCTCTGGGGTCAATACTGAGCAGGTGGAGGAACAGAGGTCCAATCCTGCACTTCCTGGGGTGGCAAGGAGGAGGCCGGAGACTGATCTTGGGGGGTTGTTAGAAGATGCACTTGTGGCCGAGAAGAGGGAGGGACTGCCCCATGGTTTTGCGGGGCCAGGGGCTGGCCCCTTCTCCGGTTTCCCAAATACGGGCGGCCATTGCGATTTGTTGCTGACTTGCAATCTTTAGCCCAGTGCTTCCCTTTACCACAGCGTGGACATGTGCCAGGTGATTTTTCTCTCTTTTGCCTGGCCTGGCGTGGGCATTGCGTCCTCCAATGTCCTATTTGTCCACAAGAAAAGCAACGCCCTGGGGGTCTAGCATCCCGAGAATGCCGCTGACCTCTATATTTTAGAGACTCAGTAACAGTCTTTCCTTGAGGAGCGGCGGCTAAAGTAAGGCCTTGTACATGGGAGGGTCCAATATCAGCACACAGTGAAATAAAGTCCGTGATTCCTCCCTTATTCCTATGGGGTCTGATAGCCGCCTGACAGGCGGCGTTGGCATTTTCATAGGCTATGTGTCTAACTATACTCTTCCTTGCATTCTCATCTTGTACTAGGCAGTCTGCAGTCTCCATTAATCGAGACAAAAATTCTAGATAAGGTTCATTTGGTCCCTGTTTAACTTCTACTAGATTTTTTGTATGATTGGAATTGCGTAACTTTTTCCAAGCCTCTCTCGCCGCAGCATTTATTTGTAAATAGGCCTCCTTTGCATAACCCAATTGATCTTCGGTGTTTTTATAGGTTCCCTCTCCTAACAACTGATCAACAGTGTAAGGCAGGTTCTTAGACCTATTTGTTTCAATTTTAGCCCGACACTGTGCAGTGAACTCTGTCTCCCATAATAAGTACTGTCCTGCACTAAGGCATGCTGTGGCAAGCCGCTTCCAGTCATTTGGTCATGCAATACCAGCACATGCGGCCTCCAATATTACTTGAGTAAAAGGGGCAGTTGGCCCATATTGGGAGCAGGCATTTTTTAAATCCTGTAACAGTTTAACAGGAACAGGTTGATGGTATACTTGTTCATCATGATCAACTAATCTAGGGAAGCATCGAGGCCCTGAAATACCTTCCCTCTCTCTAGCAGCCTGAGTCAGGTTTAATTGCGATGCACTGTGCCTGGTTGTAGTGCCTGTTAAAAGGGACTTGTTGCTAGGGCCTTTAGGCTTGCCTAAAGGTTGAGAAAGGGATTGAGGCTGTAAGGCTGCAGCTGGAGGCGGTGGGTGTGAGGGGTAAGGTTTAGAATCAGACACCATAGTGGCCTGAGGGTCATATTTCTTTCCTACTTCTGGGGGGGCTCTCTGCTCTGTCCCCATTTTCGATAGAAGATGTAGCATTTCTTCTAACTTCTTCTCTATCATAGCCACCCGGCCCTCCAATGACTCATCATAACTTTCCTCCTTGGTATTCAAACCTGAATTCTGATACTCAATATCTACTGGTTGTTGTTCCCTTTTCAAGATCTCACTTAGACTCTCTTGGGCTGCAGCATATGCCTCACCCTCAGGTTCTTCAGAAGGGTCCTTTAACTCATAAAGTTCCCTTAATTCAAGATTAAGTTCAGCATTTTCATGTAGAGGATCTATGTATTCACTTACTAAATTCCATACAGTAGTAGCCTCTACTGAGGTCTTTTCGGGGCCATATACATCATAATAATCTTGAATTCTTTTTCCTATCCGCTGCCAGGTTTTTTGGAATTCCTCCTCTATAGACCTCGGGTATGCCTCCTCGAGAAACTGTAGGAAGCTCTGAAGCACCCCTTTTTCCACCCACGTTCCGTGGGCTTCAAATAGGCCTGTTAAGATCGGTAGAAATAACCCATGGCTATTAGCTTGACCCATAATTTTTACTCCTGACTATACTATCTTAATAGTCCTACGATGTGTTACTCACCACAGGGAGGGGTCCTTCACCTTCATCCCAGATTTTCAGGGTCCCTGTTCGGGCGCCAGATGCCGGGGACAACCGGCAGCAAACCAGGGTTCGCAGATTGGGGTTTCTGAAAGAGGGGACAAGGACTAGGAAGAAAAAGAAGAGAGACAGACACACCGGGTCCGGGATGTCCGCAGTCCAGGCAAAGACTGCCGAGACTGCCGCGTTTATTTTCCACTCCCCCTTCTTCCCTCCTCTTCTCCCAGGGAACCTCCAGGTGTTACATTCATATGGTAATTCTCAGGTCATTTACATAGAATAGGGATAGAAAGCAATAAGACAATATAGCCATCGTCTGATGCAAGTCAAGGTACAGTTTGATTCCACTCTGGCTCCCAACAAGGTTTAGGTTTAGGGTTAGGGTTAGGGGTAGGGTAAGGGTAAGGGTTAGGGTTAAGGTTAGGGTTAGGGTTAGGTTTAGGGTTAGGGTTAGGTTTAGGGTAAGGTTAAGGGTTAGGGTTAGGATTAGGGTTAGGGTTAGGGTAAAGGCTTGGGTTAGGGTTAGGATTAGGGTTAGGTTTAGGGTTAGGGATAGGGTAAGGGTAAGGGTTAGGGTTAGGGTTAGGGTTAGGTTTAGGGTTGGGGTTAAGTTTACGTTTAGGGTTAGTGTACCGGTAAGGGTTAGGGTTAGGTTTAGGGTTAAGGGTAAGGTATAGGGTTAGGGTTAGGGTTAGGGTTAGGGTTAGGGTAAGGGTTAGGGTTAGGGTTAGTTTAAGTGTTAGTGTAAGGGTTAGGATAAGAGTTAGGGTTAGGGTTAGGGTTAAAGTTAGGTTAAGGGTAAGTTTTAGGGTAGGGTTAGGGTTAGGGTTAGGTTTAGGGTTGGGGTTAAGGTTAGGGTTAGGGTTAGGGTAATGGTTAGGGTTAGGTTTAGCGTTAGGGGAAGGGTTACGGTTAAGGTTAAGGTTAGGTTTAGGGTTAGGGTTAGGGTAAGGGTAAGGGTAAGGGAAGGTTTAGGTTTAGGGTTAGGGTTAGGTTTAGTGTTGGGGTTAAGGTTAGGGTTAGGGTAAGGGTTAGGGTTAGGGTTAGGTTTAGTGTTGGGGTTAGGGTTAGGGTAAGGGTTATGGTTAGGGTTAGGTTTAGGGTAAGGGTAAGTGTTACGGTTAGGGTTAGGGTTACGGTTAGGGATAGGGGTTAGGGTTAGTGTTAGGTTTAGGTTTAGGGTTAGGGTAAGGATAAGATTTAGGGTTAGGTATAGGGTTACAGTTCAGGTTAGGTTTTGGGTTTGGGTTAGTGTAAGGGTTTTGGTTAGGGTTATGGTTATGGTTAAGGTTAGGCTTAGGGTTAGGGTTAGGGTTAGGGTTAGGGTTAGGGTTAGGTTTAGTGTTGGGGTTAAGATTAGGGTTAGGGTAAGGGTTAGGGTTAGGGGTAGGTTAGGGTTAGGGTAAGGTTTAGGGTTAGGGTTAGGATAAGTGTTATGGTTAGGGTTAGGGTTAGTATTAGGGCAAGGGTAAGGGTTAGGGTTAAGGTGAGGGTTAGGGTTAGTGTTAGGGTCAGGGTTAGGGTAAGGGTAAGGGTTAGGGTTAGGTTTAGAGTTAGGGTAAGAGTAAGGGTTTGGTTTAGGGTTTGGGTTAGGTTTAGGTTTAGGGTTAGGGTAAGGATAAGGTTTAGAGTTAAGGTTAGGGTTAGGGTTAGGGTTAGGGTTAAAGTTAGGGTGAGGGTAAAGGTAAGGGTTAGGGTTAGCTTTATGGTTAGGTTTAGGGTAAGGGTAAGTGTTAGTGTTAGGGTTAGGGTTAGGTTTAGGTTTAGTGTTAGGGTTAGGGTTAGGGTAATGGTAAGAGTTAGGGTTAAGGTTAGGGTTAGGGTTAGCTTTAGGGTTAGTGTTAGGTTTAGGGTAAAGTTAAGGGTTAGGGTTAGGAGTAGGGTTAGGGTTAAGGTTAGGGTTAGGGTTAGGGTATGTGTTAGTGTTATGGTTAGGGTTAGAGTTAGCGTTAGGGTAAGGGTAAGGGTTAGGGTTTGGGTTAGTGTTAATGTAAGGTTAAGGGTTAGGGTTAGGTAAGGGTTAGGGTTAGGGTTAGGGTTAGGGTAAGGGTTAGGGTTATGGTTAGTTTAAGTGTTAGGGTTAGGGTTAGGTTTAGGGTTAGGATAAGAGTTAGGGTTAGGGTTAGGGTTAAAGTTAGGTTAAGGGTAAGTTTTAGGGTAGGGTTAGGGTTAGGGTTAGGGTAAGGGTTAGATTTAGGGTTGGGGTTAAGTTTGGGGTTAGGGTTAGGGTAAGGGTTAGGGTTAGGTTTAGCATTAGGGTAAGGGTTAGGGTTAGGGTAAGGGTTAGGGTTAGGGTTAGGGTTAGGGTAAGGGTTAGGTTTAGGGTTAGGGTTAGGGTTAGGGTTAGGGTAAGGGTTAGGGATAGGTTTAGGGTTAGGTTTAGGGTAAGGGTTAGGGTTAGGGTTAAGGGTTAGGGTTTGGTTTAGGGTTAGGTTTAGGGTTAGGGTAAGGGTTAGGGATAGGGTTAGGGTTAGGGTAAGGGTTAGGGTTAGGGTAAGGGTTAGGGTTAGGTTTAGCATTAGTGTAAGGGTAAGGGTTAGGGTTAAGGTTAAGGTTAGGTTTAGGGTTAGGTTTAGGTTAAGGGTAAGGGTTAGGGTTAGGGTTAGGGTTAGGGTTAGAGTTAGGGTAAGGGTAAGGGTTAGGGTTAAGGTGAGGGTTAGGGTGATTGTTAGAGTCAAGGTTATGGTAAGGGTAAGTATTAGGGTTAGGTTTAGGGTTAGGGTAAGAGTAAGGGTTTGGTTTAGGTTTAGGGTTAGGTTTAGGGTTACGGTTAGGGTAAGGATAAGGGTTAGAGTTAAGGTTAGGTTTAGTGTTAGGGTTAGGGTTAAGGTTAGGGTGAGGGTAAAGGTAAGGGTTAGGTTTAGTTTAGGGTTAGGGTTAGGGTTAGGGTAAGGGTAAGGGTTAAGCTTAAGGTTAGGGTTAGGGTTAGGTTTAGGGTTAGGCTTAGGTTTAAGGTAAGTTTAAGGGTTAGGTTTAGGATTAGGGTTAGGGTTAGGGTAAAGGCTTGGGATAGGGTTAGGGTTAGGGATAGGGTAAGGGTAAGGGTTAGGGTTAGGGTTAGAGTTAGGTTTAGGGTTGGGGTTAAGATTAGGTTTAGGGTTAGTGTTCCGGTAAGGGTTAGGGTTAGGGTTAGTGTTAAGGGTAAGGTTTAGGGTTAGGGTCAAGGTTAGGGTTAGGGTTAGGTTTAGGGTTACGGTTAGGGTTAGGGTTAGGGTTAGGGTTAGGGTAAGGGTATGTGTTAGGGTTAGGGTTAGGGTTAGTGTTAGGGTAAGTGTTAGGGTTACGGTTAGAGTTACGGTTAGGGTAAGTGTTAGGGTTAGGTTTAAGGTTAGGGTTAGGGTTAGGGTTAGCGTTAGGGTAAGTGTAAGGGTTAGGGGTAGGTTTAGGGTTAGAGTAATGGTAAGGGTTATGTTTAGCGTTAGGGTTAGGGTTAGGGTTAGGTTTAGGGTTACGGTTAGGGTTAGGGTTAGGGTTAGTGTAAGGGTATGTGTTAGTGTTAGAGTTGGGGTTAGAGTTAGCGTTAGGGTAAGGGTAAGGGTTAGGGTTAGGGTTAGGGTTAGGTAAGGGTTAGGGTTAGGGTTAGGGTTAGGGTAAGGGTTAGGGTTAGGGTTAGTTTAAGTGTTAGGGTTAGGGTTAGGATTAGGGTTAGGATAAGATTTAGGGTTAGGGTTAGGGTTAAAGTTTGGTAAAGGGTAAGTTTTAGGGTAGGGTTAGGGTTAGGGTTAGGTTTAGGGTTGGGGTTAAGGTTAGGTTTAGCGTTAGGGTAAGGGTTAGGGTTAAGGTTAACGGTAGGTTTAGGTTTAGGGTTAGGGCAAGGGTAAGGGTAAGGTTTAGGGTTAGGGTTAGGGTTAGGTTTAGTGTTGGGGTTAAGGTTAGGGTTAGGGTAACGGTTAGGGTTACGGTTAGGTTTAGTGTTGGATTCAGGGTTAGGGTAAGGGTTGTGGTTAGGGTTATGTTTAGGGAAGGGTAAGGGTTACGGTTAGGGTTAGGGTTACGTTTAGGGTTAGGGGTTAGGGTTAGTGTTAGGTTTAGGTTTAGGGTTAGGGTAAGGATAAGATTTAGGTTTAGGTATAGGGTTACAGTTCGGGTTAGGTTTAGGGTTTGGGTTAGTGTAAGGGTTTTGGTTAGGGTTATGGTTATGTTTAAGGTTAGGCTTAGGGTTAGGGTTAGGGTTAGGGTTAGGGCAAGTGTTAGGGTTAGGGTTAGGGTAAGGGTTAGGGTTAGGGTTAGGGTTAAAGTTAGGTTAAGGGTAAGTTTTAGGGTAGGTTTAGGGTTAGGGATAGGGTAAGGGTTAGATTTAGGGTTGGGGTTAAGTTTAGGGTTAGGGTTAGGGTTAGGGTTAGGTTTAGCATTAGGGTAAGGGTAGGGTTAGGGTTAAGGTTAAGGTTAGGTTTAGGGTTAGGTTTAGGGTAAGGGTTAGGGTTAGGTTTAGCATTAGGATAAGGGTAAGGGTTAGGGTTAAGGTTAAGGTTAGGTTTAGGGTAAAGGTAAGGGTTACGGTTAGGGTTACGGTTCGAGTTAGGGTTAGGGTTAGGGTTATGGTAAGGGTTAGGGTTAGGGTTAGGTTTAGGGTTAAGTTTACGGTTAGGGTTAGGTAAGGGTAAGGTTTAGGGTTAGGGTTAGGGTTAGGATAAGTGTTAGGGTTAGGGTTAGGGTTAGAGTTAGGGTAAGGGTAAGGGTTAGGGTTAAGGTGAGGGTTAGGGTGATTGTTAGAGTCAAGGTTATGGTAAGGGTAAGTGTTAGGGTTAGGTTTAGGGTTAGGGTAAGAGTAAGGGTTTGGTTTAGGTTTAGGGTTAGGTTTAGGGTTATGGTTAGGGTAAGAATAACTGTTAGAGTTAAGTTTAGGGTTAGTGTTAGGGTTAGGGTTAAGGTTAGGGTGAGGGTAAAGGTAAGGGTTAGGGTTAGGTTTATGGTTAGGTTTAGGGTAAGGGTGAGTGTTAGTGTTAGGTTTAGGGTTAGGTTTAGGTTTAGGTTTAGGGTTAGGGTTAGGGTTAGGATAAGGGTAAGGGTTAGGTTTAAGGGTAGGGTTAGGTTTAGGTTTAGGGTTAGGGTTAGGTTTAGGGTAAGGTTAAGAGTTAGGGTTATGATTACGTTTAGGGTTAGGGTAAAGGCTTGGGTTTGGTTTAGGGTTAGGGTTAGGTTTAGGGTTAGGGATAGGGTAAGGGTAAGGGTTAGGGTTAGGGTTAGGGTTAGGTTTAGGTTTGGGGTTAAGGTTAGGTTTAGGGTTAGTGTACCGGTAAGGGTTAGGTTTAGGGTTAAGGGTAAGGTTTAGGGTTAGGGTTAGGGTTAGCGTTAGGGTTAGGTTTAGGGTTACGGTTATGGTTAGGGTTAGGGTTAGGGTTAGGGTAAGGGTATGTGTTAGGGTTAGGGTTAGGGTTAGTGTTAGGGTAAGTGATAGAGTTATGGTTAGGGTAAGTGTTAGGGTTAGGTTTAAGGTTAGTGTTAGGGTTAGAGTTAGGGTTAGCGTTAGAGTAAGTGTAAGGGTTAGGGTTAGGTTTAGAGTTAGAGTAATGGTAAGGGTTATGTTTAGCGTTAGGGTTAGGGTTATTGTTAGGGTTAGGTTTAGGGTTACGGTTAGGGTTAGGATTAGGGTTAGTGTATGGGTATGTGTTAGTGTTAGAGTTAGGGTTAGAGTTAGCGTTAGGGTAAGGATAAGGGTTAGGGTTAGGGTTAGTGTTAAGGTAAGGGTAAGGGTTAGGGTTAGGGTTAGGGTTAGGTAAGGGTTAGGGTTAGGGTTAGGGTAAGGGTTAGGGTTAGGGTTAGGGTTAAAGTTAGGTTAAGGATAAGTTTTAGGGTAGGGTTAGGGTTAGGGTTAGGGTATGGGTTAGGTTTAGGGTTAGGGTTAGGTTTAGGGTTGGGGTTAAGGTTAGGATTAGGGTTAGGCTAAGGGTTAAGGTTAGGTTTAGCGTTAGGGTAAGGGTAAGGGTTAGGGTTAATGTTAAGGTTAGGTTTAGGGTTAGGGATAGGGTAAGGGTAAGGGTAAGTTTTAGGGTTAGGGTTAGGGTTAGGTTTAGTGTTGGGTTTAAGGTTAGGGTTAGGGTAAGGGTTAGGGTTAGGGTTAGGTTTAGTGTTGGGGTTAGGGTTAGGGTAAGGGTTATGGTTAGGGTTAGGTTTAGGGTAAGGTTAAGGGTTACGGTTTGGGTTACGGTTACGGTTAGGGTTAGGGATTAGGGATAGTGTTAGATTTAGGTTTACGGTTAGGGTAAGGATAAGATTTAGGGTTAGGTATAGGGTTACAGTTCGGGTTAGGTTTAGGGTTTGGGTTAGTGTAAGGGTTTCGTTAGGGTTATGGTTATGGTTAAGGTTAGGCTTAGGGTTAGGTTTAGGGTTAGGGTTAGGGTAAGTGTTAGGGTTAGGGTTAGGGTTAGGGTAAGGGTTAGCGTTAGGGTTAAGGTTAGGATTAGGGTTAGGGTTATGGTTATGGTAAGGGTAAGGATTAGGTTTAGGTTTAGCGTTAGGGTAAGGGTAAGGGTTAGGTTTAGGGTTAGGGTTAGAGTTAGGGTTAGGGTTAGAGTAAGGGTAAGGTTTAGGGTTAGGGTTTGGGTAAGGGTTAGGGTTAGGGTTTGGGTAAGGGTTAGATTTAGTGTTAAAGTTAGGGTTAGGGTTAGGATAAGGGTTAAAGTTAGGGTAATGGTAAGTGTTAGGGTAGAGTTAGGGTTAGGGTTAGTGTAAGGGTTAGGGTTAGGGTTAGGGTTAGCTTTGGGGTAGGGGTTAAGGTTAGGGTTAGGATTAGGGAAGGGTAAGGGTCAGGGTTAGTGTTAGGGTTAGAGTAAGTGTTAGGGTGAGGGTTAGGGTTAGGGGAAGGGGAAGGGTTTGGGTTAGGGTTAGGGTTATAGTTATGGTTAGGGTTAGGGTAAGTTTAAGGGTTATGGTTAGGGTTAGAGTTAGGGTTAGGGTTAGGGTAAGGGTTAGGGTTAGGGGTTAGGGTTAGTATTAGGGTTAGGTTAAGAGTTAGGTTTAGGGTTAGGGTTAGGGTTAGGATAAGGGTTACGGTTAGGGTTAGGGTAAAGTAAGTGTTAGGGTTAGGGTTAGGGTTAGGGTTACGGTAAGGGTTAGGTTTAGGGTTAGTGTAGGGTTTAGGGTTGGGGTTAAGTTTAGGGTTAGGATTAGGTTAAGGGTAAGGGTTAGGCTTAGGGTTAGGGTAAGTTTTAGGGATAGGATTAGGGTTAGGGTAAAGTTAAGGGTTAGGGTTTGGGTTAGGGTTAGGGTTAGGTGTTAGGGTTAGGGTTAGGGTTAGGTTTAGGGTTAGGGTTAGGGTTAGGGTAAAGTTTTGGGTTAGGGTTAGGGTTAGGGTTAGTTTTAGAGTTAGGTTTAGGGTAAGGTAAGGCTAAGGGTTAGGGTTAGGGTTAGGTTTAGGGTTAGGGTTAGTGTAAGGGTAAGGGTTAGGGTTAGGGAAAGGGTAAGGGTTAGGGTTAGGTTTAGGGTTAGGGCAAGGATTAGGGTTAGGTTTAAGTTTAGGGTACTGTTCAGGGTTAGGGTTAGTGTTAGCATTACTGTTAGGGTTATGGTAAGTGTTAGGGTTAGGGGTAGGGTTAGGGTAAGGGTAAGGGTTAGGTTTAGGGTTAGGGTTAGTTGTTAGGGTTAGGGTTAGGGTTAGGTTTAGTGTTAGGGTTAGGGTAAGGGTAAGTTTAAGGGTTAGGGTTAGGGTTAGGGTTAGGGTTAGGGGTAAAATTAGGGTTAGGGTTAGGGTGAGGTTTAAAGCTAGGTTTAGGGTAAGGGTAAGGGTTAGGGTTAGGGTTAGGGTTAGGGTTCGGGTTAGGTTTAGGGTTAGGGTTATGGTAAGGTTTAGGGTTAGGGTTAGGGTTGGGGTTAAGTTTACGGTTAGGGTTAGGTAAGGGTAAGGTTTAGGGTTAGGTTAGGATAAGTGTTATGGTTAGGGTTAGGGTTAGGGGTAGTGTTATGGCAAGGGTAAGGGTTAGGGTTAAGGTGAGGGTTAGGGTTAGTGTTAGGGTCAGGGTTAGGGTAAGGGTAAGGGTTAGGGTTAGGTTTAGGGTTAGGGTAAGAATAAGGGTTTGGTTTAGGGTTAGGGTTACGTTTAGGGTTAGGGTTAGGTTAAGGATTAGGGTTAGAGTTAAGGTTAGGGTTAGGGTTAGGGTTAAGGTTAGGGTGAGGGTAAAGGTAAGGGTTAGGCTTAGGTTTAAGTTTAGGGTACGGTTCAGGGTTAGGGTTAGTGTTAGCATTACTGTTAGGGTTATGGTAAGTGTTAGCGTTAGGGGTAGGGTTAGGGTAAGGTTAAGGGTTAGGTTTAGGGTTAGTGTTAGTTGTTAGGGTTAGGGTTAGGGTTAGGTTTAGTGTTAGGGTTAGGGTAAGGGAAAGTTTAAGGCTTAGGGTTAGGGTTAGGGTTATGGGTAATATTAGGGTTAAGGTTAGGGTGAGGTTTAAAGCTAGGGTTAGGTTTAGTGTAAGGGTTAGGGTTAGGGTTAGGGTTAGGGTTCGGGTTAGGTTTAGGATTAGGGTTATGGTAAGGTTTAGGGTTAGGGTTAGGGTTGGGGTTAAGTTTACGGTTAGGGTAATGTAAGGGTAAGGTTTAGGGTTAGGGTTAGGATAAGTGTTATGATTAGGGTTAGGGTTAGGGGTAGTGTTATGGCAAGGGTAAGGGTAAGGGTTAAGGTGAGGGTTAGGGTTAGTGTTAGGGTCAGGGTTAGGGTAAGGGTAAGGGTTAGGGTTAGGTTTAGGGTTAGGGTAAGAGTAAGGGTTTGGTTTAGGGTTAGGGTTACGTTTAGGGTTAGGGTTAGGGTAAGGATTAGGGTTAGAGTTAAGGTTAGGGTTAGGGTTAGGGTTAGGGTTAAGGTTAGGGTGAGGGTAAAGGTAAGGGTTAGGGTTAGGTTTATGGTTAGGTTTAGGGTAAGGGAAAGTGTTAGTGTTAGGGTTAGGGTTAGGTTTAGGGTTAGGGTTAGGGTTAGGGTAATGGTAAGGGTTAGGGTTAAGGTTAGGGTTAGGGTTAGATTTAGGGTTAAGGTTAGGTTTAGGGTAAGGTTAAGGGTTAGGGTTAGGATTAGGGTTAGGGTTAAGGTTAGGGTTAGGTTTAGGGTCAGGGTAAGGGTATGTGTTAGGGTTAGGGTTAGGGTTAGTGTTAGGGTAAGTGTTAGGGTTACGGTTAGGGTTACGGTTAGGGTAAGTGTTAGGTTTAGGTTTAAGGTTAGGGTTAGTGTTAGGGTTAGCGTTAGGGTAAGGTAAGGGTTAGGGTTAGGTTTAGGGTTAGAGTAATGGTAAGGGTTATGTTTAGCGTTAGGGTTGGGGTTAGGGTTAGGGTTAGGTTTAGGGTAACGATTAGGGTTAGGGTTAGGGTTAGGGTTAGCGTTAGGGTTAGAGTTAGGTTTAGGGTTAGGGTTTTGGTAAGAGTAGGGGTTAGGGTTAGGGTTAGAGTTAGGGTTATGGTAAGGGTTAGGTTTAGGGTTAGGGTTAGGGTTAAGTTTACGGTTAGGGTTAGGTAAGGGTAAGGTTTAGGGTTAGGGTTAGTGTTAGGATAAGTGTTAGGGTTAGGGTTAGTGTTAGGGTAAGGGTAAGGGTTAGGGTTAAGGTGAGGGTTAGGGTTAGTTTTAGGGTCAGGCTTAGGTTAATTCTAAGGGTTAGGGATAGGTTTAGGGTTAGGTTAAGAGTAAGGGTTTGGTTTAGGTTTAGGGTTAGGTTTAGGGTTAGGGTTAGTGTTAGGGTTAAGGTTAGGGTGAGGGTAAAGGTAAGGGTTAGGGTTAGGTTTATGGTTAGGTTTAGGCTAAGGGTAAGTGTTAGTGTTAGGTTTAGAGTTAGGGTTAAGTTTAGGGTTAGGGTTAGAGTTAGGGTAAGGGTAAGGCTTAGGGTTAAGTTTAGGGTTAGGGTTAGGTTTAGGGTTTCTGTTAGGTTTTGGGTAAGGTTAAGGGTAAGGGTTAGCGTTAGGTTTAGGGTTAGATTTAGGGTTAGGGAAAGGGTAAGGGTTAGGGTTAGGGTTAGGGTTAGGTTTATGGTTGGGGTTAAGGTTAGGTTTAGGTTTAGTGTACCAGTAAGTGGTAGGGTTAGGGTTAGGGTTAACGGTAAGTTTTAGGGTTAGGGTTAGGGTTAGGGTTAGGTTTAATGTTACCGTTTGGGTTAGGGTTAGGGTTAGGGTAAGGGTATTTGTTAGGGTTAGGGTTAGGGTTACTGTTAGGGTTACGGTTAGGGTTACGGTTACGATTACGGTTAGGGTAAGTGTTAGGGTTAGGTTTAAGGTTGGGTTAGGGTTAGGGTTAGGCTTAGCGTTAGGGTAAGTGTAAGGGTTAGGGTTAGGGTTAGGGTTAGGTTTAGGGTTGGGGTTAAGGTTAGGGTTAGGGTTAGGGTTAGGGTAAGGGTTAGGGTTAGGTTTAGCGTTAGGGTAAGGGTAAGGGTTAGGGTCAAGTTTAAGGGTAGGTTTAGGGTTAGGTTTTGGGTAAGGGTAAGGGTTAGGGTTAGGGTTAGGGTTAGTTTTAGGGTTAGGATTAGGGTTAGGGTAAGTGTAAGGGTTAGGTTTAGGATTAGGGTTAGGGTTAGGGTAAGGGTTAGGGTAGGGTTAGGGTTAAGGTTAGTTTAAGGGTTAGGGTTAGCGTAAGGGTAAGTGTTATGGTTTGGGTTAGGGTTAGGTTGAGTGTTGGGGTTAATGTTAGGGTTAGGGTAAGTTTTAGGGTTAGGGTTAGGTTTATTGTTAGGTTTAGGGTTACGGTTAGGGTTAGAGTTAGGGTTAGGGTAAGGGTTAGGGTTAGGGTTAGGGTTAGCAATAGGGTAAGGGTAAGGGTAAGGGTAAGGGTTAGGGTTAGGTTTAGTGTTAAGGTAAGGGTAAGGGTTAGGGTTAGGGTTAGGTAAGGTTTAGGGTTAGGGTTAGGGTTAGGGTTAGGGTAAGGGTTTGGGTTAGGGTTAGATTAAGTGTTAGGGTTAGGGTAAGGGTTTGGGTTAGGATAAGGGTTAGGTTAGGGTTAGGCTTAAAGTTAGGTTAAGGGTAAGTTTTAGGGTAGGGTTAGGGTAAGGGTTTGGGTTAAGGTTAAGGTTAAGGTTAGGGTTAGGGTTAGGTTTAGGGTAAAGGTAAGGGTAAGGTTTAGGGTTAGGGTTAGGGTTAGGTTTAGTGTTGGGGTTAAGGTTAGGGTTAGGGTAAGGGTTAGGGTTTGGGTTAGGTTTAGTGTTGGGGTTAGGGCTAGGGTAAGGGTTACGGTTAGGGTTAGGGTTAGGGTAAGGTTAACGGTTAGGGTTAGGGTTAGGTTTACGGTTAGGGGTAGGGTTAGGTGTTAGGGTTAGTGTTAGGTTTAGGGTTAGGGTTAGGGTAAGGATAAGATTTAGGGTTGGGGATAGGGTTACAGTTCGGGTTAGGTTTAGGGATTGGGTTAGTGTAAGGGTTTTAGTTAGGGTTATGGTTATGGTTAAGGTTAGGCTTATGGTTAAGGTTAGGGTTATGGTTAGGGTAAGTGTTAGGGTTAGTGTTAGGGTTAGGGTTAGGGTAAGGGTAAGTGTTAGGTTTAGGTTTAAGGTTAGGGTAAGGATAAGGTTTAGAATTAAGGTTAGGGTTAGGATTAGGGTTAGGGTTAAGGTTAGGGTTAGGGTAAGGGTAAGGGTTAGGGTTAGGGTTAGGGTTAGAGTTAGGGTTAGGCTTCGGGTTAGGGTTAGGTTTGGGGTTGGGGTTAAAGTTAGGGTTAGGGTTAGAGTAAGTGTAAGGATTAGGGTTAGGGTTAGGGTTAGGGTAAGGGTTAGGGTTAGGGGTTATATTAAGGGTTAGAGTTAGTGTTCGGGTTAGGGTTAGGGTTAGGATAAGGGTTAAAGTTAGGGTAAGGGTAAGTGTTAGGGTTAGAGTTAGGATTAGGGTTAGTGCAAGGGTTAGGGTTAGTGTTAGGGTTAGGTTTGGGGTTGGGGTTAAAGTTAGGGTTAGGATTAGGGAAGGGTAAGGGTTAGGGTTAGGGTTAGGGTTTGAGTAAGTGTTAGGGTTAGGGTTAGGGTTACGGCAGGGGAAGGGTAAGGATAAGGGTTAGGGTTAGGGATAGAGTTAGGGTAAGGGTTAGGGTTAGGGTTAGTGTTAGGTTTAGGGTTGGGGTTAAGGTTAGGGTTAGGATTAGGTTAAGGGTAAGGGTTAGGCTTAGGGTTAGCGTAAGTGTTAGGGATAGGATTAGGGTTACAGTAAGGGTAAAGGTTAGGGTTAGGGTTAGGGTTAGGTGTTTGGGTTAGCGTTAGGTTTAGGTTTCAGTTTAGGGTTAGGGTTAGGGTAAGGGTAAAGGTTAGGGTTAGGGTTAGGGTTAGGGTTAGTTTTAGGGTTAGGTTTAGGGTAAGGTAAGGCTAAGGGTTAGGGTTAGGTTTAGGGTTAGGGTTAAGGTTAGGGTTAGGGTTAGGGTTAGTTTTAGGGTTAGGGTTAGGGTAAGGGTAAGGGTTAGGTTTAGGGTTAGGGTTAGGGAAAGAGTAAGGTTAGGGTTAGGTTTAGGTTTAGGGTATGGATTAGGGTTAGGTTTAGGGTTAGGGTAAGGTTTAGGGTTAGGGTTAGTGTTAGGATTAAGGTTAGGGTTATGGTAAGTGTTAGGGTTAGGGGTAGGGTTAGGGTAAGGGTAAGGGTTAGGGTTAGGGTTAGGGTTAGTTGATAGGGTTAGGGTTAGGGTTAGGTTTAGGTTTTGGGTTAGGGTTAGGGTGAGGGTAAGTTTAAGGTTTAGGATTAGGTTTAGGGTTAGGGGTAAAGTTAGGGTTTGGGTTAGGGTAAGGTTTAAGTTTAGGGTTATGGTAAAGGTAAGGGTTAGTGTTAGGGGTTGGTTAGGGAAAGGATAAGGGTTAGGGTTAGGTTTAGGTTTAGGGTTCGGGTTAGGTTTAGGGTTAGTGTTAGGGTAAGGGTAAGGGTTAGGGTTAGGGTTAGGTTTAGGTGTTAGGGTTAGGGTTAGGGTTAGGTTTTGGTTTAGGGTTGGGGTTAGAGTAAGGGTAAAGGTTAGGATTAGGGTAGGGTTAGGGTTAGTTTTAGGGTTAGGGTTAGGGTAAGGGTAAGGGTAAGGGTTAGGGTTAGGGTTTGGTTTAGGGATAAGGTTAGGGTTAGGGTTAGGGTTAGGGTTAGGGTTAGGGTTGAGGTTAGGGTTATGGTTAGAGGAAGGGTTAGGGTTAGGGCTAGGTTAAGGGTTAGGGTTAGGTGTAGGATTAGGATTAGAGTTAGGGTTAGGGTTAGAGTAAGGGTAAGGGTTAGCGTTAGGGTTGGAGTTAGGGTTAGGGCAAGGGTTAGGGTTAGGGGTTAGGGTTAGTGTTAGGGTTAGGTTAAAGGTTAGGTTTAAGGTTAGGGTTAAGGTGAGGATAGGGGTTAGGGTTAGGGTAAAGGTAAGTGTTAGGGTTAGGGTTAGGTTTAGGGTTAAGGTTAGGGTTAGGGTTAGGGTTAGGGTTAGGGTTAGTATTAGGGTTAAGGTTAGGGTAAGGGTAAGGGTTATGTTTAGGGTTAGGTTTAGGTTTAGGGAAAGGATAAGGGTTAGGATTAGGGTGAGGGTTATGGTTAGTTTTAGGGTTAGGGTTAGGGTAAGGGTAAGTGTAAGGTTTAGGGTTAAGGTTAGGTTAGGGGTAAGGTTAAGGTTAGGGTTAGGTTTAGGGTTAGGGTTAGGGTAAGGGTAAAGGTTAAGGTTCGGGTTAGGTTTAGGGTTAGGAAAAGGGTAAAGGTTAGGGTTAGGTTTAGGGTTATATTTTGGGTTAGGTTTAGGGTTAGGGTTAGGGTAAGTGTTAGGGGTAGGGGTAGGGTTAGGATTTGGTTAAGGTTAGGGTTAGGGTTAGCTTAATGGTAAGGTTTAGGGTTAGGGTTTGGGTTAGCAATAGGGTAAGGGTAAGGGTAAGGATAAGGGTTAGGGTTAGATTTAGCGTTATGGTTAGGGTTAGGGTAAGGGTAAGTGTTAGGTTTAGGTTTAGGGTTAGGGTAAGGATAAGGTTTAGAATTAAGGTTATGGTTAGGGTTAGGGTTAGGGTTAAGGTTAGGGTTAGGGTAAGGGTAAGGGTTAGGGTTAGGGTTAGGGTTAGAGTTAGGGTTAGGTTTCGGGTTAGGGTTACGTTTGGGGTTGGGTTAAAGTTAGGGTTAGGGTTAGAGTAAGGGTAAGGATTAGGGTTAGGGTTAGGGTTAGGGTAAGGGTTAGGGTTAGGGGTTATGTTAAGGGTTTTATTTAGTGTTCGGGTTAGGGTTAGGATTAGGATAAGGGTTAAAGTTAGGGTAAGGGTAAGTGTTAGGGTTAGAGTTAGGATTAGGGTTAGTGTAAGGGTTAGGGTTAGTGTTAGGGTTAGGTTTGGGGTTGGGGTTAAAGTTAGGGTTAGGATTAGGGAAGGGTAAGGGTTAGGGTAAGGGTTAGGGTTAGAGTAAGTGTTAGGGTTAGGGTTAGGGTTAGGGTAGGGGAAGAAGAAGGGTTAGGGTTAGGGTTAGAGTTAGGCTTAGTGTTAGGGTAAGGATAAGGGTTAGGGTTAGGGATAGAGTTAGGGTAAGGGTTAGGGTTAGGGTTAGTGTTAGGTTTAGGGTTGGCGTTACGGTTAGGGTTAGGATTAGGTTAAGGGTAAGGTTTAGGCTTAGGGTTAGGGTAAGTGTTAAGGATAGGGTTAGGGTTACAGTAAGGGTAAGGGTTAGGGTTAGGGTTAGGGTTAGGTGTTTGGGTTAGGGTTAGGGTTAGGTTTAGGTTTAGGGTTAGGGTTAGGGTAAGGGTAAAGTTTAGGGTTAGGGTTAGGGTTAGTTTTAGGGTTAGGTTTAGGGTAAGGTAAGGCTAAGGGTTAGGGTTAGATTTAGGGTTAGGGTTAGGGTTCCGGTTAAGGTTAGGGTTAGGGTTAGGGTTAGTTTTAGGGTTAGGGTTAGGGTAAGGCTAAGGGTTAGGGTTAGGGTTAGGGAAAGAGTAAGTGTTAGGGTTAGGTTTAGGGTTAGTGTAAGGATTAGGGTTAGGTTTATGGTTAGGGTAAGGTTTAGGGTTAGGGTTAGTGTTAGGATTAAGGTTAGGGTTATGGTAACTGTTAGGTTTAGGGGTAGGGTTAGGGTTAGGGTTAGGGTCAAGTTTAGTTGATAGGGTTAGGGTTAGGGTTAGGTTTAGGTTTTGGGTTAGGGTTAGGTTGAGGGTAAGTTTAAGGTTTAGGATTAGGGTTAGGGTTAGGGGTAAAGTTAGGGTTAGGGTTAGGGTAAGGTTTAAGTTTAGGGTTATGGTAATGTTAAGGGTTAGTGTTAGGGGTAGGGTAGGGAAAGGATAAGGGTTAGGGTTAGGTTTAGGTTTAGGGTTCGGGTTAGGTTTAGGGTTAGTGTTAGAGTAAGGGTTAGGGTTAGGGTTAGGGTTAGGGTTAGGGTTATGGTTGAGGTTAGGGTTATGGTTAGAGGAACGGTTAGGGTTAGGGTTAGGTTAAGGGTTAGGGTTAGGTGTAGGATTAGGATTAGAGTTAGGGTTAGGGTTAGAGCAAGGGTAAGGGTTAGGGTTAGGGTTGGAGTTAGGGTTAGGGTAAGGGTTAGGGTTAGGGGTTATGGTTAGTGTTAGGGTTAGGTTAAAGTTTAGGTTTAAGGTTAGGGTTAAGGTGAGGATAAGGGTTAGGGTTAGGGTAAAGGTAAGTGTTAGGGTTAGGGTTAGGATTATGTTTAGGGTGAGGGTTAGGGTTAGGGTAGGTTTAGGGTTGGGGTTAAGGTTAGGGTTAGGGTTAGGGTTAGGGTAAGGTTAAGGTTTAGGATTAGGGTTAGGGTTAAGGTTGAGTTTAGGGTTAGGTTTAGGGTTAGGGTTAGGGTTAAGGTTGAGGTTAGGGTTAGGTTTAGGTTTAGGGTTAGGGTTAGGGTTAGGTAAGGGTAAGGGTAAGGGTTACTGTTAGGGTTAGGGTTAGGGTAAGGTTGAGGTTTAGGTTAGGGTTAGGGTTAGAGTAAGGGTTAGAGTTAGGGTTAGGGTTAGGGTTAGGGTTAGGGTTAAGGTTGAGGTTAGGGTTAGGTTTAGGGTTAGGTTTAGGGTTAAGTTTGAGGTTAGGGTTAGGGTTAGGGTTAGGGTTAGGGTAAGGGTAAGGGTTAGGGTTAGGTTTAGGGTTAGGATTAGTGTTAGCATTAAGGTTAGGGTTATGGTAAGTGTTAGGGTTAGGGGTAGAGTTAGGGTAAGGGTAAGGGTTAGGGTTAGGGTTAGGTTTAGGGTAAGTGTTAGGGTTAGGGTTAGGTTTAGGGCAAGGTAAGGGTTAGAGTTAAGTTTAGGGTTAGGGTTAGGGTTAGGGTTGGGGTTATGGTAAGGGTAAGGGTTAGGATTAGGTTTAGGGTTATGGTAAGGGTAAAGGTTAGGTTTAGGGTTAGGGTTAGGGTAAGGATAAGGTTTAGATTTAAGTTTAGGGTTATGCTTATGGTTAGGGTTAGGGTTAGGGTTAAGGTTAGGGATAGGGTAAGGGTAAGTCTTAGGGTTACTGTTAGGGTTAGGGATAGACTTAGTGTTAGGGTTAGAGTAAGGGTAAGGGTTAGGTTTAGGGTTAGGGTTAGGGAAAGGGTTAGGGTTACAGGTTAGGGTTACTGTTAGGGTTAGGTTAAGGGTTAGGGTTAGGGTTAGTGTTAGGGTTAGGATAAGGGTTAGGGTTAGGATAAGTGTAAGTGTTAGGGCTGGGTTTAGTGTTAGGGTTAGTGTTAGGATAAGGGTTAGGGTTAGGGTTAGGATTAGCTTTAGGTTTTGGGTTAAGGTTAGGATTAAGGTTAGGGTTATTGCTACGGTTAGGGGTAGGGTAAGGGTTAGGGTTAGGTTTAGGGTTAAGATTGAGGTTAGGGTTAGGGTTAGAGTAAGGGTTAGGTTTAGGGTTAGGGTAAGGGTTAGGGTTAGGGTTAGGGTTAGGGTTAGGGGTTAGGGTTAGTGTTAGGGTAAGGTTAAGGGTTAGGTTTAGGGTTAGGATTAGGGTTAGGGTTAGGTTAAGGGTTAGGGTTAGGGTTAGGGTTAGGGTAAGGGTAGGTGATAGGGTTAGGTTTAGGGTTAGGGTTATGGTAAGGGTTAGGGTTAGAGTTAGGATTAGGTATAGGGTTGGGGTCAAGGTTATGGTTAGGATTAGGTTAAGGGTAAGGTTTAGGGTTAGGGTTAGGGTAAGTGTTAGGGTTAGGGTTAGGGTTACGGTAAGGGTAAGGGTAAGGGTTAGGGTTAGGGTTAGGTTTAGGTGTTAGGGTTAGGGTTAGGGTTAGGTTTAGGTTTAGGGTTGGGGTTAGAGTAAGGGTAAAGGTTAGGATTAGGGTAGGGTTAGGGTTAGTTTTAGGGTTAGGTTTAGGGTAAGGGTAAGGGTAAGGGGTAGGGTTAGGGTTAGGTTTAGGGTTAAGGTTAGGGTTAGGGTTACGGTTAGGGTTAGGATTAGGGTTAAGGTTAGGGTAAGGGTAAGGGTTATTGTTAGGGTTAGGTTTAGGTTTAGGGAAAGGAGAAGGGTTAGGATTAGGGTGAGGGTTATGGTTAGTTTTAGGGTTAGGGTTAGGGTAAGGGTAAGTGTAAGGGTTAGGGTTAAGGTTAGTTTAGGGGTAAGGTTAGGGTTAGGGTTAGTTTTAGGGTTAGGGTTAGGGTAAGGGTAAAGTTTAAGGTTCGGGTAAGGTTTAGGGTTAGGAAAAGGGTAAGGGTTAGGTTTAGGTTTAGGGTTATATTTTGGGTTAGGTTTAGGGTTAGAGTTGGGGTAAGGGTTAGGGTTAGGGGTAGGGTTAGGATTTGGTTAAGGTTAGGGTTAGGGTTAGCTTAATGGTAAGGTTTAGGGTTAGGGTTAGGGTTAGGGATAGGATAAGTGTTAGGGTTAGGGTTAGGGTTAGTGTTAGGGTAAGGGTAAAGGTTAGGGTTAAGGTTAGTGTTAGGGTAGTGTTAGGGTTAGGGTTAGAGTGAGGGTAAAGTTTAGGGTTAGGTTTAGGGTTAGGATTAGGTTTAAGGTTAAGGTTAGGTTGAGTGTAAGGGTAAGGGTTAGGTTTATGTTTAGGGTTAGATTAGGTTAAGGGTAAGTGTTAGGGTTAGGGTTATGTTTAGGTTTAGGTTTAGGGTTAGGGTTAGGGTTAGGGTAAGTGTAAGGGTTAGTGTTAAGGTTAGGGTTAGGTTTAGGTTTCGGGTTAGGGTTAGGGTTAGGGTTAGGTTTAGGTTTAGGAGTAGGGTTAGGGTTAGGGTTAGGGTAAAGGTTTGGGTTAGGGTTAGGGTTCGGGTTAGGTTTAGGGTTAGGGATAGGGTAAGGGTAAGTGTTAGGGTTAGGGTTAGGGTTAGGTTTAGTGTTGGGGTTAATGTTAGGGTTAGGGTAAGTTTTAGGTTTAGGGTTAGGGTTAGGTTTATTGTTAGGTTTAGGGTTACGGTTAGGGTTAGGGTTATGTTTAGGGTAAGGGTTAGGGTTAGGGTTAGGGTTAGCAATAGGGTAAGGGTAAGGGTAAGGGTAAGGGTTTTGGTTAGGTTTAGTGTTACGGTAAGGGTAAGGGTTAGGGTTAGGGTTAGGGTTAGGTAAGGGTTAGGGTTAGGGTTAGGGTAAGGGTTAGGTTTAGGTTTAGGGTTAGCAATATGGTAAGGGTAAGGGTAAGGGTAACGGTTAGGTTTAGGTTTACTGTTAAGGTAAGGGTAAGGGTTAGGGTTAGGGTTAGGTAAGGGTTAGGGTTAGGGTTAGGGTTAGGGTAAGGGTTAGGGTTAGGGTAAGTGTTAGGGTTAGGGATAGGGTTTGTGTTTGGATAGGGTTAGGGTAGGGTTAGGGTTAGGGTTAGGGTTAGGGTTAGGGTTCGGTTTAGGGTTGGGGTTAAAGTTAGGGTTAGGGATAGGGTAAGGGTTAGGGTTAGGTTTAGCGTTAGGGTAAGGGTAAGGGTTACGGTTAAGGTTAAGGTTAGGTTTAGGGTTAGGGTTAGGGTAAAGGTAAGGGTAAGGGTTAGGGTTATGGTTAGGGTTAGGGTTAGGGTTACGGATAGGGGTAGGGTTAGGGGTTAGGGTTAGTGTTAGGTTTAGGTTTAGGATTAGGGTAAGGATAAGATTTAGGGTTGTGGATAGGGTTACATTTCGGGTTAGGTTTAGGGATTGGTTAGTTTAAGGGTTTTCGTTAGGGTTATGGTTATGGTTAAGGTTAGGCTTAGGGTTAAGGTTAGGTTTATGGTTAGGGTAAGTGTTAGGGTTAGGGTTAGGGTTAGGGTAAGTGTAAGCGTTAGGGTTAGTGTTAGGGTTAGGTTTATGGTAAGGGTAAGTGTTAGGTTTAGATTTACCGTTAGGGAAAGTGTAAGGGTTAGTTTTAGGGTTAGGGTTAGGTTTAGGTTTAGGGTTAGGGTAAGCATAAGGTTTAGAATTAAGGTTAGGGTTAGGGTTAGGGTTAGGGTTAAGGTTAGGGTTAGGGTAAGGGTAAGGATTAGGGTAAGGGTTAGGGTTAGAGTTAGGGTTAGGGTTCGGGTTAGGGTTAGGTTTGGGGTTGGGGTTAAAGTTAGGGTTAGGGTTAGAGTAAGAGTAAGGATTAGGGTTAGTGTTAGGGTTAGGGTAAGGGTTAGGGTTAGGGGTTAAGTTAAGGGTTAGGGTTAGGGTTAGGGTTAGGGTTAGGATAAGGGTTAAAGTTAGGGTAAGGGTATGTGTTATGGTTAGAGTTAGAATTAGGGTTAGTGTAAGGGTTAGGGTTAGTGTTAGGGTAAGGTTTGGGGTTGGTGTTAAAGTTAGGGTTAGGATTAGGGAAGAGTAAGGGTTAGGGTTAGGGTTAGGTTTAGGTTTAGGGTTGGGGTTAGAGTAAGGGTAAAGGTTAGGATTAGGGTAGGGTTAGGGTTAGTTTTAGGGTTAGGCTTAGGGTAAGGGTAAGGGTAAGGGTTAGGGTTAGGGTTAGGTTTAGGGTTAAGGTTAGGGTTAGGGTTAGGGTTAGGATTAGGGTTAAGGTTAGGGTAAGGGTAACGGTTATTGTTAGCCTTTGGTTTAGGTTTAGGGAAAGGATAAGGGTTAGGATTACGGTGAGGGTTATGGTTAGTTTTAGGGTTAGGGTTAGGGTAAGGGTAAGTGTAAGGGTTAGGGTTAAGGTTAGGTTAGGGGTAAGGTTAGGGTTAGGGTTAGGTTTAGGGTTAGGGTTAGGGTAAGGGTAAAGGTTAAGGTTCGGGTTAGGTTTAGGGTTAGGAAAAGGGTACGGGTTAGGGTTAGGTTTAGGGTTATGTTTTGGGTTAGGTTTAGGGTTGGGGTTAGGGTAAGGGTTAGGGTTAGGGGTAGGGTTAGAATTTGGTTAAGGTTAGGGTTAGGGTTAGCTTAATGGTAAGGTTTAGCGTTAGGGTTAGGGTTAGGGATAGGATAAGTGTTAGGGTTAGGGTTAGGGTTAGTGTTAGGGTAAGGGTAAAGGTTAGGGTTAAGGTTAGGGTTAGGGTAGTGTTAGGGTTAGGGTTAGAGTGAGGGTAAAGTTTAGGGTTAGGTTTAGGGCTAGGATTAGGTTTAAGGTTAAGGTTAGGGTGAGTGTAAGGGTAAGGGTTAGGTTTATGTTTAGGGTTAGATTAGGTTAAGGTTAAGTGTTAGGGTTAGGGTTATGTTTAGGTTTAGGCTTAGGGTTAGGGTTAGGGTTAGGGTAAGGGTAAGGGTAAGGGTCAGTGTTAAGGTTAGGGTTAGGTTTAGGTTTAGGGTTAGGGTTAGGGTTAGGGTTAGGGTAAGGTTTAGGTTAGGTTTAGGATTAGGGTTAGGGTTAGGGTAAAGGTTTGGGTTAGGGTTAGGGTTCGGGTTAGGTTTAGGGTTAGGGTTAGGGTTAGGGTTAGGGGTTTGTGTTAGTGTTAGGGTAAGGTTAAGGGTTAGGTTTAGGGTTAGGATTACGGTTAGGGTTAGGTTAAGGGTTAGGGTTAGGGTAAGGCTTAAGGTTAGAGTTACGATTAGGTATAGGGTTGGGGTCAAGGTTAGGGTTAGGATTAGGTTAAGGGTAAGGGTTAGGGTTAGGGTTAGGGTAAGTGTTAGGGTTAGGGTTAGGGTTACGGTAAGGGTAAGGGTAACTGTTAGGGTTAGGGTTAGGTTTAGGTGTTAGGGTTAGGGTTAGGGTTAGGTTTAGGTTTAGGGTTGGGGTTAGAGTAAGGGTAAAGGTTAGGATTAGGGTAGGGTTAGGGTTAGTTTTAGGGTTAGGCTTAGGGTAAGGGTAAGGGTAAGGGGTAGGGTTAGGGTTAGGTTTAGGGTTAAGGTTAGGGTTAGGGTTAGGGTTAGGGTTAGGGTTAGGATTAGGGTTAAGGTTAGGGTAAGGGTAAGGGTTATGTTTAGGGTTAGGTTTAGCTTTAGGGAAAGGATAAGGGTTAGGATTAGGGTGAGGGTTATGGTTAGTTTTAGGGTTAGGGTTAGGGTAAGGGTAAGTGTAAGGTTTAGGGTTAAGGTTAGGTTAGGGGTAAGGTTAAGGTTAGGGTTAGGTTTAGGGTTAGGGTTAGGGTAAGGGTAAAGGTTAAGGTTCGGGTTAGGTTTAGGGTTAGGAAAAGGGTAAGGGTTAGGGTTAGGTTTAGGGTTATGTTTTGGGTTAGGTTTAGGGTTAGGGTTGGGGTAAGGGTAAGGGTTAGGGGTAGGGTTAGGATTTGGTTAAGGTTAGGGGTAGGGTTAGCTTAATGGTAAGGTTTAGGGTTAGGGTTAGGTTTAGGGATAGGATAAGTGTTAGGGTTAGGGTTAGGGTTAGGGTTAGGGTTAGGGTAAGGGTAAAGGTTAGGGTTAAGGTTAGTTTTAGGGTAGTGTTAGGGTTAGGGTTAGAGTGAGAGAAAAGTTTAGGGTTAGGTTTAGGGTTAGGATTAGGTTTAAGGTTAAGGTTAGGGTGAATGTAAGGGTAAGGGTTAGGTTTATGTTTAGGGTTAGATTAGGTTAAGATTAAGTGTTAGGGTTAGGGTTATGTTTAGGTTTAGGTTTAGGGTTAGGGTAAGGATAAGGGTTAGGGTTAGGGTTAGGGTTAGGGTAAGGGTAAGGGTTAGTGTTAAGGTTAGGGTTAGGTTTAGGTTTAGGGTTAGGGTTAGGGTTAGGGTAAGGTTTAGGTTTAGGTTTAGGATTAGGGTTAGGGTTAGGGTAAAGGTTTGGGTTAGGGTTAGGGTTCGGGTTAGGTTCAGGGTTAGGGATAGGGTAAGGGTAAGTGTTAGGGTTAGTGTTAGGGTTAGGTTTAGTGTTGGGGTTAATGTTAGGGTTAGGGTAAGTTTTAGGGTTAGGGTTAGGGTTAGGTTTATTGTTGGGTTTACGGTTACGGTTAGGGTTAGGGTTATGGTTAGGGTAAGGGTTAGGTTTAGGGTTAGGGTTAGCAAAGGTAAGGGTAAGGGTAAGGGTAAGGGTAAGGGTTAGGGTTAGGTTTAGTGTTACGGTAAGGGTAAGGGTTAGGGTTAGGGTTAGGGTTAGGTAATGGTTAGGGTTAGGGTTAGGGTAAGGGTTAGGTTTAGGGTTAGGGTTAGCAATAGGGTAAGGGTAAGGGTAAGGGTAAAGGTTAGGTTTAGGTTTACTGTTAAGGTAAGGGTAAGGGTTAGGGTTAGGGTTAGGTAAGGGTTAGGGTTAGGGTTAGGGTTAGGGCAAGGGTTAGGATTAGGGTTAAGGTAAGTGTTAGGGTTAGGGATAGGGTTTGGGTTTGGATAGGGTTAGGGTAGGGTTAGGGTTAAAGATAGGTTAAGGGTAAGTTTTAGGGTAGGGTTAGGGTTAGGGTTAGAGTAAGAGTTAGGGTTAGGGTTAGGGTTAGGGTTCGGTTTAGGGTTGGGGTTAAGGTTAGGGTTAGGGATAGGGTACGGGTTAGGGTTAGGTTTAGCGTTAGGGTAAGGGTAAGGGTTAGGGTTAAGGTTAAGGTTAGGTTTAGGGTTAGGGTTAGGGTAAAGGTAAGAGTAAGGGTTAGGGTTATGGTTAGGTTTAGGTTTAGTGTTGAGGTTAAGGTTAGGGTTAGGGTAAGGGTTAGGGTTAGGGTTAGGTTTAGTGTTGGGTTTAGGGTTAGGGTAAGGGTTATGGTTAGGGTTAGGGTTAGGGTAAGGGTAACGGTTAGGGTTAGGGTTAGGGTTACGGTTAGGGGTAGGGTTAGGGGTTAGGGTTAGTGTTAGGTTTAGGTTTAGGTTAGGGTAAGGATAAGATTTAGGGTTGTGGATAGGGTTACAGTTCGGGTTAGGTTTAGGGATTGGGATAGTGTAAGGGTTTTCGTTAGGGTTATGGTTATGGTTAAGGTTAGGCTTATGGTTAAGGTTAGGGTTATGGTTAGGGTAAGTGTTAGGGTTAGGGTTAGGGTTAGGGTAAGTGTAAGCGTTAGGGTTAGTGTTAGGATTAGGTTTATGGTAAGGTAAGTGTTAGGTTTAGATTTACCATTAGGGTAAGTGTAAGGGTTAGTTTTAGGGTTAGGGTTAGGTTTAGATTTAGGGTTAAGGTAAGGATAAGGTTTACAATTAAGGTTAGGGTTAGGGTTAGGGTTAGGGTTAAGGTTATGGTTTGGGTAAGGGTAAGGGTAAGGATTAGGGTTAGGGTTAGGGTTAGAGTTAGGGTTAGGGTTTGGGTTAGGGTTAGGTTTGGGGTTGGGGTTAAAGTTAGGGTTAGGGTTAGAGTAAGGGTAAGGATTAGGTTTAGGGTTAGGGTTAGGGTAAGGGTTAGGGTTAGGGGTTAGGTTAAGGGTTAGAGTTAGTGTTCGGGTTAGGGTTAGGGTTAGGATAAGGGTTAAAGTTAGGGTAAGGGTAAGTGTTATGGTTAGAGTTAGGATTAGGGTTAGTGTAAGGGTTAGGGTTAGTGTTAGGGTTAGGTTTGGGGTTGGGGTTAAAGTTAGGGTTAGGATTAGGGAAGGGTAAGGGTTAGGGTTAGGGTTAGGTTTAGGTTTAGGGTTGGGGTTAGAGTAAGGGTAAAGGTTAGGATTAGGGTAGGGTTAGGATTAGTTTTATGGTTAGGCTTAGGGTAAGGGTAAGGGTAAGGGTTAGGGTTAGGGTTAGGTTTAGGGTTAAGGTTAGGGTTAGGGTTAGGGTTAGGGTTAGGATTAGGGTTAAGGTTAGGGTAAGGGTAAGGGTTATGTTTAGGGTTAGGTTTAGGTTTAGGGAAAGGATAAGGGTTAGGATTACGGTGAGGGTTATGGTTAGTTTTAGGGTTAGGGTTAGGGTAAGGGTAAGTGTAAGGGTTAGGGTTAAGGTTAGGTTAGGGGTAAGGTTATGGTTAGGGGTAGGTTTAGGGTTAGGGTTAGGGTAAGGGTAAAGTTTAACCTTCGGGTTAGGTTTAGGGTTAGGAAAAGGGTAAGGGTTAGGGTTAGGTTTAGGGTTATGTTTTGGGTTAGGTTTAGGGTTAGGGTTAGGGTAAGGGCTAGGGTTAGGGGTAGGGTTAGGATTTGGTTAAGGTTAGGGTTAGGGTTAGCTTAATGGTAAGGTTTAGGGTTAGGGTTAGAGTTAGGGATAGGATAAGTGTTAGGGTTAGGGTTAGGGTTAGTGTTAGGGTAAGGGTAAAGGTTAGGGTTAAGTTTAGGGTTAGGGTAGTGTTAGGGTTAGGGTTAGAGTGAGGGTAAAGTTTAGGGTTAGGTTTAGGGTTAGGATTAGGATTAAGGTTAAGGTTAGGGTGAGTGTAAGGGTAAGGGTTAGGTTTATGTTTAGGGTTAGATTAAGTTAAGGTTAAGTGTTAGGGTTAGGGTTAGGTTTAGGTTTAGGTTTAGGGTTAGGGTTAGGGTTAGGGTAAGGTTTAGGTTAGGTTTAGGATTAGGGTTAGGGTTAGGGTAAAGGTTTGTGTTAGAGTTAGGGTTCGGGTTAGGTTTAGGGTTAGGGATAGGGTAAGGGTAAGTGTTAGGGTTAGGGTTAGGGTTAGGTTTAGTGTTGGGGTTAATGTTAGGGTTAGGGTAAGTTTTAGGGTTAGGGTTAGGTTTAGGTTTATTGTTAGGTTTAGGGTTACGGTTAGGGTTAGGGTTATGGTTAGGGTAAGGGTTAGGGTTAGGGTTAGGGTTAGCAATAGGGTAAGGGTAAGGGTAAGGGTAAGGGTTAGGGTTAGGTTTAGTGTTACGGTAAGGGTAATGGTTAGGGTTAGGTAAGGGTTAGGGTTAGGGTTAGGGTAAGGGTTAGGGTTAGGGTTAGGGTTAGCAATAGGGTAAGGGTAAGGGTAAGGGTAAGGGTTAGGGTTAGGTTTAGTGTTAAGGTAAGGGTAAGGGTTAGGTTTAGGGTTAGGTAAGGGTTAGGGTTAGGGTTAGGGTTTGGGTTTGGATAGGGTTAGGGAAGGGTTAGGGTTAAAGATAGGTTAAGGGTAAGTTTTAGTGTAGGGTTAGGGTTAGTGTTAGAGTAAGAGTTAGGGTTAGGGTTAGGGTTAGGGTTCGGTTTAGGGTTGGGGTTAAGTTTAGGGTTAGAGATAAGGTAAGGGTTAGGGTTAGGTTTAGCGTTAGGGTAAGGGTATGGGTTAGGGTTAAGGTTAAGGTTAGGTTTAGGGTTAGGGTTAGGGTAAAGGTAAGGGTAAGGTTTAGGTTTATGGTTCCTTTAGGTTTAGTGTTGAGGTTAAGGTGAGGGTTAGGGTAAGGGTTAGGGTTAGGGTTAGGTTTAGTGTTGGGGTTAGGGTTAGGGTAAGGGTTACGGTTAGGGTTAGGGTTAGGTAAGGGTAACGGTTAGGGTTAGGGTTAGGGTTACGGTAAGGGGTAGGGTTAGAAGTTAGGGTTAGTGTTAGGTTTAGGTTAGGGTTAGGGTAAGGGTAAGGGTTAGGGTTAGGGTTAGAGTTAGAGTTAGGTTAGGGTTCGGGTTAGGGTTAGGTTTGGGGTTGGGGTTAAAGTTAGGGTTAGCGTTAGAGTAAGGGTAAGGATTAGGGTTAGGGTTAGGGTTAGGGTAAGGGTTAGGGTTAGGGGTTAGGTTAAGGGTTAGAGTTAGTGTTCGGGTTAGGGTTAGGGTTAGGATAAGGGTTAAAGTTAGAGTAAGGGTAAGTGTTAGGGTTAGAGTTAGGATTAGGGTTAGTGTAAGGGTTAGGGTTAGTGTTAGGGTTAGGTTTGGGGTTGGGGTTAAAGTTAGGGTTAGGATTAGGGAAGGGTAAGGGTTAGGGGTAGGGTTAGAGTAAGTGTTAGGGTTAGGGTTAGGGTTAGCGTATGGGAAGGGGAAGGGTTAGGGTTAGGGTTAGGGTAAGGGTTAGGGTTAGGGATAGAGTTAGGGTAAGTGTTAGGGTTAGGGTTAGTGTTAGGTTTAGGGTTGGGGTTAAGGTTAGGGTTAGGATTAGGTTAAGGGTAAGGGTTAGGCTTAGGGTTAGGGTAAGTGTTAGGGATAGCGTTAGGGTTACGGTAAGGGTAAGGGTTAGGGTTAGGGTTAGGGTTAGGTGTTTGGGTTAGGGTTAGGGTTAGATTTAGGGTTAGGGTTAGGGTTAGGGTAAGGGTCAAGGTTAGGGTTAGGGTTAGTTTTAGGGTTAGGTTTAGGGTAAGGTAAGGCTAAGGGTTAGGGTTAGAGTTAGGGTTAGGGTTAGGGTTAGGGTTAAGGTTAGGGTTAGGGTTAGGTTTAGGGTTAGGGTAAGGATTAGGGTTAGGTTTAGGGTTAGGGTAAGGTTTAGGGTTAGGTTAGTGTTAGCATTAAGGTTAGGGTTATGGTAAGTGTTAGGGTTAGGGGTAGGGTTAGGGTAAGGGTAAGGGTTAGGGTTAGGGTTAGGGTTATTTGTTAGGGTTAGGGTTAGGGTTAGGTTTAGGTTGTGGGTTAGGGTTAGGGTGAGGGTAAGTTTAAGGTTTAGTATTAGAGTTAGGGTTAGGGGTAAAGTTAGGGTTAGGATTAGGGTAAGGTTTAAGGTTAGGGTTAGTGTAAAGGTAAGGATTAGGGTTAGGGGTAGGTTAGGGAAAGGATAAGGGTTAGGGTTAGGTTTAGGTTTAGGGTTCGGGTTAGGTTTAGGGTTAGTGTTAGGGTAAGGGTTAGGGTTAGGGTTAGGGTTAGGGTTATGGTTGAGGTTAGGGTTATGGTTAGAGGAAGGGTTAGGGTTAGGGTTAGGTTAAGGGTTAGGGTTAGGTGTAGGATTAGGATGAGAGTTAGGGTTAGAGTTAGAGTAAGGGTAAGGGTTAGGGTTAGGGTTGGAGTTAGGGTTAGGGTAAGGGTTAGGGTTAGGGTTAGGGTTAAGGTTAGGATAAGGGTTAGGGTTAGGGTAAAGGTAAGTGTTAGGGTTAGGGTTGGGATTAAGGTTAGGGTAAGGGTTAGGGTTAGGGTAGGTTTAGGGTTGGGGTTAAGGTTAGGGTTAGCGTTAGGGTAAGGTTAAGGTTTAGGATTAGGGTTAGGGTTAAGGTTGAGTTTAGGGTTAGGATTAGGGTTAGGGTTAGGGTTAAGGTTGAGGTTAGGGTTAGGTTTAGGTTTAGGGTTAGGGTTAGGTAAGGGTAAGGGTAAGGGTTACTGTTAGGGTTAGGGTTAGGGTAAGGTTGAGGTTAGGGTTAGGGTTAGGGTTAGAGTAAGGGTTAGAGTTAGGGTTAGGGTTAGGGTTAGGGTTAGGGTTAAGGTTGAGGTTAGGGTTAGGGTTAGGGTTAGGGTTAGGGTAAGGGTAAGGGTTAGGTTTAGATTTAGGGTTAGGGTTAGTGTTAGCATTAAGTTTAGGGTTATGGTAAGTGTTAGGGTTAGGGGTAGCGTTAGGGTAAGGGTAAGGCTTAGGGTTAGGGTTAGTGTTAGGGTAAGTGTTAGGGTTAGGGTTAGGTTTAGGGCAAGGTAAGGGTTAGGGTTAAGTATAGGGTTAGGGTTAGGGTTAGGGTTGGGGTTATGGTAAGGGTAAAGGTTAGGATTAGGTTTAGGGTTATGGTAAGGGTAAAGTTTAGGTTTAGGGTTAGGGTTAGGGTAAGGATAAGGTTTAGATTTAAGGTTAGGGTTAGGCTTAGGGTTAGAGTTAGGGTTAGATTTAAGGTTAGGGTTAGGGTAAGGGTAAGGCTTAGGGCTAATGTTAGGGTTAGGGATAGACTTAGTGTTAGGGTTAGAGTAAGGGTAAGGATTAGGGTTAAGGTTAGGGTTAGGGAAAGGGTTAGGGTTACTGGTTAGGGTTAGTGTTAGGGTTAGGTTAAGGGTTAGGGTTAGGGTTAGTGTTAGGGTTAGTATAAGGGTTAGGGTTAGGGTAAGTGTAACTGTTAGGGTTAGGGTTAGGGTTAGGGTTAGTGTTAGGGTAAGGGTTAGGGTTAGGGTTAGGATTAGGTTTAGGCTTGGGGTTAAGGTTAGGATTAAGGTTAGGGTTAGTGTTAGGGTTAGGGGAAGGGTAAGGGTAAGGGTTAGGTTTAGGGTTAGGGTAAGGGTTAGGGTTAGGGTTAGGGTTAGGGTAAGGGTTAGGGTAGGGGTTAGGGTTAGTGTTAGGGTAAGGTTAAGGGTTAGGGTTAGGGTTAGGGTTAGGGTTAGGTTTAGGTTTAGGGTTAGGGTTAGGGTAAGGGCAACGGTTAGTGTTAGGGTTGGGGTTAAGGTTAGGGTTAGGTTTAGGGTTAGGGTTAGGGTTAAGGTTAGGGTAAGTGTAAGGATTAGGGTGAGGGTTAGATTTAGGGTTGGGGTTAAGGTTAGGGTTAGGGTAGTGTTAGGGTTAGGGTTAGATTAAGGGTAAGGGTTAGGGTTAGGTTTAGGGTTAGGATTAGGTTTAGGGTTAAGGTTAGGGTGAGTGTAAGGGTAAGGGTTAGGTTTATGTTTAGGGTTAGATTAGGTTAAGGGTAAATGTTAGGGTTAGGGTTATGTTTAGGTTTAGGTGTAGGGTTAGGGTTAGGGTTAGGGTTAGGGTAAGGTTAAGGGTTAGTGTAAAGGTTAGGGTTAGGTTTAGGTTTAGGGTTAGGGTTAGGGTTAGGGTAAGGTTTAGGTTTAGGTTTAGGATTAGGGTTAGGTTTAGGGTAAAGGTTTGGGTTAGGGTTAGGGTTCGGGTTAGGTTTAGGGTTAGGGATAGGGTAAGGGTAAGGGTTAGGGTTACGGTTAGGGTTACGTTTAGGGTTGGGGTTAAGGTTAGGTTTAGGGTTAGTGTAAGGGTAAGGGTTAGGGTTAGGTTTAGGGTAAGGTTTAGGGTTAGGGTTAAGGTTAGGGTTAGGTTTAGGTTTACCGTTAGGGTTAGGGTTTGGGTTAGGGTAAGGGTATGTGTTAGGGTTAGGGTGAATGTTAGGTTTAGGGGTAGGGTAAGTGTTAGGGTTACGGTTAGCGTTAGTGTTAGGGTAAGTGTTAGGGTTAGGGTTAAGGTTAGGGTTAGGGTTAGGGTTAGGGTTAACGTTAGGGTAAGGGTAAGGGTTAGGGTTAGGTTTAGGGTTAGGGTAAGAGTAAGGGTTAGGTTTAGGGTTAGGGTTAGGTTTAGTGTTATGGTTAGGGTAAGGGTTAGGGCTAGTGTTAGGGTTAGAGTAATGTTTAGGGTTAGGGTTAGGGTTAGGTTTATTGTTATTGTTAGGGTTACCGGTAGGGTTAGGGTAAGGGTATGTGTTAGGTTTCGGGTTAGGGTTAGGGTTAGGGTAAGTGTTAGGGTTACGGTTACGGTTAGGGTAAGGCTTAGGGTTAGAGTTAAGATTAGGGTTAGGGTTAGTGTTAGGGTTAGGGTTAGGGTAAGGACAAGGTTTATATTTAAGGTTAGGGTTAGGGTTAGGGTTAAGGTTAGGTGAGGCTAAGGGTAAGGGTTAGGGTTAGGATTAGGGGTTGGTTTAGGCTAAGGGTTAGGGTTAGGGTCAGGGTTAGGGTTACGGTAAGGGTTAGGGTTATGGTTAGGGTTAGGTTTATCTTTGGGGTTAAGGTTAGGGTTAGGGTTAGGGTAAGGGTTAGGGTTAGGGTGAGGGTAAGGGTAAGGGTTACGGTTAGGGTTAGGGTTACGGTAAGGGTTAGGGTTATGGTTGAGTTTAGGGTTAGGGTTAGAGGAAGGGTTAGGGTTTGGTTTCTGGTTAGGGTAAGGGTTAGGGTTAGGGTTAGGGTTAGAGTTAGGGTTAGGGTTAGAGAAAGGGTAAGGGCTAGGGTTAGGGTTGGGGTTAGGGTTAGGGTAAGGGTTAGGGTTAGGGTTTAGGGTTATTGTTAGGGTTAGGTTAAGGGTTATGTTTAGGGTTAGGTTTAGGTTTATTATAACTGTTAGGGTTAGGTTAAGTATAAGTGTTAGGTTTAGGATTAGGGTTAGGGTTAGGGTTAGGGTAAGGGTTAGGGTTGGGGCTAATGTTAGGGTTAGGGTTAGGGTAAGGGTCGTGTTAGTGTTAGGGTTAGGGTTAAGATTGAGGTTAGGGTTAGTGTTAGGGTTAAGGTTAGGGTTAAGGTTGAGGTTAGGGTTAGGGTTATGGTTAGGGTTAGGGTTATGGTTGAGGTTAGGGTTAGTGTTAGGGTTAGGGTAAGGGTTAGGGTTAGGGTAAGGTTTAGGGTTAGGGTTAAGGTTAGGGTTATGGTTGAGGTTAGGGTTAGTGTTATGGTTAGGGTAAGGGTTAGGGTTAGGGTTAGGGTAAGGGTAAGGGTAAGGGTTAGAGTTAGGGTTAGGGTTAGGGTTAAGGTTATGGTTGAGGATAGGGTTAGGGTTAGAGGAAGGGTTAGTGTTAGGGTTAGGGTTAGGTTTAGGGTAAGTGTTTGGGTTAGGGTTAGGGTTAGGTTTAGGGTTGGGGTTAAGGTTAGGGTTAGGGTTAGAGTAAGGGTAAGGTATAGAGTTAGGATTATGGTTAGGGAAAATGTAAGGGTAAGGCTTAGGTTTAGGTTTAGGGTAAGGGTTAGGGTTAGGGTGAGGGTTAGGGTTAGGGTTAGGGTAAGGGTAAGGGTTGGGGTTAGGGTTAGGGTTAAGATTGAGGTTAGGATTATGGTTAGAGTAAGGGTTAGGGTTAAGGAAATGGTAAGGATTAGGGTTAGGTTTAGGATTAGGGTAAGGGTAAGGGTTAGGTTTAGGGTTAGTGTTACGGTTAGGGTTAGGGGTTAGGGTTAGTGTTAGGTTTAGGGTTAGGTTTAGGGTAAGGATAAGAGTTGGGGTTAGGGATAGGGTTAGGGTTAGGGTTAGGGTTATGGTTTTGGTTAAGGTTAGGGTTAGGGTAAGGGTAAGGGTTAGGGTTAGGGTTTGTTAGGGTTAGGATAAATGTTAGGGTTAGGGTTAGGATTAGGGTTAGGATTAGGGTTAGGGTAAGGGTAAGGGTTAGGGTTAGGGTTTGTTAGGGTTAGGATAAATGTTAGGGTTAGGGTTAGGATTAGGGTTAGGTTTAGGGTTAGGGTAAGGGTAAGGGTTAGGTTTAGGGTTAGGGTGAGGTTTAGTGTTAGGGTTAGGGTTAGTGTAAGGGTAAGGGATATGGGAAGGGTAAGGGTTAGAGTTAGGGTTAGGCTAAGTGTTAAGGTTCAGGTTAGGGTTAGGGTTAGGGTTAGGATAAGGGTTAGGGTTAGGGTTAGGGTTAGGGTTAGGGGTAAGGTTGAGTTTAGGGTTAGAGTTAGGCTAAGGGTTAGGGTTAGGGTTAGGATAAGGGTTATGGTTATGGTTAGGGTTAGGGTTAGGGGTAAGGTTGAATTTAGGGTTAGGGTTAGGGTAAGGGTTAGGGTTAGGGTAAGGTTTAGGGTTAGGGTTAGGGTAAGGGTAAGGGTTAGGGTTAGGGTTAGAGTTAGGGTTATAGTTGAGGTTAGGTTTAGGGTTAGAGGAAGGGTTAGGGTTAGGGTTAGGGTAAGGGTTCGGTTTAGGATTAGGGTTAGGGTTAGATTTAGGGTTAGGGTTAGGGTTAGGGTTAGTGTAAGTGTTAGGGTTAGGGTAAGGGTTAGGGTTGGGGTTAGGTTTAGGGTAGGGGTTAGGGTAAGGGTAAGTGTTAGGGTTACGGTTAGGAATAGGATAAGGGTAAGGGTTAGGGTTAGGGTTAGGGGTTAGGTTTAGGGTTACGTTTAGGGTTAGGGTTAGGGTGAGGGTTAGGGCTAGGGTTAGGGTTAGTTTTTGTGTTAGGTTTAGGGTTAGGGTTAGTGTAAGGGCAAGTGTTAGGGTTAGGGTTAGGTTTAGGGTTAGGGTAAGGATTAGGGTTAGGTTTAGGGTTATGGTTAGGTTTAGATTTAGCGTCAGGTTAAGCATAAGGTTAGGGTTAGGGTTAGGTTTAGGGTTGGGTTTAGGTTAGGGTTAGGGTTAGGGTAAGGGTTAGGGTTATGGTTAGGGTTAGGGTTAGATTTAGGGTTAGGGTTAGGGTAAGGGCAAGAGTTAGGTTTAGGTTTAGGGTTCGGTTTAGGGTAAGGGTAATGGTTAGGCTTAGGGTTATTGTTAGGGTAAGGGTTAGTTTTAGGGTTAGGGTTAGGGTTAGAGGTAGGGTTAGGTTTAGGGTTAGGATTAGGGTAGGGTTAAGGTTAGGGTTAGGGTTAGTGTTAGGGTTAGGGTAAGGGTAAGGTTTAGGGTTAAAATTAGGGTTAGTGTTAGGGTAAGGGTTAGGGTTAGGGTAAGGGTTAGTTTTAGGGTTAGGGTTAGGGTTAGAGTTAGTGTTAGGGTTAGTGTAAGGGTAGGGGTTAGGCTTAGGGTTAGGGTTAGGATAAGGGTTAGGGTTAGGGGTTAGGGTTATAGTTAGGGTAAGGGTTAGGGTTACTGTTAGTGTTAGGGTTAAGTTTAGAATTACCTTCAGGTTAAGCGTAAGGTTAGGGTTAGCGTTAGGTTTAGGGTTGGGTTTAGGTTAGGGTTAGGGTTAGAGTAAGGGTTAGGGTTATGGTTATGGTTAGGGTTAGGGTTATGATAAGGTATGTGTTAGGGTTAGTGTTAGTGTTAGGGTTAGCGTTAGGGTTAGGGTATGGGTAAGGGTTAGGGTTAGGGTTATGGTTAGGGTAAGGGTTAGGGTTAGGGTTAGGGTTAGGTTTAGGTTTATGTTTGGGTATGGGCAAGGGTTAGGGTTAGGGTTAGGGTTAGTGTTAGGTTTACGGTTAGGGTTAGGGTTAGGTTTAGGGTTAGGGTTAGGGTAAGTGTAAGGGTTAGGGTTAGGGTTAGGGTTAGTTTTAAATTTAGGGTTAGGGTTAGGGTTAGGTTTAGGTTTAGGGTTAGGGTTAGGGTTATGGTAAGGATTATGGCTAGGATTAGGGTAAGGGTTAGGGTTAGGTTTATGGTTAGTTTAAGGGTAAGAGTTAGGGTTAGTGTAGGGTTAGGTTTAGTTTAAGGGCTAGGGTTAGAGTTGGGGTTACAGTAGGGGTTAGAGTAAGGGTAAGTGTTAGGGTTAGGGTTAGAGATAGGATAAGGTTAAGGTTTAGGGTTAGGGTTAGGGTTAGGGGTTAGGTTTAGTGTTAGGGTTAACGGTATGTTTAGGGTTAGGGTTAGGGTAAGGGTAAGGGTTAGGTTTAGGTTTAGGGTTAGTGTTAGTTTCAGGGTTAGGGTTAGGGTAAGGGCAAGGGTTAGGTTTAGGTTTAGGGTTATGTTTAGGGTAAGGGTAATGGTTAGGGTTAGGGTTAGTGTTAGGTTTAGGGTTAGGGTTAGGGTAAGGGCAAGGGTTAGGTTTA
>JANJXV010000038.1:7980000-7992500 GCA_024803745.1 Megascapheus bottae | reverse complement strand
GTAAGGGTAAGGGTTAGGGTTAGGCTTAGTGTTAGGGTAAGGGTTAGTTTTAGGGTTAGGGTTAGGGTTACAGTTAGGTTTAGGGTTAGTGTAATGGTAGAGGTTAGTGTTAGGGTTAGGGTTAGGTTTAGGGTAAGGGTTATGGTTAGGGTTATGGTTATGGTTAGGGTAAGGGTTATTGTTAGAGTTAGGGTTAGGGTTAGGGTAAGGGTTAGGGTTAGGGTTAGGTTTAGGGTAAGGGTTAGGGGTAGGGTTAGAGTTAGTTA
The DNA here is from genome assembly GCA_024803745.1 of Megascapheus bottae. Classification (NCBI taxonomy): domain Eukaryota; kingdom Metazoa; phylum Chordata; class Mammalia; order Rodentia; family Geomyidae; genus Megascapheus; species Megascapheus bottae. Next base: position 7,992,234 of record JANJXV010000038.1, on the reverse strand, counting down.
AAGGGTTAGGGTTAGGGTTAGGGTTAGGGTTAGGTTTAGGGTAAGGGTTAGGGGTAGGGTTAGAGTTAGTTAAAGGGTTAGGGTTAGGGTTAGGGTTAGGGTTAGGTTTAGGGTAACGGTTAGGGGTAGGGTTAGAGTTAGTTAAAGGGTTAGGGTTAGGGTTAGGGTTAGGGTAAGGTCAAGGGTTAGAGTTAGGGTTAGGGTTAGGTTTTAGCGTAATTGTTAGGGTTAGGGTTAGTTTTAGCATTAAGATTAGGGTTAGGGTTATGGTAATGGTAAACGTTAGGTTAGGGTTAGGATTAGGGTTAGGGTAAGGCTTAGGGTTAGGGTTAGTGTTAGGTTTAGGGTTAGGGTTAGGGTTAGAGTTAGGGTAAGAGTAAGGGTAAGGGTTAAGGTTAGGGTTAGGGTTAGGGTTAGGGATAGGGTAAGGGTAAGGGTTAGGTTTAGGTGTAGGGTTAGGGTTAGGGAAAGGATAAGGGTTAGGGTTAAGGTTAGGTTTGGGGTTAGGGTTAGGGTTAGGGTTAGGGTTAGGGTAAGGGCATGGGTTAGGTTTAGGGTTAGGGTTAAGGTTAGGGTTAGTGTTAGGGTTAGGGTTAGGGTTAGGGTAAGGGCAAGGGTTAGGTTTAGGGTTAGGGTTAAGGTTAGGGTTAGGGTTAGGTTTAGGGTAGGGGTTATGGTTAGGGTTAGGTAAGGTTTAGATTTAGGGTTAGGGTTAGGGTATGGGTTATGGTAAGGGTAAGTGTTAGGGTTAGGGTTAGGGATAGGATAAGAGTAAGGGTTAGGGTTAGGGTTAGGTTAGGGCAAGGGTAAGGGTTCGGGTTTGGGTTAGGGTTAGCTAAAGTGTTAGGGTTAGGGTTAGGGTTAGGGTTAGGTTTAGGTTAAGGATTAGGGTTAGGGTTAGAGTTAGGGTTTGGGTTAGGGTTAGGGTTAGGGTAGTTGTTAGGGTAAGGGTAAGTGTTAGGGTTAGGGTTAGGGTTAGGATAAGGTTAAGTGTTAGGGTTAGGGTTAGTGTTAGGTTTAGGGAATAGGGTTAGGGTTAGGGGTTATGGTTAGTGTTAGGGTTAGGGTTAGGGTTAGGGTAAGGGTTAGGGTTAGGTGTTAGGGTTAGTGTTAGGGTTAGCTTAAGGGTTAGGGTTAGGGTTAGAGTTAGGTTAAGGTTTGGGTTAGGGTTAGAGTTAGGGTTAGGGTTAGGTTTAGGGTAAGGGTTATGGTTAAGGTTAGGTTTAGGGTTAGGTTAGGGTAAGGGTAAGTGTTAGGTTTCGGTTTGGGGTTAGGGTTAGGGTAAGGGTAAGGGTTAGGGTTAGGCTTAGTGTTAGGGTAAGGGTTAGTTTTAGGGTTAGGGTTAGGGTTACAGTTAGGTTTAGGGTTAGTATAATGGTAGAGGTTAGTGTTAGGGTTAGGGTTAGGTTTAGGGTAAGGGTTAGGGTTAGGGTTATGTTTATGGTTAGGGTAAGGGTTATTGTTAGAGTTAGGGTTAGGGTTAGGGTAAGGGTTAGGGTTAGGGTTAGGTTTAGGGTAAGGGTTAGGCGTAGGGTTAGAGTTAGTTAAAGGGTTAGGGTTAGGGTTAGGGTTAGGTTTAGGGTAAGGGTTAGGGGTAGGGTTAGAGTTAGTTAAAGGGTTAGGGTTAGGGTTAGGGTTAGGGTAAGGTAAAGGGTTAGAGTTAGGGTTAGGGTTAGGGTTAGGGTTAGGGTTAGGGTAAGGGTTAGGGTTAGGGTTAGGGTTAGGGAAAGGGTAAGGGTTAAGGTTAGGGTTAGGGTAAGGGATAGGGTAAGGATTAGGGTTAGGGTTAGTTTTAGGGTAAGGGTTAGGATTAGGGTTACGTTTAGCATTAAGTTTAGGGTTAGGGTTATGGTAAGGGGAAGGGTAGGTTAGGGTTAGGTTTAGGGTAAGGGTTAGGGTTAGGGTTAGCGTTAGGTTTAGGGTTAGGGTTAGTGTTAGGGTTAGGGTAAAATTAAGGTTTAGGGTTAAGGTTAGGGTTAGGGTTAGGGTTAGGTTTCGGGTAAGGGTAAGAGTTAGGTTTAGGTTTAGGGTTAGGGTTAGGGTAAGGGTAAGAGTTAGGTTTAGGGTTAGGATTAGGTTTAGGGTTAGGGTTAGGGTTAGGGTTAGGGTTAGTGAAAGGATAAGGGTTATGGTTAAGGTTAGGTTTAGGGTTAGGTTTAGGGTCAAGGTTAGGATTAGGGTTAGGGTAAGGGTAAGGTTTAGTGTTAAGGTTAGGGTAGGGTTAGTTTTAGAGTTATGGTTAAGGTTAGTGTAAGGGTAGGGGTTAGGGTTAGGGTTAGGGTTAGGGTTAGGGTTCGGTTTAGGGTTAGTGTTAGGATAAGTGTAATTGTTCAGTTTAGGGTTAGATTTAGGGTTATGGTAAGGGTTTTGTTTAGGGTTAGGGTTAGGGTAAGGGTAAGGGTTAGTTTTAGGGTTAGGGTTAGGGTTAGAGTTCGGGTTAAGGTTAGTGTAAGGGTAGGGGTTAGGGTTAGGGTTAGGGTTAGGGTTAGGGTTAGGGTTAGGGTGAGGATTAGGTTTAGGGGTTATGGTTATGGTTAGGGTAAGGGTTAGGGTTAGTGTTAGGGTAAGGGTTAGAATTAGGGTTAAGGTTAGAGTGAGGGTTAGAGTAAGGGTAAGGGTTAGGGTTAGGGTAAGGGTTAGGGTTAGGTGTTAGGGTTAGTGTTAGAGTTAAGTTTAGGGTTAGGGTTAGGGTAATGGTAAGGGTTAGTGTTAAGGTTAGGGTTAGGGTTAGGGTAAGGGTAAGTGTTAGGGTTAAAATTAGGCTTAGCGTTAGGGTAAGGGTTAGGATTAGGGTTAGGGTTAGGTTTAGGGTTAGGGTAAGGGTAAGGTTTAAGTTGAGGGTTAGGGTTAGGTTTAGCGTAAGGGTAAGGGTTAGGGTTAGGGTTAGGGTTACGTTAAGGTTTAGTTTTAGGGTTAGGGTTAGGGTTACAGTTAGAGTTAGGGTTAGTGTAATGGTAGAGGTTAGTGTTAGGGTTAGCGTTAGGATTAGGGTAAGGGTTAGGGGTACTGTTAGGGTTAGGGTTAGGGTAAGGGTTAGGGTTAGGGTTAGGGTTAGGTAAGGGTTAGAGGTAGGGTTAGAGTTAGGTTAAGGGTTAGGGTTAGGGTTAGGTTTCGGGTTAGGTTTAGGGATAGTGTAAGTGTCCGGGTTATGGTTTGGATTAGGGTTAGGTTTAGGTTTAGGGTTATGGTATGGGTAAGGGTAATATTAGGGTTAGGGTTAGGGTTAGGGTTAAGGTTAGGGTTAGGGATAGTGTTAGGTGTAGGGTAAGGTTTAGGATTAGGGTTAGGGTTAGGGTTAGGGTTAGATTTAGATTTAGGGTTTGGGAAAGGGTAAGGGTTAGGTTTAGGGTTAGGGTTAGGGTTAGGTTAAGGGTAGGGTTAGGGGTTAGGTTTAGGGTTAGATTTAGGGTTAGGGTAAGGGTTAGGGTCAGGGTTAGTGTAAGGGTTAGTTTTAGGGTTAGGGTTAGGGTTAGGGTTAGGGTTAGGGTTACGGTTTGGTTTAGGGTTAGGGTTAGCATAAGGGTAAGGGTTAGGGTTAGGTTTAGGGTTAGGTTTAGTGTTGGGGTAAGGTTAGGGTTAGTGTAAGGTTAAGGTTTAGGGTTAGGGTTAGGGTAAGGGTAAGGTTTAGGGTTAGGGTTAGGGTTAGGGTTAGGTTTAGGGTTAGGGTGAGGGTAAGTGTTAGGGTAGTATTAGGTTTAGGGTAAGGGTTAGGGTTAGGGTTAGGGTAGGGGTTAAGGTAAGGGTAAGTGTTAGGTTTAGGGTTAGGGATAGGATAAGCGTAAGAGTTAGGGTTAGGTTTAGGGTTAGGGGTTAGATTTAGGGTTAGGGTTAGGGTTAGGTTTAGGGTTAGGTTTAGGGTAAGGGTAAGGGTTAAGGTTAGGGTTAGGGTTAGGGTTAGTTTTAGGTTTAGTCTTAGGGTTAGGGTAAGGGCAAGGGTTAGGGTTAGGGTTAGGGTTAAGGTTAGGGTTAGGGTTAGGTTTAGGGTTAGGGTTAGGGTAAGGGTAAGGATAAGGGTAAGGGTTAGGGTTAGGGTTAGGGTTTGGGTTAGGTTCAGGATTAGGGTAAGGGGAAGGGTTAGGGTTAGGGTTAGGTTTAGGGTTAGGTTTAGGGTAAGGGTAAGGGTTAAGGTTAGGGTAAGGGTAAGGGTTAGGGTTAGGGTTAGGGATAGAATAAGGGTAAGGGTTAGGGTTCGGGTTAGGTTTAGAGTAAGGGTTAGGGTTAGTGTTTGAGTTAGGGTTAGGTAAAGAGTAAGGGTAAAGGTTAGGGTTAGGGTTAGGGTTAGGGTAAGGATTAAGGTTAGGGTTAGGGTTAGTTTTAGGGTTAGGGTTAGGTTTAGGTTTAGGGTTAGGGATAGGTTTAGGGTTAGGGTTAGGGTAAGGGTTAGGGTTAGGGTTAGGGTTAGAATAATGGTAAGGGTTAGGGTTTGGGTAAGGGTTAGGGATAGGTGTTAGGGTTAGTGTTAGGGTTAGGTTTAGGGTTAGGTTTAGGGTAAGGGTAAGGGTTAGTGTTAAGGTTAGTGTTGGGGTTAGGTTTAGGGTTAGGGTTAGGGTTAGGGTAAGGATAAGTGTTATGGTTAAAATTAGGGTTTGGGTTAGGGTAAGGGTTAGATTTAGGGTTAGGGTTAGGTTTAGGGTTAAGGTGAGGGTAAAGGTAAGGGTTAGGTTTAGGGTTAGGGTTAGGGTTAGGGTAAGGGTAAGGGTTAGGGTTAGGGTTAGGCTTATGGTTAGGGTTAGGTTTATTGTTATGGTAAGGTTTAGCGTTAGGGTTAGAGTAAGGGTAAGGGTTAGTTTTAGAGTTAGGGTTAGGGTTAGATAAGGGTTAGGGTTAGTGTAAGGACAGGGGTTAGGGTTAGGGTTAGGGTTAGGGTTAGGGTTAGGCTTATGGTTAGGGTAAGGGTTAGGGTTAGTGTTAGGTTTAGGGTTAGGGTAAGGGTTAGGGTTAGGGTTAGTGTTAGGGTAAGGGTTAGGGGTAGGGTTAGAGTTAGGGTAAGGCGTAGGGTTAGGTTTAGGTTTATGGTTAGGGAAAAGGCAAGGGTTAGGGTTAGGTTTAGGGTTAGGTTTAGAGTTGGGGTTAGGGTAAGGGTAAGGGTTAGGGTTAGGGTTAGGGTTAGGGTTAGGGTTAAGGTTAGGGTAAGGGTTAGGGTTAGGTTTAGGGTAAGGTTTAGGGTTAGGGTTAGGGTTAGGTTTAGGGTTAGAGTTAGGTTTAGGGTTAGGGTAAGGGTCAGGGTTAGGGTTAGGGTTAGGGTTAGGTTTGGGGTTAGGGTGGGGGTTAGGTTTAGGGTTAGGGTTAGGGTTAGGGTAAGGGTAAGTGTTAGGGTTAAAATTTTGGTTAGCGTTAGGGTAAGGGTTAGGATTAGGGTTAGGGTTAGGTTTAGGGTTAGAGATAGGGTAAGGAAAAGGGTTAGGTTTAGGGTCAGGGTTAGGGTTAGGGTAAGGGTAAGGGTTAGGGTTAGGGTTAGGGTTACGATAAGGGTTAGTTTTAGGGTTATTGTTAGGGTTAGAGTTAGGGTTAGGGTTAGTGTAATGGTAGAGGTTAGTGTTAGGGTTAGGGTTAGGGTTATGGTAAGGGTTAGGGTTAGGATTATGGTTACGGTAAGGTTAGGGTTAGTGTTAGGGTTAGGGTTAGTGTAAGGGTTAGGGTTAGGGTTAGGGTTAGGGGAAGGGTTAGGGGTAGGGTTAGAGTTAGGTTAAGGGATAGGGTTAGGGTTAGAGTTAGGGTTAGGGTTAGGTTTAGGGTTAGTGTAAGGGTAAGGGTTAGGGTTCAGATTAGGTTTAGGTTTAGGGTTAGGGTTAGGGTAAGGTCAAGGATTAGATTTAGGGTTAGGATTAAGGTTAGGTTTAGGGTTAGGGTTAGGTTTAGGGTTACGGTTAGGGTTAGGTTTAGGGTTAGGGTAAGGGTATGTGCTAGGGTTACGGGTAGGGTTAGGGTTAGGGTTAGAATAAGGGTTAGGGTTAGGGTGAGGGTGAGGGTTAGGTTTAGGGTAAGGGTTAGGGTTAATGTTAGGGTTAGGGTTAGGGTTAGGTTAAGGGTTAGGGTAACGATTAGGCTTAGGGTTAAGTTTATGTTTAGGGTTTGTTTTAGGGTTGGGGTTAAGGTTACGTTTAGCGTTACGGTAAGGGTAAGGGTTAGGGTTAGGCTTAGGGTAAGTGTTAGGGTTAGGGTTAGCGTAAGTGTAAGGTTTAGGGTTAGGGAAAGTGTAAGGGTTAGGGTTAGTGTTAGTTTTAGGGTTCGGGTAAGTGTAAGGGTTAGGGTTAGGGTTAGGGTAAGGTTTAGGGTTAGGGTTAGGGTTAGGGTTAGGATAAGGGTAAGGGTTAGGGTTAGGGTTAGGGTTAGGGTAAGGTTTAGGGTTAGGGTTAGGTTTAGGGTTACGGTTAGGGTTAGGTTTAGGGTTAGGGTAAGGGTATGTGCTAGGGTTACGGGTAGGGTTAGGGTTAGGGTTAGAATAAGGGTTAAGGTTAGGGTGAGGGTGAGGTTTAGGTTTAGTGTAAGGGTTAGGGTTAATGTTAGGGTTAGGGTTAGGGTTAGGGTAAGGGTTAGGGTGACGGTTAGGCTTAGAGTTAAGTTTAAGGTTAGGGTTTGTTTTAGGGTTGGGGTTAAGGTTACGTTTAGCGTTACGGTAAGGGTAAGTGTTAGGGTTAGGTTTAGGGTAAGTGTTAGGGTTAGGGTTAGCGTAAATTTAAGGTTTAGGGTTAGGGAAAGTGTAAGGGTTAGGGTTAGTGTTAGTTTTAGGGTTCGGGTAAGTGTAAGGGTTAGGGTTAGGGTTAGGTTTAGGGTAAGGTTTAGGGTTAGAGTTAGGGTTAGGGTTAGGATAAGGGTAAGGGTTAGCGTTAGGTTTAGTGTTAGGGTTAGGGGTTAGGGCTTACGGTTAGGGTTAGGGTTAGGGTTCGGTTTAGGGTTAAGGTTAGGGTAAGGTAAGGGTTAGGGTTAGGGTTAGTGTTAGGTTGAAGGTGAGGTTTAGGGTAAGGGCAAGGGTTAGGGTTACAGTTAGGGTTAAGTTTAGGGTTAGGGTTAGGTTTAGGGTTAGGGTTATGGTAAGGGTAAGGGTTACTGTTAAGGTTAGGGTTAGGGTAAAGTTTAGGTTAACGGTTAGAGTTAGGGTTAGGGTTAGGGTAAGGGTTAGGTTTAGGGTTAGGTTTAGGGTTAGGGTTAGAGTTACGTTTAGTGGTAGGGTAAGGAAAAGGGTTAGATTTAAGGTCAGGGTTAGGGTAAGGGTTAGGGTTAGAGTTAAGGCTAGGGTTAGGTTAAGGATTATGGTTGGGGTTAGGGTTAGGGTAAGGGTAAGTGTTAGATTTCTGGTTAGGGTTAGGGTTAGCGTAAGTGTTAGGGTAAGGGTTAGGGTTCGGGATAGGTTTAGGTTTGGGGTTAAGTTTAAGGTTAGGGTTAGGGTAAGGGTAAGGGTTAGGGTTAAGGTTAGGATTAGGGTAAGTGTTAGGGTTAGGGTTACGGTTAGGGTTAGGGTTAGGGTTAGGCCTAGGGTAAGGGTAAGGTATATGGTTATGATTAGGGTTAGAGCTAGGGTTAGGTTTAGGGTTAGGGTTAGGTTTTGGGTTAGGTTTAGGGTAAGGTTAAGGGTTAGGGTTAGGTTTACGTTTAGGTTAGGTTTAGGGTTAGGGTTAGGTTTAGAGTTAGGGTTAGTGTAAGGGTAAGGGTTAGGGTTATGGTTAGGGTAAGGGTAAGGGTTAGGATTAGGTTTAGCGTTAGGGTTAGGTTAGGGGTAAGTGTTAGTTTTAGGGTTAGGGTTAGGGTTAGAGTAAGGGTAAGGGTTAGGGTTATGGCTAGGGTTAGATTTAGGGTTAATGTTAGGGTTAGGGTAAGGGTTAAGGTTAGGGTTAAGGTTAGGGTTAGGGTTAGGTTTAGGGTTAGTGTTAGGGTAAGGGTAAGGGTTAGGGATAGCTTTAGGGTTAGGGTTAGGTTAAGGGTAAGGGTTAAGTTTATGGTTAGGATTAGGTTTAGGGTTAGGGTTAGAATAAGGGTTAGGGTTAAGGTTAGAGTTGGGTTAGGGTTAGCATTAAGGTTAGGGTTAGGGTGAGTGTAAGGGAAGGGTTAGGGGTAGGTTTAGGGTTAGGGTTAGGGTAAGGGTAAGGGTTAGGGTTAGTGTTAGGGTTAGGTTAAGGTTATAGTTAGGTTTAGGGTTAGGGTAAGGGTAATGGTTAGGGTTAAGTTTAGGGTTAGGTTTAGGTTTAGAGTTAGGGTTAGGGTTAAGGTTAGGGTATGGGTATGTGTTAGGGATAGCGTTAGGGTTCGGGTTAGGGTTACGGTTAGCGTTAGGGTAAGGGTAAGGGTTAGGGTTAGGGTTAGGGTTAGGGTTAAGTTAAGGGTAAGGGTTAGGGTTAGGGTTAGGGTTAGTGTAAGGTTTAGGGTTAAGTTAAGGGTAAGGTTTAGGTGTAGGGTTAGGGTTAGGGTTAGGATAAGGGTTAGGGTTAGGGTTAGGGTTAGGTTTAGGGTTAGGTTTAGGGTTAGGGTACGGGTAAGGGTTATTGTTGGGGTTAGGGTTAGGGTTAGGGTTAGGTTTAGGGTTGGGTAAGGATAAGGATTAGGTTTAAGAGTAGGGTAAGGGAAAGGGTTAGGTTTAAGGTTAGGGTTAGGGTTAGGGTTAGGGTTAGGGTAAGGTTTACTCTTAAGGTTAGGGTAAGGATTAGGGTTAGGGTTAGTGTTAGGTTTAGGGTTAGAGATAGGTTTATGGTTAGGGTAAGGGTAAGGGTTAGGGTAAGAGTTAGGGTAGGGGTTAGGTTAAGGGTTAGGGTTAGGGGTTAGGATTAGGGTTAGGGTAAGGGTTAGGTTTAGGGTTACGTTTTAAGGTTAGTGTTAGTGTTAGGTTAAGAGTTAGGGTTAGTGTTAGGTTTAGGTTTAGGGTTAGGATAAGTGTTAGGGTTAGGGTTAGGGTTAGGATAAGAGTAACTGTTAGGGTTAGGGTTAGTGTTAGGGTTAGGGTTGGCGTTAGGGTTAGGATTAGGGTTAGGTTTAGGGTTAGGGTAATGGTAAGGGTTAGGGTTAAGTTTAGGGTTAGGGTAAGTGTTAGGGTTAGGGTTAGGGTTAGGGTTAGGGTAAGGGTTAGGCGTAGGGTTAGGGTTAGTGTAAGGATAAGTGTTAGGTTTAGGGTTAGGGGTAGGTTTAGGGTAAGGGTTAGGGTTAGGGTAAGGGTAAGGGTTAGTGTTAAGGTTACAGATAGGTTTAGGGTTAGGGTTAGGGTTAGGGTAAGGGTAAGTTTTAGGGTTAAAATTAGGGTTAGTGTTAGGGTAATAGTTAGGATTAGGGTTAGGGTTAGATTTAAGGTTAGGGTTAGGGTAAGGGTAAGGATAAGGGTAAGGGTAAGGGTTAGGGTTAGGGTTAGTGTTAGGTTCAGGGTTAGGGTAAGGGTAAGGGTTAGGGTTTGGGTTAGGGTTATGTTTAGGGTAAAAGTTAGGGTTAGGGTTAGGGTTAATGTAGGGGTTAGGGTAAGTGTAAATATTAGGGTTAGGGTTAGGGTAGGATAAGGGTAAGACTTAGGGTTAGGGTTAGGGTTAGGGGTTAGGTTAGGGTTAGGGTTAGGCTTAGGTTTAGATTTAGGTTTAGGGTAAGGGTAAGAGTTAAGGTTAGGTTTAGGGTTAGGGTTAGTGTTAGGTTTAGTATTAGGGTAAGGGCAAGGGTTAGGGGTAGGGTTAGGGTTAGGGTTAAGGTTAGGGTAGGGTTAGGGTTAGGGTTAGGGTAAGGTTTAGGGTTAGGGCTAGGGTAAGGGTTAGGGTTAGGGTTAGGGTTATGGTAGGAGTTAGGGTAAGGGTAAGTGTTAGGGTTAGGGTTATGGATAGAATAAGGTTAAGGGTTAGGGTTCGGGTTAGGTTTAGAGTAAGGGTTAGGGTTACTGTTTGAGTTACGGTTAGGTAAAGGGTAAGGGTTAAGTTTAGGGTTAGGGTTAGATTTAAGGTTAGGGTTAGGGTAAGGGTAAGGATAAGGGTAAGGGTTAGGGTTAGGGTTAGGGTTAGGTTCAGGGTTAGGGTAAAGGGAAGGGTTAGGGTTAGGGTTATGTTTAGGGTAAAGGTTAGGGTTAGGGTTAGGGTTAGGGTAGGGCTTAGGGTAAGGGTAAGTGTTAGGGTTAGGGTTAGGATAGGATAAGGGTAAGACTTAGGGTTAAGGTTAGGGTTAGGGTTAGGGGTTAGGTTTAGGGTTAGGGTTAGGCTTAGGTTTAGATTTAGGTTTAGGGTAAGGGTAAGGGTTAAGGCTAGTGTTAGGGTTAGGGTTAGTGTTAGGTTTAGTGTGAGGGTAAGGGCAAGGGTTAGGGGTAGGGTTAGGGTTAGGGTTAGGGTTAAGGTTAGGTTCGGGTTAGGGTTAGGGTTAGGGTAAGGTTTAGGGTTAGGGCTAGGGTAAGGGTTAGGGTTAGGGTTAGGGTTATGGTAGGGTTAGGGTTAGGGTTAGGGTTAGGGTTAGGGTAAGGGTTAGGGTTAGGGTTAGGGTTAGAGTAATGGTAAGGGTTAGGGTTAGGGTAAGGGTTAGGGATAGTTGTTAGGGTTAGTGTTAGGGTTAGTTTTATGGTTAGGGTTAGGGTAAGGGTAAGGGTTAGTGTTATGGTTAGTGTTGGGGTAAGGTTTAGGGTTAGGGTTAGGGTTAGGGTTAGGGTTAGGGTTAGGGTAAGGGTATGTGTTATGGTTAAAATTAGGGTTTGGGTTAGGGTAAGGGTTAGATTTAGGGTTAGGGTTAGGTTTAGGGTTAAGGTGAGGGTAAAGGTAAGGGTTAGGTTTAGGGTTAGGGTTAGGGTAAGGGTAAGGGTTAGGGTTAGGGTTAGGCTTATGGTTAGGGTTAGGTTTATTGTTAGGGTAAGGTTTATCGTTAGGGTTAGGGTAAGGGTAAGGGTTAGTTTTAGGGTTAGGGTTAGCGTTAGATATGGGTTAGGGTTAGTGTAAGGGTCAGGGTTAGGGTTAGGGTTAGGGTTAGGTTTGGGGTTAGGGTTGGAGGTTAGGTTTAGAGATAGGGTTAGGGTTAGGGTAAAGGTAAGTGTTAGGGTTAAAATTCTGGTTAGCGTTAGGGTAAGGGTTAGGATTAGGGTTAGGGTTAGGTTTAGGGTTAGGGATAGGGTAAGGGAAAGGGTTAGGTTTAGGGTTAAGGTTACGGTTAGCGTAAGCGTAAGGGTTAGGGTTAGGGTTAGGGTTACGATAAGGGTTAGTATTAGGGTTATTGTTAGGGTTAGGGTTAGGGTTAGGGTTAGGTTTAGGGTTAGGGATAGGGTAAGGGAAAGGGTAAGGTTTAGGGTTAGGGTTAGGGTTTTGGGTTAGGGGTTAGGTTAGGGTTAGGGTTAGGGTTAGTGTTAGGTTGAGGGTGAGGGTTAAGGTAAGGGCAAAGTTTAGGTTTACAGTTAGGTTTAAGTTTAGGGTTAGGGTTAGGTTTAGGGTTAGGGTTACGGTAAGGGTAAGGGTTAGGGTTTAGGTTAATGTTAGGGTTAAGTTTAGGTTTAGGGTTAGGGTTAGGGTTAGGGTAATGGTTAGGTTTAGGGTTAGGTTTAGGGTTAGGGTTAGAGTTAGGTTTAGTGGTAGGGTAAGGAAAAGGGTTAGGTTTAAGGTCAGGGTTAGGGTAAGGGTTAGGGTTAGAGTTAGGGTTAGGGTAAGTGTTAGGGTTAGGGTTAGGGTTAGGGTTAGGTTAAGGATTATGGTTGGGATTAGGGTTAGGGTAAGGGTAAGTGTTAGATTTAGGGTTAGGGTTAGAGTAAGTGTTAGGGTAAGGGTTAGGGTTCGGGATAGGTTTAGGGTTGGGGTTAAGTTTAACGTTAGGGTTAGGGTAAGGGTTAGGGTTAAGGTTAGGATTAGGGTTAGTGTTAGGGTAAGGGTAAGGGTTAGGGATAGATTTAGGGTTAGGGTTAGGTTAAGGGTAAGGGTTAAGTTTATGGTTAGGATTAGGTTTAGGGTTAGGGCTAGGATAAGGGTTAGGGTTAAGGTTAGAGTTATGGTTAGGGTTAGCATGAAGATTAGGGTTAGGGTGAGGGTAAGGGTAAGGGTTAGGGGTAGGTTTAGGGTTAGGGTTAGGGTAAGGGTAAGGGTTAGGGTTAGTGTTAGGGTTAGGTTAAGGTTAGAGTTAGGTTTAGGGTTAGGGTAAGGGTAATGGTTAGGGTTAAGTTTAGGGTTAGGGTTAGGTTTAGAGTTAGGGTTAGGGTTAAGAGTAGGGTAAGGGTATGTGTTAGGGATAGCGTTAGAGTTCTGGTTAGGTTTAGGGTTAGCGTTAGGGTAAGGGTAAGGGTTAGGGTTAGGGTTAGGGTTAAGTTAAGGGTAAGGG